>WFKH01011926.1:41368651-41387541 GCA_016163765.1 Magallana hongkongensis
CCCCACCCCACCCCACACACACACACACACACACACACACACACACATAAAATGTGTTGTATACATAGTTAAATGTATCAACACTGTTTTGCTTATATTTAAGAGGAATATTATATTTTGAAAAGTTTCATATGTAAAAGTGAGTTTAAGAAAAGCAGGCTAGCACAAAATTAAAATAATTTTGTTCAATGGGTTCGGTGTAATACAGTTGTTATATTTACACGATGAAAGCGTCAAAATGAAAAGAAAAACACAAAAAACCCACACACTTAAATGAAATAAAAAAGGTACTACGGGGTTGTATGCACGCTGAAGGATCATGAAACTGTGAAGTCACTTTGTAGTCCTTCTGTGTGTATTGTGGTCTAACTGCTAGTAGTTTCTAAATGATACGTTGAATGTAATGTTATAAACAATCGTTATGTGGTGTGTCTGTTGAGGCCTCATATTGAACATAAACATATTGTTGAAAAAAGGCAAGGGTATCATTTTGCACATTTTTTCAAACTGTCAACTTATTATTGGTCATATTTTGCACCAACATGGACTAAAAATGTGCAATTTACATTAAAAATAAAAGAAAAGGTTTTTCAATGTCTTGCAAAAAAAAAAAAAAAAAAACAAAAAAAAAAACAACAAAAAACTTAAGGCATGTTTTTAACTACAGGCTGTGAGACTTGGTTTAAATGGCATTGTATACTTGATAAACTAATCTCTCTTCTTATCATCCACCTTAACTTTGTTTCTGACTTATATACAGGGCATATCAAACCTGAAGTTCCTTATTAAATGCTGAAGAATTTGCTGGTTTGTTAATAATTTCAGTCGGACTTTTCTGAAGAAATTCTGCTGCACTCAAAACAGTTGGTGGTGCTTTAAACATTTCATGGAGGGTAAGGAATATGGTCTTGTATTGTTCCTAGATGCATATATATTTTTTGTGAATGTTAAAAAGTTCAACATTTCTACTAAACGTTTGATAAATAACAGCGAACTTATATTTTTTTTACACATATAAGGAGTTCATTTGTTAACATTCGTTTCGTTAAAATTGAATAAAAATTGGGATAAAAATCACCAAGATATTAACTGAAATACGTGAGATACGTGGTCATTTAATAATTCTCTTTAAATTGCTCTTATCAGTTCGCAAAACTAAATACTCCAATACTGAATTTGATAACGGTTACTGATTTTGATAATTGTTATATTGATTTATTATTGAAGAAACTTTTTTTTTTTACATTTCCCGAATATATTTCATATTTACGTAGGTTTGGACCATATTCATCCGGTTTCGCCTCATTTTCTTCACATACTCCGCAATGTTGATTTTGCTGTGTGTTTTTCCCGCTTTAATGAGTACATCTATTGCAATATAGGTTCCGGTTCTCCCTATTCCAGCACTAAAAAACCCATTACTTCCATAGCTATTTTAGCGTTCTGTTACATCCAAAAGGATCAACAATCTTTTAATGCAAAATTAGGGCGTCTGTGTCTTTCAAACACACATGCTTACACTATTTTTACAACATTGCTATATTTTTACGACCTTTCAGTAAATACCTGTATTTTACATTTATCTTTAACTTAAATCATTTTTTTCATTTACATGTATGTTCGAGGAAAGGGGACTTTAAAAAGCAACATGTCCATATACATGTACCTGCAGTGAACCAAAATAGGACCCTTATGGCCGCCGTTCTTTGTCCTCGTCACGTGGTCATGAAAAAGTAAAAAACAAAGCGGTTCGGGTATTCCATGATCCGGCCAGGCAGTGTAATGGTACTGAGTGACTGTTCTTCTGTCATCTTTGCGCTTAAATAAAAATTATATCTTTTGAAAAATATAATTTTCAAACATTATGTATTTAGGAACGCGCGGGGGTGTTAAGGAAGCATATGGATTCTGAGTTACATGTAATTTCGTGAACTCACAAATCTTAGTTATAATGTACATATTTAAATATTTAAGCAACGAAACGTAGACCAAAAACAAATAAAAATTACTGGAGACAATCTTTATCACAAATTAGATTGTATTATGTAGATTTACACATTGATGACGTCATGACTGAAAGTTGAATGTCGTGTAAATTTGATCGGAAAGCATTGTAAATAGATTCAAAATATAAGTAATCCAAGAACTTAAAGTATTTTGGTGTGATTTATGGAGAATGCAACAAACGAATACTGGGAGGGATGTTAGTTTTATCAAATAAATACTAAAAGGTATGTAAATTGGCTTTTATTTCTCGGCCAGGCTTTCCTCTGTCGTTGTTTATGATAGAAAAATCCGACTAGAACAACACTATCCCGTATTAATTGAACTTCTAATCTAATTTTACATGTATCGATAGTTTGATCAATGCTTAAATTGAAAAGTGCTGCTAGAATCCTGTGTTATGTGTTGTTTTGATGCAACATACCTTTTCCGTGCAAATTGAATAAAAGTTGGGAAGGTTTTTTGAGAAACGGATGAATAACTATTTATTTAAGGAGACTATATGATTCTAGCAGCGGTTTTGATAAAACTGAGATGTTTTGCCTTCACTTGATCGGTTTTTTGTTTTGTGGAAACCGCAGGGTAGTGTTGTTTTATCTCATTTTATGTTAAGGAGTATACATAAGCTATTTATAGCTGTCACGTGATAATGCACCGATGTGGCAGTGATGAACTACCCGATTTTATTGCATTGACATCTATTTCAAAGGATAATTTTTTTGTCTGATTCAAAACAGTTATTTAATCTCAAGATTTTGAATATAACAGTCTAAATAAGACGCTTAATTGCCCATATGCTTCCTTAACACCTCCGCGCGTCCAAAATGGTTGATTTTAATGACGAAGAACTCATAAGTTGTTCTAAATCATTTGTATATGTTTATACAATAAAATATGTTCAGCTCGATTGTTTCTACATACCTCAACGTCCTGTACAGTTAATCTACGACAGGTTCACTGATATATTTTATAAAAACTTAATGAAAGGAACAAAACTAGATAAAGTCATGTTTAAAGTTAAATATAACACAGTGTGTGTGTGTTTGTTTTTTTGTTTTTGTTTTTGTTTTTTTACAAAATCAAACCTTTTTGTTGGTGACTGAAAGCTTCCGGGCAATGTAAAATGCATATTGCTTTTCTTCTATTGAGTGTATAGAAAAACTACCACAATCCATAATTGTTTGTAACTCTGGCCAATATTGGACGCATTTCCACTATAAAATATAGATATATAATTTAACAATTGTTTTATAAAATAGTTTCAAATCATATCAAAACGGATTTTCCTAATAAAAAAGAAATGCATAATCACCTTGTTGCCTTCCACGAGATTTGTTAACATTACAACCTGCTCCACGTCCTCTTGCCAAATCATCAACCAAAAGTCCGCCACTGTGTTTTGTTTTGGTCCTGTAAAAGTATTCAAAAATATATAGAAGCAAAATGAAGGGGAAATAGCATTTAAAAATTAATACCAATATAACATTTCCTCTTTTAAAACGGCAATAATGTGAGGCGAAGTACAAATTAAAAGCGGTTATTTACCTTGTGTTGCAATGTACATTTTTTCTTCGGTAATACCCTGGAAAATCAAATAGATAATAAATGTATAAACTCATTGCTTAACTTAGTTGAAGTTAACATTTTTAAAGTATAATTTCATCTTGTTACATCGATATAATTGGCGTTGATGTAGTCTGCACTCTTGTTGGCCAGTACAACCCTTGAATGATCATCTGTAAATGATATCAGAAATGATAATTAGTCAATACCACATACAAATAATATTTTAAGTTGAGTAAAAAATTATCCCTTAGGTATTTTATGCGAGCATGAATGTATATGCGAGTATGAATGTAGCAAGGATAACAAAGGAAATACTTTTACAACAGCTGTGGATCATATATCTTGGTCTATTACGATTTAGGCGTGTTTTGATACACGAGCTTATTTAATTGATCGTGATTTGATTATGTCAATTACTGTATAAATAGAATCAGACTTCTTTAGATATTGCTTTAATTAAATGGGCAATACTCATTTGATAAAAAAAACATTTGTTTGGAATAAATCACATAAAAACATTTTTGTTATGAAGTTATAGTTAGAAAGTTTAAAATGTATTATATAAAAGGTAAGTTATCGGATCTTTAAATCCATTATTTGTGATTTATTTGAAAAAAAGGTGTATACACACATGAAAATGTTGTTTTGAATCTGTTCTTTGGGATGTTTTCAGGAAGTTTTGCCACATCGCATGGATATTTCTCTCCATATAACAATGTCTGAAATGTTATGTTTATCAACATATATTATGAAGTACCAATTTCTTGGCTATGAAGACAAGACAATATTGTTCTTCCCGAGAGAAACTTGTTCAAGAGGTGATGTCTAGGATATTGTGACGATGGATTTACTTGCTATTTTCATTTTAAAAAATCACCGTTTTTATATCATTCCCAACGTAACTCGGCAATATCGATTTTTTTGTGAAACTGTTAATAAACTTTGAGCAAGTTTAGATAAACTAAGCTATTAAACGATATTTAACAATGAGGTATACTAGACTATGCCAAACTATATTTTATTTAACTTTTTACATATGTACCAAGGTAAAATAACACGCAGAATATGAATATGTGTCATTCTCTCAACTGAATGTTAACTGAAAGGCCTGGAAAGGTTCTCTGAATGGCACAGATGCATGTATGACATGTCTTTTGTCAGTTACATGTCAGTCACAACTCAATAACTGAACGGCAGAGAGTCATTCTGTTTCGGAAACCATGTCACGGTAAACGTTCCCTAAATGAAATAAAGGCTGCTTTTCCATAGTTTACGAACTTAACTAGGCATTGTATAATGAAGTACATAGCATTTGATGAAATTTTGAAAAGATTATATTGAACACGAAAATAAAAAAAAATAAATAAAAAAGATAAAACAAAACTACCCACTGCATACTCTTTTTTAAAACCGTCATTTTCATTCTCTGATTTTTCTTCAATAATATTTCCTAAGTATGATATGTCAACATCAAGGAGGGGCTCTTCGTTCACATAAAAGTCTCCGTAGGGATTTTCCTCATGTATCTTTTCATCAATGTCAACGTCTTCTTTCTTAAGTTCTCTACTTTTTGTTAATTGTATTGGTTTCTTTGTTTCTTCCAACTGTTGTTTTCTCTCAGAACATTTAACGTTTGGGTTTTCTTCTATGTGGATATCAATTGTCTGATGTAAGTTTGAAAAGGCCATCGAGTTTGGGACAGCTGTTGGATTAAAAGTAACATTTTAATGAAATTAAGGTCTCTACAATTTCTTGTTAGAATTTTGATCTGTTAATCAACACTGAACCCTCTTTTCAAACAAGAAAATAATGCATGTATAAACTAACCGTTTGTATACTGTTTGGCCCTTTTATGAACTGAAGAACTTCGTTTACTACAATAAATGTCCGTTAATATTTACGCATATGGAATACTTAATAAATCATAAAGTCACCTTTTATATCATTGAAGATTTAATGGGTCTATTCATTTCTTTTTTTAAATATTATATAGCATTATATAAAATTTCGATCAAAGTGTCCGTCTTATCTAAATATCATAATAACCGATATAAAGGTATGTTGCACGTAAAATATCAATATTTCTTACCGTTTATAAAGAACTAAGAATACAACAGTAAGGATAATTATGATGAAAACAGCAGTAGTTCCACTAATGACTCCTGGTAAATTGTTAAGAGCAGTATCTTCGATGGGCTAAACAATTTAAAAGAGAATATAACGTGTCGTTAAATTACAAAACATCAAAAAACTCCATAGTTATCTCAGAACATGAAATATCATTTATAGAATTATTATTAATTGATATAAGTTAATTAAGCTCTATGAAATATATTTGCAATGAGTGAGTAAAAACAATCATTGTGAAAAGGAAAATTATATGTAATGATTAAAGATAATTTAAGAGTATTGTATAAGTAATATATGCTCATTACTTTTTTAAAGGACAAACACGATTCTTAATAAAAAAAGAAAAAAAAGAAAAATGTTGTTTAGAAGTATTATCTTCGTCATGTCTGTGTCCATTTTGTTTCATTTGGACCCAATCTGGGAAATAGACGTATTGGCATGTAGCAGTATAAACCGGAGATGAATATCATTTATGTAAAAAAAAAAAAAAAGATTACGTGAAAACCAGTGGATAAAACAGAACGCAAGTCAAACTCGATTAGTGATTGCTGTTTTAAATGAAATTTTACAATTTGTTTACACAAAAAAGTCCTGTCTTCTTTTTTTCACCTTTCTAACCTTTATTTCTTGGAACACTTATCTTACCTGATCACGAATGAAAGTCACATTCGAAAAATTACTTACGTAAATGTCTGTTGATTAAAATTAAACATATCTATACTTTACAGAACATCATCAAGAAGCTACACAGGAAATTTAAAATCAAGTCGCCTAAACCATAACAAAAAAAAGAACTCAAAACGAAATGGAGACGGAATGACAAACAAACCGCAACAAAAACTAAAATTAGCCCCCACCCCTTCTCGATTACACCGGATGAGGAATACTGAAAGCAACCCATCTGTGAAAAAAAGCCACAGCAAGAGTGTCACTGTAGTATATAGGTTCAGTACATATTTTATATGTAGTTTTCTTCTGAAAACTTGCACAGTTCTTATAATTGTTATTTCATTTTGACGCACTGTGAAATATATGCATCAGTGATGAAAGGACTATGTGCGTTATTATGCAATTCTCGCCTCCCAAAATAAAGTTTTATAAAGAACTTTAAAAAATAAGGTTTAAGATAGTTGAAATCATATTGAAAATAAGAGTGTAAAAGGTGACGTAATAATATAGAAATGACGTCATGAAGATTGTCTAAATTTGATAAATTAATGTTTTGGAGCAAAAATGTGTGTTTTTCATGGCTTTTCGACTGGGAAACATCGAGCGCATGCTTTTTTAAGTATGATGTGCATAATTACATGAAGAAAAACATATGTAAAAATCCTACTTGAGCAGACCTGCGCTCTATATTTCCAAATGCAAAATATTAGGAACAAGTGAAAATAGTTTTATTTGTTTGCAAAATTGCGGGAATTAGCTAATTTAGGTGACGACATAGATAAACAGAAAATGGACAATGATGACTAAAATCAAGATTAAAGTGATAGGTATCCTCTGTATAATGATTTATGAAGATTTGATTTTAATACGATACAATTTAAAAATTGGTTGAAATTGGGGGCAGATATTTGACCATATCAAATATAGTCCTATCAATCAATTGATTACAAATTGCATTTTCATGTAATATCAATATTAAGTCTTGTTAACAAACCTGAGAATAAACGTTACAAATCCCCGTCAGGTGATTGCAGGAATAGTTGACACAATTTGTCCCACAGCTTTGTGTGCAGTTAATGCCATAGAAAGTGTCATCGCAAGCTTGAATAAAACAATAAAATTGTTGTACGTATTTTGAAATTGCCAGTTTGATTAATATATATTAATTTTATGTGTAAATATTAGGACAGAAATTAATCCTACGAAGCCGATTAGCTGTTTCGACTCTTGGGTTGGTTTGCATCTCGTCAGTTTGAATGACAACAGCTATTCTTACTCTCATTGCATGTGACTCCTTTCCATCCTGGTATACATCCTCCATCACACTCCCCTGTTAACCTGTCACACACACGGGTCAGGTTACAGTTATCACTGCATTGGTTCACGCAGTTTGATCCAAAGAATCCAGCACTGCATTCTACAATGATAAATAAACATTAGTAGTTAACTCTTACTAGTTGTAGCATGCAACGAAGGTTTAACACTAAAATTCAATTTACATGTAATGCAAAAATATTTTTCTTGTAATTGTTTCTGTTCTTAAGTTGTGTCACTAATCAATTAAGCGCAATCGTCGTACATAACTTATTTATAAAAAAGAGACTACATTTAACATACTCTCTACTTTAGGTTAAAGATCAAAGAAAGAAACAAAAGAGAACAGAAATGAGGAAACTTTAACACTAATGCAATTTAAAATATGAAAGCTGACCTGCAATTAGCTACTAGAATTTTTTTTTATGATTTTTTTTTTGGGCAAAAACGCTTTGACACATGTACAGGTTTGTTTTTTCCAACTTATTTATTGACATTTTCTATCAGGAATATGAGTTTCACATAAAGGGGTTGGCCTTAGAAAAATCAGTTTAAAGAACAAGAAGCGTTTTAAAAATGTATGAATCATTGAGGTAGTTTGCACATGAAACATTCCAGAAGAATAAAACAATGCTAATGAAAGAGAATAATGTATCTTCGGATAAAACACAGTCTTTATGCTTAAATAATCGACACTGAAAAGTCTTTCTAAATATAAATAAAATCATTCATTTTTACGAGTGTGGGATAGTGAAATTTAACCGAGGGGACAAGATTCACGGTTCACGATTCAAGAGGCTATGCCGAGTCCTAGACCGTGAATCTTCGCCCTGAAGTGGAATTTCACTAACCCACACAATTACATAATGCATGATTATTTTTCTCGCATTATTTTACGAACATGCATACATAAACAGATTAAATGGTACTGCATCGAAAAATCTATATATTGTTTCTATGATTCTGATTTAAAAAAATAAATGCACCATTAAAAAAGATCATATCTCGAAATGGTTTACACTATTGTGTAAACTTTAAAAGATCGACATTCCATTTATCAAAATCATTTTAACAATGTGAAGAAGACTCTTTTTTAACACTTATACGTTAAAAACACTCGTGTAGCATATAGTGCTAAGTCATAAAGAGAACAAACAACTACTTTTTAAAGGTATATTCAAGTTTATCCATTTAAAACGTTTACAAATGTAAATTTAAAAGAAGTGAATTATTTGTAATTGACATCACAAACTTTCTTAAAAGGAATGGATGTTTATTTCAAAACTGGGTCATATTACGTAAGCTATGCGTTTGTTGTCGATGCTGAATATTTAAACAAGTTAATCGGAGTCGGAGACAATTACACGGATTCTTTTTTTATTTTACTGAACTGTGTTGTTAGTGATGTTAACAGTTACATTCCCCTATATCTGAATATTGATCCCATGGAATGGTAAGCACGTGCTGAAGAGGAACTTATTATTTTGTTTCAAAGTGGCGTTTTCAAAGCATGGTTGAACATCTACCATTGTAGACGGGGACGTGGCTGCTGATGATGTATCGAGCCGAGGAGTATTTTGTGCAGTGTTTAAAAATGGAACCAGTGAAGAAGTTTTATATAAAGATTAAGGAATAATCCCCGAAAGATTCACCAAGTTCTACGGAAAATTACTGGAGCTGGATTTTTTTTTTCACAGGCAAAGTCTAAAACGCGGTCTGGAGTACAAGCACAGTCAAAGTTTCAGACTTTGTAAATATTTTGACAAACGGTTGTAACACTTTGCTGGATGTTATTTTAAAAAGAACTTATGAATTTCAAGGTCAAATATCAAGGATCAAGATCATATAAGGATTCAGTCCTTGTAGAAAAAAAAAGGGGGGGGGGGGGCTCTAATTTTGAATCTGATATATGTTGCAGATTTTTATAGCACATCAGTTCTAAGAGGTCAAAGGTCAAGGTCAAAGTCATTGCAAGATGTTTCGTGTCTCTTCGCCGTATCGTTTTATATTTTTTTATTTTTCGCGATATTAAAAAAATACCCAGTAGTTCTCGCGGACTGCGAAAGTGTTTGTCTTTTACAGATCTGCAACTATTTGTAATACCGGGAACATCCGTGAAGGTTTCGAACGTGCAAGTGTCACGGCTTCCGAGAAGTAGCGACAACGAACTTTTAGGCGAACGCGTGAAAAGTTGCGAAACGTGCGGTGTTTCCGAAAGGCAGGGTCAAATGACCTAATGATTTCTTGAATGCATTGCGATGCAAATTAGAACTTTTCGATAACACGAAAAACAAAAATTTCATTTACGGCAGAAAAATACATTTGTAATAATAATAATAATAATAATAACTAGACTCTTGTTTCTATAGCAACAAAATGGTCTTCCGTACCTCATGTATTAATTTGTAAAATAAATGCATTTCTCTCGTAAAAAGAAAAAGGATTTAAAAGATACTGTGATGGAATTTTCCAGTAACTATTTCTATGTAAAACAAAACAAAAAAGATAAATAGTCATTTTTGAGTACTTGGTCTGACACTTGGAAGTTACGCTGGATCAAACAGAACATGGTAAACATATCTTCATACATTATTCACTCTTTACTCAAAGTTTGGATGTTCAATTTTTTGTCAGTTATGAGATCTCGTTGAGAAAAGGTTTTTTTTTCGTCTCGGGACCGGAAACGAACAAACAGAAGTGATTAAAGAAATTAAAATTAAGTATTTTTAGTACATTTACTTACAATACATAACTGTTCATTGAGTGAATAAAATAATCAAAGAAAAAAGTCTAAAGTTGTTATAAACTTCATTTGCTTGTACGCTTGCAGAGAGAACCGGAAGTGACGGAAGACAAAATGAAACCCTTTAAACACATCTTCAATCAAATGTCTATCATCAATGTTAGTTTTGTATCTTGATCTCTTACAGTTTCTGAGATTTCATGGGTACAAAATTTGTATAAAAGAGAGCTACCTGAGATATTTGAGATATCACACTGGAAGTAGAATTTTTTTCATTTATTTAATCATGTGTAGATGACCTATTCTATATAACAATGAGAAGTTATTTCCATGCTAAATAACAAAAAAAAAAAATTTAAAAAGTCAAATTTTGGAGTACTTCCTGTGACGACCGGAAGTTATGCCGGATGAAACAAAATAGTGCAAACACGTGAACATACACAGGTCTATCATTCCACAAAGTTTGGTTGTTCAAGTCGTGACCGTTTTTGAGATCTCGTAAAAACAAGGTTTTTTGTCTCGGGACAGGAAACAGACAAACGGAAGTGCTCAATGAAAATAAAAGTAAGTAATTTTTGTATATTTTCCTTTCGTACATTATTTTTTATCAAACTAACTGAAACTGTCAAAGAAAAACAGTTAAACTTATAAACAACTTGATTTGTTTGAACCCTCCCAGTTAGAACCGGAAGTGACGGTTGACAAAATAAAACCCTTTAAACACATCTTCAATCAAATGTCTATCATCCATGAAAGTTTTGTGTCTTTATCACTTATAGTGTTTGAGATCTTGCGGGAACAAAATTTGTTATAAAAAAGTTACCTGAGATATCCCACCGAAAGTAGAATGTTTTTGTTTATATAACATCGCATAGATGACATATGAAAGGATTTATACTATCAGATTCATTCTATGTGAAATAAGTTTAATACATAAAAAAAAAAAATTTTGAAGTACTTCCGGTGACGACCGGAAATTACGACGAACAAAACAAAATAGTTTAAACCAGCTACAACTATAGGTCTATCATCCCACAAAGTCTTGATGTTCAAGTGTTTGCCGTTTTTGAGATCTCGAGGGAACAAGGTTTTTTGACGCGGGACAGGAAACGGACGACCGGAACTGATTTTTGAAAAAATGAAAAAAAAGCCTCGAGATATTATCATTCTCAATCATCCCTGAAAATTTCAAGGAAATCTATCCAGTCATCTCTGAGAAATTCTGCCGACAAAAAAGGAGAAAAAAAAATAATAATAGGAAAGAAAGAAAGAAAGAAAGAAAGAAAGAAAGAAAAAACACTACAATCACTATAAGGTCTTCCGTTGGAAACGGAAGACCTTAATAATAATAAGCAGAACAATATCAATAGGCCTTTACATCGTGGTGTACAGACCTTAAAATAAACAAAACAATATCAATAGGCCTTTACACTGTTAATACCTAATAAAGAAGACACGAGAGCATCCGATGAGGCCAAAATCTTGGTTTGCATGCTAAACCGAACAATTTAGCACAATTTTTTTACGTCGAAGGTCAAGGTCATCTATTACCAAAAAAGTGAAAAATAGGTCCTACAGACTAGTCGCGTAAGATGGATTTTTAGAATTCGGGTCGAATTGTTCTCTGTCACCAGGGGCCAAGGTCAAAAGTCAAAGGTCAAGGTCAACTTTCAGGGGATACGCTTTCACCGAAAGATCAGAAGGTTTACCAGGATGACAGTTTTTGCAATTTCTATCTGACCTTGACCTTTGACCTTGTCCTTTGTTGCATGCAAAAAGGTCATCAAAATCATTGCAGGTGGTTTTGTCTCTCTACGATTAATGGTTTTTTTCTCTTATTTTTCGCTATAACTTAAATTTTTGAAAAACATTAATTCTAAGAAAAGACTCCGAAACCTTTCGACTTTTAGGCATCTGCAACTACTTGTCAGACCGAGAGCATTCGTGAAGGTTTCAAACGTGAAAGAATTACGGCTTCTGAGGAGTAGCGATAACAACTTTTAGTCGCCTGTGTCAATAGTAACGAAACGTGAGGTGTTTTAAGGACCCAGGGTCAATTATCCTAATAATTTTGCGAAAGCAGTACGACGTGCATGAAAGTGTCTCAATAAGTCGCAAAACAAAAATTTCACTTACAAAAAAAAAAAAAAAAAAAAAAAAAAAAAAAATTAATAATAAACAGAACAATATCAATAGGCCTTTACACTGTGGTCTAAAGACCTAAATATAAACCAATGAAATTTAGTAAAGGTTACCATGGATACGTGACTACCAAAAACTCTTTTGATTATTTTACAGATTTGTTATCGATATGCCTGTATTTCTTATTTTAGAAATTTGTTCAGCTTTTCAGTCTATATATGATGTATTGTACTTGGTAAAAACATGTCTACCACATTTCAAATAAAATAGTTACGTGTAACGAAATATATACTACATTTGTGATACCTTGATAACATTCTACAAAAAGAAATGTACAGCATTTTTTAAAACCCAACTTCCTTACCAATGTGTACATTAACAATAACCCTATTGCACGTTATTGATAATATTAATTATATCGTATTTAAAAAATGAGAATTCGTCATATCATTAAAATCAACAGCTTTTCATTGCTGGTCAGACTTTTAATCATTTTCAATGTACTTCATTTAGTAATCATTTTTGATTTCTCGTACACAGCAAAAAACAAACCTTTTTCTTTGTGCTTATAACGCATAATCATTCATGTAATTATATAATCTAAGTTAAGTTTAATTGATTTGCATTCTGATACTGATTATACTTACCCTTATCACACGTTGTCCCTGTCCATCCTGGTTTACAGCCTCCTTCACACTGCCCTGTAAACCTGTCACATTGACTGGCCACAATACAGTTTTCGCTACATCTGTCCAAACAATTTTTACCATATTGGCCCGAAAGACAATCTGCAATTTATTAAAATATATCTACAAACAACGATAGTTTCCGTCCAAATTGATAAAAGAAAATAAAGTTGTTCAAAAATTTTGATCCCCCCCCCCCCAAAAAAAAAATAAAAAAAATAAAAAAAATAAATCATAAAACTTACAAAAATTGAATCTAACCCTTTTGAACAGTAGATACATTCATTTTCTAAGTTTTGTTTAGAACTAAAAACCATCATGATTATAACCAACTTAGAGGACCCCGTTTTAAAGGACAGTACGGTGAACAGATTTTAAAAGAAATTGCTTTGACCATGAGCTATAAATTAAGAATTAAGTCCAATTAAGTCCAAGATCATTCCATATTCTTTATCTAACAATCACTCTCTTGTCGGAGAATTAAAGTGGTACAGAAAAGAACTTTACACACGAAACTGACCAATTTTGTCCAAGGGGAGAAATTATGGTTTAGACTTATAATTCAAATTCAAATACATCTCCTATGACCTTTAAATTTGACTTTGTTTCACACGACACATAATTTTCCAACAAGCCCTATTTATGTGAATTATAAAAAACGATGGAGTTGTAGGGAGAGGGTCAATGGCCAAAACAAGGTCTTTTATACAGAGATCTAAAATTATCTTAAACCTTTTTCTCGAAGTTTTGTTCAAGCCCGAAGGTCACTGGACACCCTGTACTTAAAGGCCCTCTGTGGGTGAGTGGTTGAAGTATGTGTGAAAATTAGTTAAGGAAAGATAATATATGTTTCGGACAAGGATTATCCACTTAAGTCTGCAATGATCCTTGACGTAAAAAAAAAAAACGTGGTTCAAGATCACTGTTCACCCTTTACCCCAAAACTCTATGTTGGTTAAGTATGAACCAGATTAGGTCATAAAATATGCCTCGGACAAGTGATATAGGGTGGAGAGACGGACGATTGGGCAAACTGATCAGTATAGCGCAGAGCGGGGCCCTAAAAAGCATTTTGTCATTTTATAAACTGTCATGTTATATTTCATTTATGCAGTTTAACGAATCTTAAAGAGACATGGTAACGCACAAACCTATGATTTACCAAATATCGATTTTTACACGATTTCAAAATATTTTATGTAAGATATGAAAAGAAGAACTTTTGAAAACTTACGGTGTTCAAATGTAAATAAATCCAATTAAAAAAAGAAAAATAAAATTATTTATTGGACAAACACATTAATATTTAATTTTCCTTCCGCTTCATAGCCAAGCGAGCGCTTGGGAATGTAATACTGCAGCGTGACATAGATCATGAGCGAGCGGATCTCAGTGAAACCTGATGTCTTCAAGAACTATATATTTATTAAGATGCACGCTTTTACTACAAACAACAAATAACTTCCAATACTTTTCGTATTGCGTCATTCCCAATGTAATTATTTTTAAAACAGCAATTCCAATCACGTCAATGTCCTAAACAACTCGGTGTGTTTACATGTGCAATTCCGGATCGAGTTTTAACGACTTATAAACTGATAGATGATGACTTATAGTCCGTTTGATCAAATTTCTTGGATTAAGACTTATTTCTGTTTTCATTATCGAAAAGTTCAACATCTTATTTGAGTCACTTTGTCACTTTAAAATATTTTTTGTGGAAAAAAAAAATGCAAAGATACTTTAATTATGTCTTATTATTAACTTAAGAAAATGGGATCGTAATATATTTTTAAACATTCCATCTTATTATAGAACGGAATTTAGAATAGTTAAAGAAAAACTTTACTTTGATCACATGTGTTTCCTGTCCAGCCTGGTTTACACCCTTCATCACACTGTCCATTAGTCCTGTCACACTGATCCTTTAAGTAACAGTTGATGCTGCATTTCTGACTACAATCTTTACCAAAATGACCTTGTTGACATTCTACAATGTTTATATTGTTAATCAGTTTACAGCATCATATAAAAAGTATATATCATTAAATAATCAGAAATGTGAAATAGTGGTACAGTAATTCATCTAAGAATATTGCTTAAGTATCTGTTTTTATGAGATACAACTAGCGAACTGGTTTTTGAGAAGAATATTTTTAATTTTTTCTCAATTTATTCCTATATAAAAACTTATCCCAACTTGGACACCAAACATCACGCACTTCCCAAACACATTTTGTTATACCATGCCGAATAATTCGTTTCGTCAAACAAATAGCGCGTTACAACCGGAATTAAATTAAATATTAAAGAGGTCTGTTCCTCTGTTTTGGGGTAACTATTTTATGCCACCCCTGGTCTAAAAAATTTGCATTATACATTACTCCTGCTCGTATATTTATAATCCCAAAAAAAAACTATATTGAATAAAATGGTTAAAGGTAAATTACATATTTACATAGATAATTCAGGGACTCTATTTTTGGCGGAAGGTTTTCAAGAAGAAAATGAACAATTTTAATAACTCAATAGTTTTAGAGTATTGCTGTTTAGCTTTTAAATTTTCAGCGCAGACCAAACTTCCAGATAGTTTGGGCATTACGATATCTTCATGTTGTTCTGAAAAACATATCTGTACAATATTTTGATATTTCTATCAATACATTTTGGCATATTAAACTTATATTTCATAGAAGTCAAGAAAATATTAACTCCTATTTTTGCCTTAAAAAAGCTTTTTTTATTCCATATTTCAATTTTTGAGGTATTACCCCTAAAGAACCAGCACCTTGTCTACAGACGCATCTACATGTAACGTTAAACGTATTGAAAAAATAGTAGTCTTGCAAACCCTACTCTAACGCGTCTCATAATTATGACATTCCGTCGCCGAATGTAATAAGGAATTAAAATCCTTTCATTTAGAGCACAAGTTAAAAACAGACTACAGTCGTCTGAATGCTGAGGTCACCTCTAGGTTCTCTAAATACGACTCGTCACATAAACACATAAATTGGTGATAAATCTAAGCAAGTTGAGATAGACATTCATCAAATCCGTTGCCAAAATCAAAAAGCAAGCGATGAAACAGACTTTCCAAAGTTACGCAAAACAAACAGAAGCAGATTCATTCGAATACACTTAGCCATGTTAAATCTTATGCGACAGTCAGAAACGAAGTCCCAGCAATCGAAACAAAATCACAAAACTCATCTAAAAAACTTGATCATAGTACAAAGTCAGTAACGTCTCCATTAAGGCAACAAGACAAAACTGTCAATAAAAATAAATTCCAACTTCCCGAACCAATCTGAGTTGGAGAAAATTATGCAAGCCACAATAGTTCCCCCATCGGTAGCCTCTCAAGATCGCAAAGAGACATCACACCTGGACAACCAGTAAAGCTAACGGGACTGATGCATTCCGCAACCATCCTGGTAACAATATAATCGTCTCCGATCAGGGTGTTTCTACTCAAAACGCTCCTATTGACACCCAGAGTATTACAAACCATATTCCTACACGGGAAAGTGCAACGAGTATCCCACACTCATAAGGAAAGACCAATCACACTAGTGAACACAAAATACGCTCAAACTTGTTATCCTTTACTTCATCCAGTGTAACAGTTAAACAGGCGGACTCTGTGCGCGAACATCACGCCAGTCAACTGTCCACGATCGTAAGTCGTAGGACATCAGTCAAGCCTAGAGCTCATCCAAAGATCGCGGGGCCACAGACAGTGATGACGACATATCCGAGGGCGTTTCTTACAAACGAAATGTCAGATACTACATCGCTGGAATCGGACCTATATCCGCACAGACTGGGATGAACTTCCTCAGGAACAGAGGTGTCACTGTATCGCACTGCGTATTTTTCAAGCAAAAACGCCCAAGTTCGCGACGCAATGCTAAAATCAACGTAGCGTTACGAGATGCACGAACTATCGAAAGCCTATCATTTTGGCCAAATGATATATCGCGCCGCCCGTGGCTAAGCAATACACAATGGGGGCCAAAATCACGCAAGAACAACCGGAGGACGACGAATCCTCGGAAGACAACGATAATGATGAACTTGACAATTACAATGCTGATTGACCTTATGTTTAGTTTGTTGCTAGTGACTCCATTTGCTCACCTGTCTGTTACTATGTCTACATGTTTCAATATTTTAGTATGGAATTGCGTGGTATAATATCATCATCTCTCAGCTTATCAAATATTTTAGACACTGTCAACTGTGATATAGCAATAGTTTGGGAACATAAACTCAAACCAACTAGCGTAAATTACCTTGACACAATCAACTCAAAATACTCAAGCTTTGTACATATAGATTTAGATCACAAGCTGTAACAATACAGATAAACCTTATTCTTCCTTTGTGGGAAAGTGAGGGGTATGATTATGTATAGAAAGGATCTGCTACACACAGTGTCAGAAATACCTGTTTAATTTCTTCTCGTATTATAGGAGTTGAAGTTAAACGCAAACACCAACGTTTGTTGTATGTTTAAGGTGCATATCTTCCATCAGACAGGAACATTCAAACATATTAAACAGAGTTAAACCTAATAGATGCATTGTTTAATCACCTTTGCACTCTTGGGGATGTGATAATCGGAGATCTCAATGCCAGTTTCTATGATACAGAGTTACCTAATGTAAACAAATACAAAGCCAAAGCTCTCAAATATTTTACTCTTCGTAATAACATGTGTTGTCCTTCGAATGATTTTCCAGTGTTGGGGTCTAGTTACACTTTTTTTGCAAACTTAAACAACACTAGATGTTATTCTGTGTAATATGTCATTTTTCAACAATGTAAATAAATATTGTATTTTGGAAGAAGGTACGTTCAGTTCTACATCTGACCATCTTCCAGTTTTGATGTCCATTGATCTACATGTAAAATAAAATTATTCATGTAAAAAAAGCAACTCATTACCAGCTTGGCATAAGGCAAATGTAAACCAATTGCAACATTATGAACTGTACATTAACAATGTTTCAGACGTTTTACTTGGAAAAAGGTTGAGTTCTGTTGGAGATCTTGACAATTTTTGCAACGAATTGTACCATATTTTTTACACTGTTGCATCCCTTTTTATCCCTGTAGCAAAATTTAAACTTCAGGTAAGATCTGAGTGGAGACCTTAAGTCAAACATCTTCACGACCGAGAGCGTCATATGCGAAATATCTGATTAAGCGAGGGTCGTCCCAGAGGAATGGTACACGATTCCAACAAAACTATAAAAAAGCTTAACGCGAATTCCGAAATGAACTTTATGCTGAACACGACAGATACATGACATCGGTATTCCACGATATTGATGAAGCTTCCGAGTGTGATGTGTGGCTCTTTTGAAAGCTAGTTAAACGTCAGCGACCCAGAAACACGAGATTCTATCCGGAAATGGAAATCGATTAAAGACTAGTAGATAACCCTGGTGAGATTGCAAGCTGCTTTGCTGAATATTTTGAATAAATTTATGACGCAACAAAAAGCAAAAACTTTGATTCCGAATTTTACAATTATACAGAAAACGCATACTTTTTTTATTAAGGAAAACGCAAGACTTAAAACACTATCGAAATTACCGGGAGTGGGGGGGGGGGGGGGGGGGAAA
>WFKH01011926.1:41405815-41416488 GCA_016163765.1 Magallana hongkongensis
TAAAATTAAAAGCATTTAATATAGAAGAGAGACCTGGGATTAAAGTAAACAAAATTCATTAAAATGTGCAATGCCTTGAGATAAATACTTACATTTCTGTTTTATTTGCTTTGCTGTGACTGTAACATTCTCTCTTAATACGAAAACAACATTTATCACGAGTCTTTTTAACTTTATCCTATTATAGTGAACACGGCTGCAAAACGTGCAGCTAAGTGAAAGCAGATTTGGCTATCCCAACAAATCAAATATCACGATTACCATGGAAACTGGCTTTAGTCTCACGCTGTGAAAACTCTGCCCTAATTGCTTGTAAGTGAATGTGCTCTTATCTCAGGACCGGCTTCTTAATTTCTACACTTTAGAACAATATATAACAGAATATTATTTTGCAGAATCTATTTGTTTTGTTTTCGGCTTTCTTACATACAACTTTAAATTTGTTTTAACGGTAAAAGATAAACTTGTATATTTTCACATGTTTCCCTTAATGATATAATAATAACCGTTAATAATATAATTAGATTTAAAATTAATTAAACATCCCAATTTTTGTGAATTCTATTATAATACATATCAGATGTTTGGATGTTCTGTGTGTGTGTGTGTGTGTGTGTGTTATCAAATAATAAAATGCAATATATTTATTAAATTGACCAAAAGTTCTTTTAAATACATATAAAAAAAGTAATTGACACACGTTGGATCAATGTTGGGCCAATGTCATGGTCTTAACTAACATATGATAGAAATTTTACAACATTGACCCAACGTTGGCCCAATGTTGTGCTCCCAACTAGCATCGGCACTCGAATAAAAATGTGTCAGGTGGACATTGGATCAACATTGGGCCAATGTTGTGTACTCAACGCCAACAGACCAACCATTACGCGACGTTGGTCTAACATTGGGCCAACATTGTTTACCCAACGCCAACGGACCAACCCAATGTGATCATGTTATCTGGGTTCTTAATTAACCCTGGTTATAGTTTGTTTGTTGTTTGTTAATTGTATTTTAATCGAGCGCACCTTTTTAAGTATATCATTACGAGGTTATTTTATAGATGAATTTTGTAAACATTGTGTTAAAAATACGCAGAAGAAATTAATTTTCAATTTGAAATAAAAATAAATTTTCATTTGTTTAGAAATCAAACTTCATTAATACAATTTCGGTGTTTTTAAGAACAGACTATATACTTCCACTTAGCTGCTTAGCGGACCCCCAGTCACACTAGTTGCTGCAGGTCACCCACTCCGACTGCAACCACCTAAATTCTGTATACATATACTGTATACGTAAAGTCACGCAATTCCCTGTCCTCTGTTGGCCAACTGACACGTCGCACATTGCGAAATTTGAACACGTAATTGCTCCCCGGAATATTGGTCATTCAGATCTTCAAACCCTGAGTGTGGACAATCAACGAATTTTGGGCGACCAACTGAACATCATACTTTTGCCAAATCGAATAAGAAAGTCAGCTTTGAAATACACACGATTTTAGCATTAACCTCATTTGTCTACATGTACTTTGTTTTTCATTAAACGAATACTATATACATGCAGATACGTATTTAAGAGAAAAGACGAAGTGTGAGAAATGTTTTAAGGGTAATAATTAATTATTAATAAATTATAAGTGAATTAGCAAATTATAGCCAATTATAATCCTCTTTCCCGAGGCTAACTAAGATATAAATATTTAGATGAAATGAGTAATTAATTAACTTAATTGAGGGCCAATAATTAATTGTCACCGATGAATGTGCCAGCAACAAATATTGAACGCTATCGGAAGTATATAGAATTCAGTATTAGCATAACTACACATTCTTTTTATTTCCCCTTTTTATTAATAATACATTTATTTTGTTAAAGCTGCATGGTCCACTTTTTTTGGCTATTACAGTATCAAGTAATTTTCCATACAGACTAATTATCTTAGAGAGTTGCAGACTTTCGCCTATTTACACAAGCATTATTGGTCTCCTTTCAAAGTTAGAAATATTCAAAGTAAATAAAAATAATTTCTTTATGGGCATACAAAAAAAACCAAACCAATATGAATCATGGGAATGTTAAGGAAAGGGAGCCGTTTGGTTTCGCTCCCCAAATGTTTGGGTTTATTCAACCCGGATGATATGCATCGATTGTAAAAATAAACTTCAGGGACCTTACTCACAAAGCCTCCGTAAATTCCGCAGTCGCGCTGAGTTGACAGGAGGCTTGCGCAAACTTTACGGAAAGATTACGGGTAGTTTATGGCTTATTCACGAAGCTCCCGCAAACAAAACGAAATTTACTGAAATTTTGCGCAAGTTTTGCGCACACGACGGGCACCTGGATTGAAAGATTGTGAAAAGCCTTTTAGTATTATTTTTTAAAATCTATTGTTAAATGCGTTGGGTTATTCTTTAAAACATTGACGTGCGTGTGACCCATGAGAAATAAAGTAACGAAGGTATCGGTACTAGAAATATTAAATGGTTAGTGCCTTTTTACATATATTATATGGCATATATATAATATTTTGTCATAGTTTTACAAATGATATAAGATTTGTTTTACTTGATAATAAACGGGGTTAATTCATCATAGAATATGAAAGCATTGTCATAATTTGTGTAAATTGTTAATTGAATATTTTGTTGTTCTTATATTATAATCAACAGATTCAAACTCTTATTTTTTAAAGTTTTTTAACATACTATGATTCAAAGTATAACAAAGGTATAATATTATGAAAAAATAGTAATTATTTTTTAAATAAAACCTCGGTATTTTGCTTTACGGTTCAAATTGTGACGTCATGATGTAGAAATGACGTCACTAAAACGACAACGCTGTGCAATCATGGAAGATAAAAAAAAAGAAGCCGCGATTCAGCGAGAACGAAATTGAACTGCTTGTCCAGGGAGTGAAAGAAAGATCAGACATCATAAATTCAAAATTCAGCGATGTCATCAAGAATTCGAAGAAGAAGCAAGCGTGGGTCGAAGTGATGGAGGCTGTCAACGCGGTATCGTTCTCGACAAGAACGGTTGACAAACTAAAAAAGACATGGGACGACGTTAAGAGGAGGACCAAAAAGAGGGCATCTGAGCGATGTAAGACGGGGAGCGGGAAATTGTATATTATGCCGCTTAGCACTATGGAAGAGGACATTGTTTCGGTGATGGGAGAGGAGCAAATTTTCGGATTCAGTTCCTATATCGACACAATGATTCCCCTAGTAAGTTAACATCGTTCAGTTACCTCTTTTGTTATACTTATAATTCTATGCCTCTGGCGATGCAATGAGATAATCAAACTTGTTCTCTGCCAAAATCTGGTCACTTTCTCAACTCTCACATGTAAAAGCTTAAACAGTTTTGCAGATTTAATGTACTTAGAGTGTAAATGTATAGGTCGGGTCTTAAGAAGTTTCCTTATAAGAAATGAACGTCCTAAATGTTTTCCTGTATTTGCTTTTAAAGTTCTCATATTATCTTATATTCAAATTAGTTATATAAAGCACATTTGAGTATTTTATATTTATTTGTTTATTTACATTGTATGTCTTATTAGGGGTATATAATCGTTAAGTTAGTTTAAATGAGGTTAATAATCAAATGACTATCCAGATCAATTAAATGACAGGTTATACAGAATTGTTATGAGGTACTATATAAATATTATATACAGGAAAAAAGTCCCGTTTAATTTTCGCCAACATTGTCCCTTTGCCTTGCTGGCAGTATGCAAACATTACTTTTTTCAATCAACAATTCTATTCAGACACACAGCAAAGCCCACTCTGGAGAGAGTCCCTCACAAGATGGATAGAATAGTCGGGGGTAACATTAAACACACCCAAAGAAGGAAGATTCACTGAGTGCACATCGTCAGATCCCATAAGGGTTACAAAGAAAATAAAACGACAACGCCCTTTTCAAAATGAGGAACATGAGAGGTGAATTTGAACCGCTGGATATTCTATTATTGGGGAAATAATCGACACTAGGCTAATGTTTTTAATACCTTTTCTGATTCTTCAAATATGAGTTTGGGGTGAATTTTAAAACTTCACATTACATAACATTGTAATTCCGCCAAATACATGTAATAATGGGGTTTTTTTTCTATAGCCTGTTACTGCAAAGAGAACTCATAAAAATTCAAAGAGAATGGTTGGATGTCGAGGGACTTGGCATAGAACAGGAGAAGTTACACATCAAACACCGGCGGTTGGAGATGGAGGAGCGGGCTAGGGGTGTCTGTACTGCATAAAAACAACCAGAGGAGCGCCGTACCCTACAAATGGACCATGGCCTCTTCCACGGAGCAATTATGCAAATATAAGGGATATTTTCCATTGTATATTAACTTATTTCTTCTTTAAATTGTTTTAACGCTACACTGATGTGGCCTGTATTGAATATACATGTAATACATTTCATTCTGGAGTCGAATGGAAAAAAAGATTACACATTTACAAAATTGCATGTTATTATTTATTAGAACATAAAAGCATAAAATACGTACATTTGTAAATGAAATACATTTCGAAAGATCGTTCATGCAATTACAACTGTGTATTTTTTGTTGTTTAAAAACTAAAGCCGTTTTCTTCGTATTCGATTTCAATCTTCTTAAAATCTACAAAATAATGGGAAAAGGGATTTTTAAATAATGAAAAAGTATTACGAAAATATCAAGAGAGAGAGAGAGAGAGAGAGAGAGAGAGAGAGAGAGAGAGAGAGAGGAGAGAGAGAGGACATAGTGAATAACTAGTACGAATACAGTTATACATGACAACATGAGAGATATTTCTAAGAACTGTGTTACCTAAAACCTATCTCTGATGATCATGGCTCTGATTTGCTGCCCACGTTGATCCTGTACGACGTTGTCCACCCTGTCATCAATATCATCGCCCTCCTGTAGTACTTTAACTGGGATTCCCTGTTCCTCACATATGTTGTGGAGTACTGCAGTGGAGATGATAACGTCTACGGCTGTGGGAAGTGCTACAGTCAATGGACCGCGTACAAAGTTGTTATGGATATGTATTAGGAGAGAGAGAGAGAGAGAGAGAGAGAGAGAGAGAGAGAGAGAGAAAGAGAGAAGTTACATAAAGATCGAATTAGTAATAGGAATAAAGTTATGTAATAAAATTTCATGTAAATTTGAATCATTGTAATTTAACGTTTGAAAAATTTACCGTATTTGTGTATGCACATCCATCTGCTTTTCCACCGCCATAATGTGTCCTCAATCCTTTGTCGGGCTTTTTTATGGGCAGCATTGAAGGCACGATCAGACTTCGTGTGGGGATTTCTTAACGATGTCATCAGGTATTGCTTTAAAGGGTACGCCTGATCCCCAAGGTGATGCCCAATGTACGGTTGGCCTTCCAACCATTCTCGCAGGCTGCTGTTACCCCAAATGTAGGCATCGTGTGTACTGCCTGGCCATTGCACAATAATGTTCGTAAGAATTTTTCGGTGGTCGCACACACCCTGTACGTTAATGGCATGGTAACCCATTCCTGCACGTATGCATTTTCTCTCTCTGGTGGTGGCTTTATTGCAATCAAAGTACAATCCACGCATCCTAAAGTGTTGGGTATGTTAAACTCTGAGGAGAAGCCTTGTTTAACCGCTAACTGGGCTGCGGGGGTTGTCGGGAACTTGATGCAATCATTGGCGCGTTGAGATAAAATTTTTGAAGTTTTCTGAATTATGGCCGACTTAATCCAGAGATATCTCCAATAACCTGTTAGAGCACAATCAAAGTTTTAATTTATTGTTATGTTACAGGATGAACAAATTAATTTTAAACATTTGGGAAAGCTGAATGATACTTGAAACTAGATTCAATATTCGCATAACACTGGAAGTCCCTTTCACAGCAAATTATGAAGATTTACTGATTGTTTTTATCGGCTTGTCAAGAGTTTGGAAAAGTCTGACCTACTTTTCAAAAAAAAAAACGATGCTACGTGCAAAAAAATGAGGTGTAAACTTTGATCATGCATTAGAAATACTAGATGATATCCCGCGCAAGCGCGGAAATTAAATCTCCACACATTAATATGACACAGTGCTTAATACATATGTTGAATCATATTTTAATTAATTTTCGTATATTTACATCTACCGAGTATGATTCCCTCTAATTCCTAAGGAAACTTTAGTTAATTGATAGCTCTATAGAAACTGCAGAACTGAAATCTACACGCCCCGTTTATCGAATGGTCGAAACCTACAGCGAACCAAGAAAAAACACAGACTGCACGAAATAATCATGATGATGTCAGACTCAAATTCCCGATTACGCAGGTTATATAATTGTTCTGCAATGTCGCCAACTTCATATCCCGCATGAATCACCAAAGAAGGCATTTTGTTGTTTAAATATACATGTACTGTGTCCGAAATGGCTCTTAGTTGCTCTCTTAACATATTCTTTAAAATTGAAAGCAGGGATGGAAATCTAAACTGAAATGGATGATATATATACGTTCGTGGCCTGAATTTTCTTTTTTTTGCAGCTGACTGGAAATTAACAGCAAACTTTTTTTTCAAACCAGTGAGTGGATATTTAGTGCGTCGTATTTCTAAATTTTGTTCTATGAGTTAAATTTAACTAGAATTTTTATCCCTGTCGCAAATAAGAATTTCAGATAAAAGACTGTTTTGAAAACAAAAAAAATTACAAAGAGATCCCTCCATTCAACTTCCCCGTTTTATGCATTAATAATTTATTCATATAGACGTTGAACACAATATGTTCATTGTTAACAAATACCAAAGGTGTAAGCAGCTCCTCTGTTGCAGGCATTTTTTAGTTGGCAAAATGTTATTAGTACATGCATGTATCTGAAAACATTACGAATAGTATTGTTCATATATACCTGTTGAAATGAGTCTGTCACATAGTAGCGGAGCGCTGCAAATATCTGTAGTGATGCAGGGATGCTGTGTGATATCATCGTTGGAGGCTCTAAGTCAATTAATAGGGTATCTATTAACTCGAGTATGCATTATCTTGGCATTCGGTGCCGTCGAATTAATTCAGCGTCATCGTAGATATCTAACGGATGTGACCAATCTCGAAATACCCTATTTTTTCTAATGGATACTCTGTTATTTGAAGGCTGGAACATTATCTGAAACGCCATTGCGTTGAAAAATGACGTCACAAATAAATGTAACAGTCATTAATGACGTTATATTTGTGAACTTTATAAAATGAACATTCACTTTATTTAATTTATAAAGACACACAAATCTCATGTTATCGTGACAGAAACTCTAGACTTGTGAGATTTGAAAACTCAATGTTTTCTATATTATTCATAATTATGTCATTTAAACTGTAAAGATTGTTTCAAATATGAGACAGCTGGCTGTTTTTAAAATACGTCAAAATATAACGTTATGTTTTGGATATCACACCAAAATGCGATTAATAGGATAAAAATATGCTATCAAAACAAGTGCCCATTTCCAGAAGGTTTACGGATAGTCAAAACCTTCCGTAATATAGACGCATGTTTTACGGAGTTTTTCCGCAACGTTTACGGGTGCGGAATTGATGGTAGTTTCGTGAATACCAAATTTTACATTCCGGAACGTTTCCGCAATGTTTACGGGTGCGGTAACGTTACGGATGCTTTGTGAATAAGGTCCCAGAAATAATAGTGAACAAAATGTACACAGGTTTATTTTTGATTTGCCAGAACACTACTAATATTTAGAGTCCATTAAAAGCGATGTCAATGTCGTAATACAAGCATCCCCGCCTCGACGTCAGGGGGCGAATTTTAATATGACGCGAAATAACGTGATACCCTTTTTATGTCATTTGTTTTGTAAAAAAAAAAAAAAAGGTACATCATTTTTTCATTGAAATATAGCTTAATTGACCGGGAAGCTACTGCAATGTCTATTATTATGCACATACTTAGCATAATCATCGTTTAAAACCGTACACAAGATTTGATGTAAAATCGGACCAATCAGCTTTAACAATCAACTCCAGTTATATAATAAATAAATGTAAATTAATATCAAAAAATTCCCTCACTCAAATATCCCGTATTTTTGTGTGAGAATAAATTGGGGAGGTAGTTCGCGTTAAAAAACAAGAACATTTTTCACCTGAGACTGGTTTCACAATACCGCGACGTTGTGGACAAGGTTAAAAGCTGTACCGCGAGGATGCGCAGTTTTACCTGTGCTAAACCACGATCAATTTCACACCACAAGAACTCGCGGTAAATATGTAAACCGCGTTAACCGTAGTGTGGCTTTGATGATTATCTTCCAAAGTGCATAATCTTTTTGAAATATACACTATATAGCGATAAATCAAAACCAGCACACCTACCATCTGATTCTTATTAGATTTGACAAATTTCCTTCACCAAAAACAAATAAAGGAAAACAAACAACTCGAGGGAAGAACAGCTATAGATAACAGTTTTTATAAATGTTTATTGAATAAGTGCGTATAACGTTGGGAAATATGCAGCGAATAGTAAAATGCAACGTATATATGTGTAATTCTCTGTCTCTAAGTTCAATTTAATGTAAAGGTATGTGTCTGTCTTTACACAACATTGCTGGTTTAGCAACAAAACATACTTGATTTCCACCAAACGCAACAATTTTACACTGATTCAAGGTTATATATTTTGACTTTGTGTATCTGATGAGTTTATATCTATGTTGATTCTAATATACATATTGACAGTTTAGTTATAAAATTCATTAACTTGTTTTTAATGTTAGTTTTGTGGTTATCAGGTTGACTTGATGTTAAGACTGTCATTTGTTCATAAACACAAAACATTTTCATTGTTTTGCTTCCATAGCTATATCTAACCTTTATTCATCCAATAATATCCAATAATCAATTGATCGGTGTCATTTACTGATACATTTTATGTGTGAAAATATTGAAATGAACTTCAGATAAATCAGATTTCTTAACATAAAACTTCCTTGGAATCATACAGTCACATATGAATGTGTTTTAGAAGATGTGTATTTATTAGTACATATAAAAAATAAACACCTGGTAGAAATTATAAAACAAAACATTTCCTGGAGACGTATCATTCTATGCCATTTCTTTCAGAACACATGAGACTTTTCTCAATTTTATACAAATTTTAATGAAAATTTATTCCTTATTTATTTGCATCTAAAAGTGTTTATGGCGAAAAAAAATAGGGTACATTACCAGACTACTCTTAGAGTTAGAATATTTTGGATTTTTCTTATTATAGCATGTTAAATGCAATTGAATGTTTATAAATAAAGTCAGTCTAACTTATATAAAAATAAAAGTTAAACCTCCCAATGATCAAAGAAACTTTTCTTTCGATTTCAAGGTCATTATGTAAAATGTTAAATCATGAATGAATAAATGCTTTTTAACCAAGTCAATTTAGTTACAGGATGAAATCTTCAAAAGTTTATTTTCTCAAGATAGACAATTTATACAATTCTACATGATAAAAAAAAAACAGTTATGACTTTTGAAAAAAAAAGCTCTATATGACATTAAAGACAAAACATTTTTTGTTTCGTATATATCTGGTATGGACGCATATGAAGGTTCTTTTCGTTTGGGAATTAACCTTCAATCTTCTTGTTGCCGTAAACGCTCTCAATTCCTACATAAAAAAAGCAAACACAGGAAATATAAATACAACACCAAAAAATGCTGAAAATATTTTAAAAAGATAAAGAATAAAAACTGCAACAAATGATAAATATTTGGGAAAGTTAATTGTATTTTACATGTGGTAGTTGAGAAAAAAATATATAATTTTAACTACGCATATTTTATTTGTTTCAGAAATGTTGATGTGGTAGACATGCTGTTTTTGCTCATCTTATTCTTTCTGAAACGTCATGATTTTGCTCTTGGTGAGTTCACTGCCCCATTCACAGACGTTATGTCATATACTATAACGTACATAAAACGGTTGTTGTTTATCCTAGAAATTACTCGATATTCGCTTACTACGAATTGTATGAGTTGGAAGTTTATGGTAAGTTTTCAATGAGTCCCAAGATCAGCAACCATATGTATATTTCAAATACTATCATAAATATAGAACGAGTTCAAATAAGAAAAAAATAATAGTCACTGTCGTGGCTGTGTATTTTACAGTTCATTGATGGATTTTACTAAAGCTACAACAATTGATTACAGGACAAATATAACTCTGATTGATATATATTTGATGACACAAATAAAACGATTTCATTTCGTAGCAACCATGCCAATTTATTTCAGTCTTTCTTTTTCAATGTGCAAAATCAACGTATATCTGTAAATTTTTTATCGCCGCCTCATTCAAGTTATACTTTTTTTCTTATATTTCATAAACTGAACAATTATAAAAGATCATACAAAATGTTTTCTAAATCAGTCATTACATTAAATGGATTATTTGTAGAATGTCAACCAGGCTACTATGGTATTGGTTGTTTAGAGAGTTGCAGCGTTAACTGTTACTCGACCAGATGCAACAAAGTAACGGGTGACTGTGACAGCGGATGTAACTCAGGATGGACAGGAAACAAGTGTGATCAACGTAATATATTTTGTATAATGTGCTTTTCATGTTTCAGTTTAGTTCTAAATATTCAACTATAGAATAC
>WFKH01011926.1:41420303-41432161 GCA_016163765.1 Magallana hongkongensis
GGGGGGGGGGTCAAGGAGAGTCAAAAGTTTAACAATAAATTTTCATTGAGTATCTTCGTGAACTTTGACAGGAATTTTCCATATCCAATCTGGTTTACTGTTTCCAGTTATATGTGTAAATTGGGTTAAGTCGTTGTCTCGGAGCATGCGGTTTGACCTAAAAGTTGTAAAGTGGTATAGCACAGTTTTGTTAACAGTCTTTTTCCATTCAATTTCATTTAGAAATGTTCAATTTTGTAGATACAAGTTCAGGTGTTTTAAGAGATTATATTTATCCAGAAGGTGAATTATATCGGGAATAAAACCGTAGTGTTTGCAGTTTTAAGAATCGAGGTATGAAAAAAGGCGATAAAGAAAGAACTTTTTCGTGAGGCATTTTGTATCCATTAAACAGAGATGGTCGAAGAACTGTAGTTTACGTTTTTCAATTTCGGAAGCTATTGGTAAAAGTCTGAAGATTGCTTGCACATGTCTGATCTTATATGTTTTGGACGATTTATTGCGTGTTTACATATGAAGTGCTGAAATACTTCCAAGGCGCGGTTGTTTTTCTGTTTAAGGTCATACCATAGTTCACAACCGTAAAGAACACTAGGAAGTATTATCCGTTTGTAAAGCTTGGAAAGAGTTGCAGGATTGAGGTGTTTACTTATTTTGCGAGCAAAATACGTCTTTTGACCTTTTCTGCATGTTTTCGCTGTTCTTTTGGTTGGGTGAAGCTTAGCATCCAGAAGAATACCGAGATGGTTATATGATTTTGAAATTTTAATGGTCTCTTTGCCAAGTTTCCAGGAGAGAGAATTGTTTTTGATGCCTGTTGGAGAGAAATATAGAACAATTGATTTGCTTGCATTAAAGATGAATCGCCATCGAGTAGAAAAGTCGTAAGCTGTGTTTAGAAGACTTTGAAGACCTCGTGGTGATAAGGCTATACAGGACATATCATCTGCAAGTGCTGGGTTTGAATATCTAATGCTGTGAATTCCAGTATTTTTGGTTTTCTTTTTTTAGTTCTTGTAGGAGATCGTTTATGAAAACCAAGTAGAGAAATGTTGTAAGGACTCCCCCTTGCCTCGCTCACTGGGAGATAGGGAACCGGTCGGAGTTTTTCTGATTTGCGGCAACGGAGCAAAATGTGTCTGTATGACAATCACGATACGGGTCCAAAACAATCCTTTCACACCGAGCTGATGTAATTTACACATGAGTCCATGTCTCCAAACATTATCGAAGGCCTTCTGTATATCAAGAGAGGCAACACACACTAGACTACCTTGCTCTAAGTTATGAAAGACAGTTTTATTGTAGGCTGAATGAGGCTGTTATGCATCCAAGTTTTGGCTGGAATCTTTGTTGTTGTGGATTTGGAAAGCTAACGAAAGGGAGAACGTGATCACGAAGAATTTTTTTTTTTCAAAAAGTTTCATTAAACAAGGAAGAAGCGCTATCGGTCTATAGCTGTCAGGTGAGCTCTTTGTTTTGTTGTTACCTTTGTAAACAGGAACTATGCTATCTTTTTTCCAGATAGATGGAATTCTGCCTATGCTAATAATTGAGTTAAAGAGGTGTGAGATACACGTAAAAAGTGGGGGTCCTCCAAATATGAGATGTTCATTCTGGATACAGTCGAGCCCAGGTGCCTTTTTGCGTTTGTGTTTTTTAATAGCCTTGTTTTTTTCATTAACGTTATTTTCTTCCCCCCCCCCCCCCCCCCCACTCCCGGTAATTTCGATAGTGTTTGAAGTCTTGCGTTTTCCTTCATAAAAAAGTATGCGTTTTCTGTATAATTGTAAAATTCGGAATCAAAGTTTTTGCTTTTTGTTGCGTCATAAATTTATTCAAAATATTCAGCAAAGCAGCTTGCAATCTCACCGGGGTTATCTACGAGTCTTTAATCGATTTCCATTTCCGGATAGAATCTCGTGTTTCTGGGTCGCTGACGTTTAACCAGCTTCCAAAAGAGCCACATATCACACTCGGAAGCTTCATCAATATCGTGGAATACCGATGTCATGTATCTGTCGTGTTCAGCATTAAGTTCATTTCGGAATTCGCGTTAAGCTTTTTTATAGTTTTGTTGGAATCGTGTACCATTCCTCTGGGACGACCCTCGCTTAATCAGATATTTCGCATATGACGCTCTCGGTCGTGAAGATGTTTGACTTAAGGTCTCCACTCAGATCTTACCTGAAGTTTAAATTTTGCTACAGGGATAAAAAGGGATGCAACAGTGTAAAAAATATGGTACAATTCGTTGCAAAAATTGTCAAGATCTCCAACAGAACTCAACCTTTTTTCAAGTAAAACGTCTGAAACATTGTTAATGTACAGTTCATAATGTTGCAATTGCTTTACATCTGCCTTATGCCAAGCTGGTAATGAGTTGCTTTTTTTACATGAATAATTTTATTTTACATGTAGATCAATAGACATCAAAACTAAAAGATGGTCAGATGTAGAACTGAACGTACCTTCTTCCAAAATACATTATTTATTTACAATGTTGAAATTTACATATTACACAGGATAACATCTAGTGTTGTTTAAGTTTGCAAAAAAAGTGTAACTAGACCCCAACACTTGAAAATCATTCGAAGGACAACACATGTTATTACAAAGAGTAAAATATTTGAGAGCTTTGGCTTTGTATTTGTTTACATTAGGTAATTCTGTATCATAGAAACTGGCATTGAGATCTCCGATTATCACATCCCCAAGAGTGCAAAGGTGATTAAACAATGCTTCTATTAGGTTTAACTCTGTTTAATATGTTTGAATGTTCCTGTCTGATGGAAGATATGCACCTTAAACATACAACAAACGTTGGTGTTTGCGTTTAACTTCAACTCCTATAATACGAGATGAAATTATATCAGGTATTTCTGACACTGTGTGTAGCAGATCCTTTCTATACATAATCATACCCCTCACTTTCCCACAAAGGAAGAATAAGGTTTATCTGTATTGTTACATCTGTGATCTTAATCTATATGTACAAAGCTTGAGTATTTTGAGTTGATTGTGTCAAGGTAATTTACGCTAGTTGGTTTGAGTTTATGTTCCCAAATTATTGCTATATCACAGTTGACAGTGTCTAAAATATTTGATAAGCTGCGAGATGATGATAATATACCACGCAATTCCATGCTAAAATATTGAAACATGTAGACATAGTAACAGACAGGTGAGCAAATGGAGTCACTAGCAACAACCTAAACATAAGGTCAATCAGCATTGTAATTGTCAAGTTCATCATTATCGTTGTCTTCCGAGGATTCGTCGTCCTCCGGTTGTTCTTGTGTGATTTTGGCCCCCATTGTGTATTGCTTAGCCTCGGGCGGCGCGATATATCATTTGGCCAAAATGATAGGCTTTCGATAGTTCGTGCATCTCGTAACGCTACGTTGATTTTTGCATTGCGTCGCGAACTTGGGCGTTTTTGCTTGAAAAATACGCAGTGCGATACAGTGACACCTCTGTTCCTGAGGAAGTTCATCAACCCAGTCTGTGCGGATATAGGTCCGATTCCAGCGATGTAGTATCTGACATTTCGTTTGTAAGAAACGCCCTCGGATATGTCGTCATCGCTGTCTGTGGGCCCGCGATCTTTGGATGAGCTTGAGGCTTGACTGATGTCCTACGACTTACGACCGTGGACAGTTGACTGTCGTGATGTTAGCGCACAGAGTCCGCATGTTTAACTGTTACACTGGATGAAGTAAAGGATAACAAGTTTGAGCGTATTTTGTGTTCACTAGTGTGATTGGTCTTTCCTAATGAGTGTGGGATACTCGTTGCACTTTCCCGTGTAGGAATATGGTTTGTAATACTCTGGGTGTCAATAGGAGCGTTTTGAGTAGAAACACCCTGATCGGAGACGATTATATTGTTACCAGGATGGTTGCGGAATGCATCAGTCCCGTTAGCTTTACTGGTTGTCCAGGTGTGATGTCTCTTTGCGATCTTGAGAGGCTACCGATGGGGGAACTATTGTGGCTTGCATAATTTTCTCCAACTCAGATTGGTTCGGGAAGTTGAAATTTATTTTTATTGACAGTTTTGTCTTGTTGCCTTAATGGAGACGTTACTGACTTTGTACTATGATCAAGTTTTTTAGATGAGTTTTGTGATTTTGTTTCGATTGCTGGGACCTCGTTTCTGACTGTCGCATAAGATTTAACAGGGCTAAGTGTATTCGAATGAATCTGCTTCTGTTTGTTTTGCGTAACTTTGGAAAGTCTGTTTCATCGCTTGCTTTTTGATTTTGGCAACGGATTTGATGAATGTCTATCTCAACTTGCTTAGATCTATCACCAATTTATGTGTTTATGTGACGAGTCGTATTTAGAGAACTCAGCATTCAGACGACTGTAGTCTGTTTTTAACTTGTGCTCTAAATGAAAGGATTTCAATTCCTTATTACATTCGGCGACGGAATGTCATAATTGTGAGACGCGTTAGAGTAGGGTTTGCAAGACTACTATTTTTTCAATACGTTTAACGTTACATGTAGATGCGTCTGTAGACGAGGTGCTGGTTTTGTAGTGGTAATACCTCAAAAATTGAAATATGGAATAAAATAAGCTTATTTAAGGCAAAAAATTGGAGTTTATTTTTTCTTGACTTCTATGAAATATAAGTTTAATATGCCAAAATGTATTGATAGAAATATCAAAATATTGTACAGATATGTTTTTCAGAACAACATGAAGATATCGTAATGCCCAAACTATCTGGAAGTTTGGTCTGCGCTGAACATTTAAAAGCTAAACAGCAATACTCTAAAACTATTGAGTTATTAAAATTGTTCATTTTCTTTTTAGAAACCTTCCGCCAAAAATATAGTCCCTTAATTATCTATGTAAAAATGTGTTTGGGAAGTGCGTGCTGTTTGGTGTCCAAGTTGGGATAAGTTTTTATATAGGAATAAATTGAGAAAAAATTAAAAATATTCTTCTCAAAAACCAGTTCGCTAGTTGTATATCATAAAAACAGATACTTAAGCAATATTCTTAGATGAATTACTGTACCACTATTTCACATTTCTGATTTTATAATGATATATACTTTTTATATGATGCTGTAAACTGATTAACAATATAAACATTGTAGAATGTCAACAAGGTCATTTTGGTAAAGATTGTAATCAGAAATGCAGCATCAACTGTTACTTAAAGGATCAGTGTGACAGGACTAATGGACAGTGTGATGAAGGGTGTAAACCAGGCTGGACAGGAAACACATGTGATCAAAGTAAAGATTTTCTTTAACTATTCTAAATTCCGTTCTATAATAAGATGGAATGTTTAAAAATATATTACGATCCCATTTTCTTAAGTTAATAATAAGACATAATTAAAGTATCTTTGCATTTTTTTTCCACAAAAATTTTTTTAAAGTGACAAAGTGACTCAATTAAGATGTTTAACTTTTCGATAATGCGAGCAGAAATAAGTCTTAATCCAAGACGTTTGATCAAACGGACTATAAGTCATCATCTGTCAGTTTATAAGTCGTTAAAACTCGATCCGGAATTGCACATGTAAACACACCGAGTTGTTTAGGACATTGACGTGATTGGAATTGCTGTTTTAAAAATAATTACATTGGGAATGACGCAATACGAAAAGAATTGGAAGTTATTTGTTGTTTGTAGTAAAAGCGTGCATCTTAATAAATATATAGTCCTTGAAGACATCAGGTTTCACTGAGATCCGCTCGCTCATGATCTATGTCACGCTGCAGTATTTACATTCCCAAGCGCTCGCTTGGCTATGAAGCGGAAGGAAAATTAAATATTATTGTGTTTGTCCAATAAATAATTTTCTTTTTCTTTTTTTAATTGGATTTTTTTACATTTGAACACCGTAAGTTTTCAAAAGTTCCTCTTTTCATATCTTACATAAAATATTTTGAAATCGTGTAAAAATCGATATTTGGTAAATCATAGGTTTGTGCGTTACCATGTCTCTTTAAGATTCGTTAAGCTGCATAAATGAAATATAACATGACAGTTTATAAAATGACAAAATGCTTTTTAGGGCCCCGCTCTGCGCTATACTGATCAGTTTGCCCAATCGACCGTCTCTCCACCCTATATCACTTGTCCGAGGCATATTTTATGACCTAATCTGGTTCATACTTAACCAACATAGAGTTTTGGGGTAAAGGGTGAACAGTGATCTTGAACCACTTTTTTTTTTACGTCAAGGATCATTGCAGACTTAAGTGGATAATCCTTTTCCGAAACATATACTATCTTTCCTTAACTAATTTTCACACATAATTTAACTACTCACCCACAGAGGGCCTTTAAGTACAGGGTGTCCAGTGACCTTCGGGCTTGAACAAAACTTCGAGAAAAAGGTTTAAGATAATTTTAGATCTCTGTATAAAAGACCTTGTTTTGACCATTGACCCCCTCCCTACAACTCCATCATTTTTTATAATTCACATAAATAGGGCTTGTTGGAAAATTATGTGTTGTGTGAAACAAAGTCAAATTTAAAGGTGTAAACCATAATTTCTCCCCTTGGACAAAATTGGTCAGTTTCGTGTGTAAAGTTCTTGTCTGTACCACTTTAATTCTCCGACAAAAGAGTGATTGTTGGATAAGGAATATGGAATGATCTTGGACTTAATTGGACTTAATTCTTAATTCAAAGCTCATGGTCAAAGCAATTTCTTTTAAAATCTGTTCACCGTACTGTCCTATATTAAAACGGGGTCCTCTAAGATGGTTATAATCAGGATGGTTTTTAGTTCTAAACAAAACTTAGAAAATGAATGTATCTAACTGTTCAAAAGGGTTAGATTCAATTTTTGTAAGTTTTATGATTTATTTTATTTTATTTTATTTTTTTTTTTTTTGGGGGGGGGGATCAAAATTTTTGAACAACTTTATTTTCTTTTATCAATTTGGACTGAAACTATCGTTGTTTGTAGATATATTATAATAAATTGCAGATTGTCTTTCTGGCCAATATGGTAAAAATTGTTTGGACAGATGTAGCGAAAACTGTATTGTGGCCATGATGCTGTAAACTGATTAACAATATAAACATTGTAGAATGTCAACAAGGTCATTTTGGTAAAGATTGTAGTCAGAAATGCAGCATCAACTGTTACTTAAAGGATCAGTGTGACAGGACTAATAAACAGTGTGATGAAGGGTGTAAACCAGGCTGGACAGGAAACGCATGTGATCAAAGTAAAGTTTTTCTTTAACTATTCTAAATTCCGTTCTATAATAAGATGGAATGTTTAAAAATATATTATAATTCCATTGTCTTAAGTTAATAATAATATATAATTCAAGTTTCCTTGCATTTTTCTTTCACAAAAAAATATTTTAAAGTGACAAAATGACGCAAAAAAGATGCTTAACTTTTCGATAATGACAACGGAAATAAGTCTTAATCCAAGAAATTTGATCATACGGAATGTTTCACGCACTATAAGTCATCATCTATCAGTTTGGAAGTCGTTAATCCAGGATAGATTGGAGACACGTGTGATCCCCATCAGGGTATGTCTCATAATTGCACGGGAGTTTATCAAATATGTCCTAAGCATGACTGGAAATGCAGGTGAAAAAAATCAACATAATTAGATTTGGACCCGTGGGTTCAAATCCAATTAAACTGTTGATATCTACAGGAATAAAAGCTTAAAAACTAATTGATACGCAGCCTTTAAATGTCTATCTTAAATATACACATGTAGTCGCTGTCATTTTCAAAACCAATGTTTACCATTGTTTAGCCAAAATATTCTTAAAAGTTATTTGATATGTACAACATTATAGAACTGTTCCTTTCAAATGAGATCGCACTTAGAAGTAATGAATAATATAAATTTAGTATCTCGATATGACATAAATATTTACTTGTATTACCGCATTGATCCCTAAGTTTGCGGTAGAGGATACTTTGGGCGTGATTGTAGAAATAAATGCGGCCACTGTTTAAATGTTAGCCAATGTCATTACATCAATGGAAGCTGCTTGGCAGGATGTTTACACGGATACAGAGGAGATTATTGCAACCAAAGTTTGTATTTTAATGACTACTTTTTATCATTTCATATACAAATCAAAAAATCAGTTGTACATGTACTGCATGTAATCATTGGTGAATTGCCAACAAGAACCAGCTTCAAACCTTAATTAATAATTAAAATTACCCACAGCCTGCCCTCGGGGGTTCTACGGATTAGACTGTGCAAGTCGTTGTGACACTTACTGTAGTGGAAACGAAACCTGTGATCATGTGACAGGAAGATGTGACGAAGGATGTAAAAACAAACTGATCGGTCCTATGTGTAATAAAGGTATTGTCCTATGAGACAAATATAAAATTAACGTACATGTAACTTAAAGTGTGCATTTGGAAACTTTGATACATGTACATTTGCTTGACATAAAAGGTTTCACTCTATAAAAACAAACGAAAACTTTTTAAAGCTCAACATTTATAGATTTTGTTCCTAACAAAGACAATATAAGTAATAGAACATAGTCTTTCAAAGCGGGAAAAATGCTATGCACTCTGCTCTGAGTTCATGGGAAACGTTTCGTACACTGAAAAAAGTGTTAACCTTGCAGGATATTTTAATTGTACATGTATATTAATCCTATCAATATCAGTAATTTCTGTTAAAATACATTTTGATTTTACAATCCATTATTAGCAATTTCAATTACATGTTTATAAAACTTGTCACAATTAATTGTGGCATTGGATATAATAACTGTTTTAACAATTGGTTTATATTTTTAGTAGACAAGACGTACAGAGACCAGCAGCCGTGTAGTAACCACACACCTATCATTATAAGTGTTGTTCTGTCTATTGTCATTGTGCTATCCGGAAGTGTTATCAATTTTATATTTTGGAGAAAAAAAGCTGGTAAGCGGATTTTATATGTATCCCTCAGAATGATCAATGTATAGTAAAAAATATTACTATTGACGTTGATTTGTTTGTATAATTATATTAAGTTTTGAGCATTATAATCGGCAAGCGGTGTGGTTATTCTTTTGCAACAGATAGAACAATGTGTAATTATTTTTTAAAAAAATCATGAAATATAATACAGTATGGTTTGTATTACAGGTCACAACATACCAAAGCGGTAAATGTTTTCTCTTACAAACACGACTCATTTTTTCAAAACTAACAATGATAAAATGAATTTGTTTTGTTTGGATAGAGTGCATTTTCATATTTTTTTTTCGTAGCGTTTTTTCCATATTGGTCGTCCGATAATGTTCCTAATGAAATATTTTGACCATTTAGTCATATTGCCAATCTATTTTTATTTAGACGAGAAATTCACAAACCGAAGGACACAGATACAGGTAAGATAGGTCTCGTTTCATGCAACCACACAATAAATATAGGATCTCTCATGATTAACGATGGTATATGCTTTTTATTAGGTCACCTGAGTAAACTCAGGTGACCTATTGCTATCTGTTTTCGTCCGTCGTCGTGCATCGTGCGTTAACAATTTAGATTTTTAACTTCTTAAAAACTACAAGGCCATTTGTTTCCATTTTTGGTGTGAAGCATCTCTATGGTAAAAGGAATGTACATTGTGAAATTGGTGGCTCTACCACCCCCAGGGTGCCACAGGTGGGGCCAAATATGCAAAAAACAGCCAAATTTTCAAAAATCTTCTTCTCTACTCCCACACATGCGAGGAAAAAACTGTTTGCATGGTTATGATGTCCATGAAGCCCTCTACCAAATTTGTGAAATTCAAGGCCCCTGCGTCAGGTGTTCAGGCTCTAGGGTGGGGCCAATATAGCCATATAGTAAAAATGTATTAAGGTATTCGATCCATAATAGCCCCAGATTCAATGAATCTGGGTGCATAACAGATGCGTGTGGGCTTGATACTCAGTATACTTGGACATAATTGTCATCTTTAAGTATCAATATGTAAGAGTGGAATGTGTCCTAATTAATGACCTTTCCCTTTTCTTGAAGAGTTGCCCCCAGTTGTTTTATTCTATAAGTATTAGTTTTAAAATAATCTATACGGTGTTAAATTTATTTTCAATAGTTTTTGTATTCCTAATGATAAAATACACCTTTCCACCAAAGCATTTATTGATATTCCTAGTATTTACTTTTTTATTTTAAAAAATGTGCTTGTCCCCATAGACCATAATGCAATCTTCATTAATTAATTACTGCTTAGTTAATAATATTTTTGAAAATTTCTCTCGGTAAATCTTTTTCTACTCTTAAATGCTTTAAATTTATATCAAAGTATTAAATACATGATGGATTTCAAGGTTGGAATAATTAGGTCCTAATATGGATCGGATACCTTAAATCTTAGAAAATCTTCTTCTGTACTCACGTATATATTTGTGAAAAACTAAATGCATAGATATGATGTCCATGAAGTCTTCTACCTATATTTTGAAATTCATGACTCCTGGGACAGAGGTTTAGGCACTAGGGTGGGGCCAATATAGCCTTATAGTAAAAATGTTTTAAATCTTAAAAAGCTTTACTCCCACACATGGGGGCAAAAAAATGAATGCATGGTTATGAACTCCTCTACCTAAATTGTGAAATTCATGACCCCTAAGTCAGGGTTCAGTATTTAGCATTTGGAGAGCATTTGGAAGGAGTTGAAGGGGGGGGGGGTAAACAGTTAATGGAGTTATTTTCCCTTGCTTCTTCCTAATGGAGTTATCTTCCTTTGCTTGTTCATATTTAGTAATTAATCATTGACTATAATGTATTTATAAAAAAGTTGTATGATCAAAAGAGTTATGCAAGGCTTTTTATCATTTGAAACAAAAACAGTTTTTTAACTTTCAAAATAAACAAATAGACTTGTTAATAGTAAAGTAATAATTGGCTAACTAAAATCACTGATATAAAGGTAAAATGATTTTGGTATACATGTAAATGTCAGATTGTGATTCTCAACGAAGGTTGAATATTCAAAAACTGGAACAGGAGAAGTGAGTAACTCATGATGGCTTTTAAAGCTGGGTTTTTTTTCGTTTGTTTAAATGCCCACAGGGAGAGTTTCTGTCTGCCCCGGGGGGAGGGGGAATGGCAGGTTGTTTTAGATAAAACATGAATAATAGCCACCTTGTTATACATATGTAGCTTTTCTATGAAAACATATACACTTAAAACCTATCCTGAAAAATAATAAATATGGGACAATTATTTTCTATCAATGTCTTGCACCTTTTCAATATCAGGTCATGCTAAAATTATAGGTTTAATAGTCCTTTTTTTAAAGATTTCAAGCAGGAAGTAGGTTGTCATTACAAATTAAAAAATATTCTTTTCCAGAATAAAACTTAATTAAATGCCAATATGAGACTCCTTGACAAGTTTATGCATGGGTTATGCTACTCAGGTGACCGTTAAGGCCATTTGGCCTCTTGTTTAATGAGTTTTGTGTTTTCTATCCCCGAGCCTTAGCTCGGGGATAGAACACACACAACGAATTGGATAAAAATCATATACCATCGCAAATCATTACAGATTCTTTTGAGCACATGTTTTACCATGTCCTTGTTAAACCTAAATCTTTTCTGTAAAAGTTATAATTGGGAGCCGCACAACACATTTACTACAAGACGTCAACAACTTTACGCATGGAAAAAAGTTCCTTGAAGATTAACAGACAAACATATCATTTTCGAACATATTTTTATCAATTCATGAAAAAAAAACCCAGTATTAAATGCCTCACCTGCATGTACAACTCCACACTTTTCAAGTGAATTATTTTGTTACTTTTTCATCCTCGTCAATCAACCGCCTTAACCTACGTAATATTTAATAATGAGGTTGGGTAAGAATACAGTGTAA
>WFKH01011926.1:41447214-41458723 GCA_016163765.1 Magallana hongkongensis
ACACTAAAGCGTGTCCACCACTTTACTTCCATTTTTGCATTCAATGTGTAGTGAATAGAATGACAGTAAGTTTTTAATTAGTTAATGTCACAATAATTGAAATAAGTGAAATTCAATTGTAGTTTACGGACATCATATCATATGTATATATATATACTGACTTCTTTTTATGTTTTCTAATAGAATTATTAAAAAAAAATATCAACTGAGACTAGTTTAAAAATTCTTACCCGTATAACAATTTTATGAATTATTAGTTCTGGTGATAGACTTTGCATTTCTATAAAAGACCTATACATACATAAATATACCTTAATTTTTTGGAAAAAAAAATTGCAGCATGTCAGTATGGCTTCTATGGTAAGGATTGTACTGGCAGATGCAGCGTAAACTGTTATTACAGTAGTAGATGTGACAGGTTTTCAGGCCATTGTAACGGAGGATGTACACAGGGATGGACAGGAAGCACGTGTGATCAACGTAATTGTTGTTTTTGTTTTTTTGGGGGGTTTTGGGGGGTTTTTTGGGGGTTTTTTTTTTGTTTTTTTTTTTATGATTTTAAGTCAATCTAGACCGTTTTATATTAGGCTGAAGCTTTTGTTATTTTAAAAATGAATATTTAATACTCACAATTTTGCCTTTTATCATTATTCGTACTAATGAAAAAAAAAGTTTGTTAAACATGGCTTTCAAATGTAAAGAAAATGCAAATTACATTTCTAAGCTGCTTACTTAGGATACTGAATAATAAACGTTGTACCATTGTATCCATTTTATCTGGAAAACATTAGTATTTGATACTAACAATGTTCACAATGTATTTTTAAATTAAAACAAAAAAACCAAACAGACAATATAACAATGACAAACTACCAGGATATATGACGTATTACTATGGTAGGCCCGCAAATGAAGATAACAATACATGACTGATCGATGAAAAGGTAACATGGATATTAATTGGGCTACTGGGGAGGATGTAGTTTGTTGTGCACTCCTTATGTATATTCTTCAATACCGTGTTTTTATTTTCTTTACTTCAGGAGGTGGGCACCTGAAATACAAGTAATCGTTTGGATATAAAGTTGGGGACTTAAAATGATTTTTTTAAATTTGGGATCCATGTTAAAATATGGGACCCCAAACAGAAATGATCATTTTCCTTTCTCTCTTTATTTCTTCCCAATGGAGATTATTACAACATATTTACAAGAATACAAACATATAGGCAATTATAAGAAAACGAGATAATGTAGGTCTACTGGGATGCAGTGCTCCAGTACATATAATGCTTAATTAACAACAAATTTGCAGGCTTGCACACACTAGCAGGCAATATCGAAATATTGATGTTTAAAATACACTGTAATCGTGCAATATATATGTGTAAGGACAGGCTGTTACACCATGATGCTGCATCCCTAATTAAGCGGAAAGTAAGAATGTGCAAACTACACGAAAAATCTGTAAATGAAAGGCCTGTGAGTGACCTTGCGCCTAAAAGAAACAAATAGAGGTTGTTATTACTAAGTCCAAATAGTTTGCCAGACAAATTAATGTCGATTTTTTTAATATAATAGTTTGCAACCAGACTTCTCTAAATAAATAAGTTCAATCACAAGAAGTAGAAACATTTTGAAAAAAAACATTTGTGAAAGATTTTTGGTAAACGGGGAAAAAGGGGGGGGGGGGGGGGGGGGGGGGGGTCAAGGAGAGTCAAAAGTTTAACAATAAATTTACATTGAGTATCTTCGTGAACTTTGATAGGAATTTTCCATATCCAATCTGGTTTACTGTTTCCAGTTATATGAGTCGTTGTCTCGGAGCACGCGGTTTGACCTAAAAGTTGTAAAGTGGTATAGCACAGTTGTGTGAACAGTCTTTTTCCATTCAAGTTTATTTAGAAATGTTCCATTTTGTAGATACAAGTTCAGGTGTTTTAAGAGATTATATTTATCCAGAAGGTGAATTATATCGGGAATAAAACCGTAGTGTTTGCAGTTTTAAGAATCGAGGTATGAAAAAAGGCGATAAAGAAACTTTTTCGTGAGGCATTTTGTATCCATTAAACAGAGATGGTCGAAGAACTGTAGTTTACGTTTTTCAATTTCGGAAGCTATTGGTAAAAGTCTGAAGATTGACTTGCACATGTCTGATCTTATATGTTTAGGACGATTTATTGCGTGTTTACATATGAAGTGCTGAAATACTTCCAAGGCGCGGTTGTCTTTCTGTTTAAGGTCATACCATAGTTCACAACCGTAAAGAACACTAGGAAGTATTATCCGTTTGTAAAGCTTGGAAAGAGTTGCAGGATTGAGGTGTTTACTTATGTTGCGAGCAAAATACGTCTATTGACCTTTTATGCATGTTTTCGCTGTTCTTTTGGTTGGGTCAAGCTTAGCATCCAGAAGAATACCGAGATGGCTATATGATTTTGAAATTTTAATGGTCTCTTGGCCAAGTTTCCAGAAGAGAGAATTGTTTTTGATGCCTGTTGGAGAGAAATATAGAACAATTGATTTGCTTGCATTAAAGATGAATCGCCATCGAGTAGAAGAGTCGTAAGCTGTGTTTAGAAGGGTTTGAAGACCTCGTGGTGATAAGGCTATACAGGACATATCATCTGCAAGTGTTGGGTTTGAATATCTAATGCTGTGAATTCCAGTATTTTGGTTTTCTTTTTTTAGTTCTTGTAGGAGATCGTTTATGAAAACCAAGTAGAGAAATGTTGTAAGGACTCCCCCTTGCCTCACTCACTGGGAGATAGGGAACCAGTCGGAGTTTTCTGATTTGCGGCAACGGAGCAAAATGTGTATGTATGACAATCATCGATACGGGTCCAAAACAATCCTTTCACACCGAGCTGATGTAATTTACACATGAGTCCATGTCTCCAAACATTATCGAAGGCCTTCTGTATATCAAGAGAGGCAACACACACTAGACTACCTTGCTCTAAGTTATGAAAGACAGTTTCTTGTAGGCTGAATGAGGCTGTTTTGCATCCAAGTTTTGGCTGGAATCCTTGTTGTTGTGGATTTGGAAAGCAAACGAAAGGGAGAACGTGATCACGAAGAATTTTTTTTTTCTTCAAAAAGTTTCATTAAACAAGGGAAGAAGGGCTATCGGTCTATAGCTGTCAGGTGAGATCTCTGTTTTGTTGTTACCTTTGTAAACAGGAGCTATGAGATCTTTTTTCCAGATAGATGGAATTCTGCCTATGCTAATAATTGAGTTAAAGAGGTGTGAGATACACGTAAAATGTGGGGGTCCTCCAAATATGAGATGTTCATTCTGGATACAGTCGAGCCCAGGTGCCTTCTTGGGCTTGAGTTCTTTGATAGCCTTGGATATTTCAGTAACGGTAATTTTCACCCCCCCCCCCCCCCACTCCCGGTAATTTCGATAGTGTTTTAAGTCTTGCGTTTTCCTTAATAAAAAAGTATGCGTTTTCTGTATAATTGTAAAATTAGGAATCAAAGTTTTTGCTTTTTGTTGCGTCATAAATTTATTCAAAATATTCAGCAAAGCAGCTTGCAATCTCACCAGGGTTATCTACGAGTCTTTAATCGATTTCCATTTCCGGATAGAATCTCGTGTTTCTGGGTCGCTGACGTTTAACTAGCTTTCAAAAGAGCCACACATCACACTCGGAAGCTTCATCAATATCGTGGAATACCGATGTCATGTATCTGTCGTGTTCAGCATAAAGTTCATTTCGGAATTCGCGTTAAGCTTTTTTATAGTTTTGTTGGAATCGTGTACCATTCCTCTGGGACGACCCTCGCTTAATCAGATATTTCGCATATGACGCTCTCGGTCGTGAAGATGTTTGACTTAAGGTCTCCACTCAGATCTTACCTGAAGTTTAAATTTTGCTACAGGGATAAAAAGGGATGCAACAGTGTAAAAAATATGGTACAATTCGTTGCAAAAATTGTCAAGATCTCCAACAGAACTCAACCTTTTTTTAAGTAAAACGTCTGAAACATTGTTAATGTACAGTTCAAAATGTTGCAATTGGTTTACATTTGCCTTATGCCAAGCTGGTAATGAGTTGCTTTTTTTACATGAATAATTTTATTTTACATGTAGATCAATGGACATCAAAACTGGAAGATGGTCAGATGTAGAACTGAACGTACCTTCTTCCAAAATACAATATGTATTTACATTGTTGAAAAATGACATATTACACAGAATAACATCTAGTGTTGTTTAAGTTTGCAAAAAAAAGTGTAACTAGACCCCAACACTGGAAAATCATTCGAAGGACAACACATGTTATTACGAAGAGTAAAATCTTTGAGAGCTTTGGCTTTGTATTTGTTTACATTAGGTAATTCTTTATCATAGAAACTGGCATTGAGATATCCGATTATCACATCCCCAAGAGTGCAAAGGTGATTAAACAATGCATCTATTAGGTTTAACTCTGTTTAATATGTTTGAATGTTCCTGTCCGATGGAAGATATGCACCTTAAACATACAACAAACGTTGGTGTTTGCGTTTAACTTCAACTCCTATAATACGAGAAGAAATTAAACAGGTATTTCTGACACTGTGTGTAGCAGATCCTTTCTATACATAATCATACCCCTCACTTTCCCACAAAGGAAGAATAAGGTTTGTCTGTATTGTTACAGCTGTGATCTAAATCTATATGTACAAAGCTTGAGTATTTTGAGTTGATTGTGTCAAGGTAATTTACGCTAGTTGGTTTGAGTTTATGTTCCCAAATTATTGCTATATCACAGTTGACAGTGTCTAAAATATTTGATAAGCTGAGAGATGATGATATTATACCACGCAATTCCATGCTAAAATATTGAAACATTTAGACATAGTAACAGACAGGTGAGCAAATGGAGTCACTAGCAACAAACTAAACATAAGGTCAATCAGCATTGTAATTGTCAAGTTCATCATTATCGTTGTCTTCCGTGGATTCGTCGTCCTCCGGTTGTTCTTGCGTGATTTTGGCCCCCATTGTGTATTGCTTAGCCACGGGCGGCGCGATATATCATTTGGCCAAAATGATAGGCTTTCGATAGTTCGTGCATCTCGTAACGCTACGTTGATTTTTGCATTGCGTCGCGAACTTTTGCTTGAAGAATTCGCAGTGCAATACAGTGACACCTCTGTTCCTGAGGAAGTTCATCAACCCAGTCTGTGTGGATCTAGGTCCGGTTCCAGCGATGTAGTATCTGATATTTCGTTTGTGAGAAACGCCCTCGAATATGTCGTCATCACTGTCTGTGGCCCCGCGATCTTTGGATGAGCTCGACGCTTGACGGATGTCCTACGACTTACGACCGTTGAAAGTTGACTGGCGTGATGTTCGCGCACAGAGTCCGCATGTTTAACTGTTACAATGGATGAAGTAAAGGATAAGAACTTTGAGCGTATATTGTGTTCACTAGTGTGATCGGTCTTTCCTAATGAGTGTGGAATATTCGTTGCACTTTCCCGTGTAGGAATATGGTTTGTAATACTCTGGGTGTCAATAGGAGCGTTTTGAGTAGAAACACCCTGATCGGAGACGATTATATTGTTACCAGGATGGTTGCGGAATGTATCAGTCCCGTTAGCTTTACTGGTTGTCCAGGTGTGTTAACTCTTTGCGATCTTGAAGGCTACCGATGGGGGAACTATTGTGGCTTGCATAATTTTCTCCAACTCAGATTGGTTGGGGGAGTTGGAATTTATTTTTATTGACAGTTTTGTCTTCTTGCTTTAATGGAGACGTTTCTGACTTTGTACTATGATCAATTTTTTTTTTAGATGACTTGCGTGATTTTGTTTCGATTGCTGGCACCTCGTTTGTGACGGTCGCATACGATTTAACAGGGCTAAGTGTATTCGAATGAATCTGCTTCTGTATGTTTTGCGTAACTTTGGAAAGTCTGTTTCATCTCTTGCTTTTTGATTTTGGAAACGGATTTGATGAATGTATATTTCAACTTGCTTAAATTTATCACCAATTTGTGAGTTTATGTGTCGAGTCGTATTTAGAGAACCTAGAGGTGGCTTCAGCATTCAGACGACTGTAGTCTGTTTTTAACTTGCGCTCTAAATGAAGGGATTTAAATTCCTTATTACATTCGGTGAAGGAATGTTATAATTGTGAGACGCGTTAGAGTTGGTTCTGCAAGACTTCTATTTTTCAACACGTTTAACGTTACATGTAGATGCGTCTGTAGACGAGGTGTTGGTTTTGTAGGGGTCACACCTCAAAAAATTGAAAGATCGCATGAAGTAAGGTTATTTAAGGCAAAAATAGGAGTTAATTTTTTCTTGACTTCTATGAAATATAAGCTAAGTATGCCAAAATGTATTGATAGAAATATCAAAATATTGTACAGATATGTTTTTCAGAACAATATGATGATATAGTAATGTCCAAACTATCTGGAAGTTTGGTCTGCGCTGAAAATTTAAAAGCTAAATAGCAGTACTCTAAAACTATTGAGTTAATAAAATTGTTCATTTTCTTCTTGAAAACCTTCCGCCAAAAAAGATAGTCCCTTACTTATCAATGTAAATATGTAATTTTCCTTTAACCATTTTATTCAATATAATTTTCTGGGATTATGAAAATACGAGTAGGAGTAATATATAATGCATAATTTTTAGACCAGGGGTGGCATAAGATAGTTAACCCAAAACAGAGGAACAGACCTCTTTAATATTTAATTTAATTCCGGTTGTAACGCGCTATATGTTTGACGAAACAAATTATTCAGCATGGTATAACAAAATGTGTTTGGGAAGTGCGTGCTGTTTGGTGTCCCAGTTGGGATAAGTTTTTACCTAGGAATGAATTGAGAATTTTTTTTAAAATATTCTTCTCAAAAACCAGTTCGCTAGTTGTATCTCATAAAAACAGAAACTTAAGCAATATTCTTAGATGAATTACTGTACCACTATCTCACATTTCTGATTTTTTAATGATACATACTTTTTATATGATGCTGTAAACTGATCAACAATATAAACATTGTAGAATGTCAACAAGGTCATTTTGGTAAAGATTGTAGTCAAAAATGCAGCACCAACTGTTACTTAAAGGATCAGTGTGACAAGACTAATGGACAATGTGATGAAGGGTGTAAACCAGGCTGGACAGGAAACACATGTGATCAAAGTAAAGTTTTTCTTTAACTATTCCAAATTCCGTTCTGTAATAAGATGGAATGTTTAAAAATATATTACTATCCTATTGTCTTAAGTTAAAAATAAGACATAATTCAAGGTTTGTTGAATTTTTCTTTTACAAAAAATATTTTTAAGTGACAAAGTGACTCAAAAAAGATGTTTAACTTTTCGATAATGACAACGGAAATAAGTCTAAATCCAAGAAATTTGATCATACGGAATGTATCACCCACTATAAGTCATCATCTATCAGTTTATAAGTCGTTAATCCAGGATGGATTAGAGACACGTGTGATCTCCATCAAGGTATGTCTCATGATTGCACGGGAGTTTTATCAAATATGTCCTTAGCATGACTGGAAATGCAGGTGAAAAAATTCACCATAATTACGTTTGCACCCATGAGTTCAAATCCAAATAAACTGTTGATATCTACAGTACTAAAAGCTTAAAAAAACTAATTGATACACAGCCTTTAAATGTCTATCTTAAATATACACATGTAGTCGCTGTCATTTTCAAAACAAATGTTTACCATTGTTTAGCCAAAATTTTCTTAAAAGTTATTTGATATGTACAACCTGAAAGAACTGTTCATTTCAAATGAAATCGCACTTAAAAGTAATGAATAATATAAATTTAGTATCAAGATATGCCATAAATATTTATTTGTATTACCGCATTGATCCCCTAGTTTGCGGTAGAGGATACTTTGGGCCTGATTGTAGAAATAAATGCGGCCCCTGTTTAAATGTCAGCCAATGTCATTACATCAATGGAAGCTGCTTGGCAGGATGTTTACATGGATACAGAGGAGATCATTGCAACGAGAGTTTGTATTTTAGTGACTACTTTTTATCATTTCATATACAAATCCAAAAATCAGTTGTACATGTACTACATATAACCATTGGTGAATTGCCAACAAGAACCAGCTTCAAACCATAATTAATAATTGAAATTACCCACAGCCTGCCCTCGGGGGTTCTACGGATTAGATTGTGCAAGTCGTTGTGACACTTACTGTAGTGGAAACGAAACCTGTGATCATGTGACAGGAAGATGTGACGAAGGGTGTAAAAACAAACTGATCGGTCCTATGTGTAATAAAGGTATTGTCCTAGGAGACAAATATATAATTAACGTACATGTAACTTAGAGTGTCCATTTGGAAACTTTGGTACATTTGCTTGACATAAAAGGTTTAACTGTATAAAAACAAACGAAAACTTTTTAAAGCTCAACATTTATAGATTTTGGTCCTAACAAAGACAATATAAGAAATATAACATAGTCTTTCAAAACGGGAACATTGCTATGCACTTTGCTCTGAGTACATGTGAAACGTTTCGTACACTGAAAAAAGTGTTAACCTGGCAGGATAATTTAATTGTACATGTATATTAATCCTATCAATATCAGTAATTTCCGTTAAAATACATTTTGATTTTACAATCCATTATTAGCAATTTCAATTACATGTTTATAAAACTCGTCACAATTAATTGTGGCATTGGATATAATAAATGTTTTAAGAATTGGTTTATATTTTTAGTAGACAAGACGTACAGAGACCAGCAGCCGTGTAGTAACCACACACCTATTATTATTAGTGTTGTTCTGTCTATTGTCATTGTGCTATCCGGAAGTGTTATCAATTTTATATTTTGGAGAAAAAAAGCTGGTAAGCGGATTTTAAATGTATACATCAGAATGATAAATGTATAGTAAAAAATATTACTACTGACGTTGATTTGTTTGTATAATTACATTAAGTTTTGAGCATTATAATCGGCAAGCGGTGTGGTCATTCTTTTGCAACATAAAAAACAATGTGTAATCATTTTTAAAAAATCATGAAATATAATACAGTATGGTTTGTATTACAGGTCACAACATACCAAAGCGGTAAATGTTTTCTCTTACAAACATGACTCATTTTTTTCCTTGCGTTTTTTCCATATTGGTCGTCCGATAATGTTCCTAATGAAATATTTTGACCATTTAGTCATATTGCCAATCTATTTATATTTAGACGAGAAATTCAGAAACCGAAGGACACAGATACAGGTAAGATAGGTCTCGTTTCATGCAACCACACAATAAATATAGGATCTCTCATGATTTGCGATGGTATATGCTTTTTATTAGGTCATCTGAGTAAACTCAGGTGACCTATTGCGATCTGTTTTCGTCCGTCGTCGTGGGTCGTGCGTTAACAATTTACATTTTTAACTTCTTCTTAAAAACTACAAGGCCAATTGTTTCCATTTTTAGTGTGAAGCATCGCTATGGTAAGAGGAATGTAAATTGTGAAATTGGTGGCTCTACCACCCCCAGGGTGCCACCGGTGGGGCCAAATATGCAAAAAACAGCCAAATTTTCAAAAATCTTCTGTTCTACTCCCACACATGTGAGGAAAAACTGATTGCATGGTTATGATGTCCATGAAGCCCTCTACCAAAAATGTAAAATTCATGGCCCCTGGTTCAGAGGTTCAGGCTCTAGGGTAGTAAAAATGTATTAAATCTTAGAAAATCTTCTTCTCTACTCCTATAGATATTTTTTAAAAACTAAATTCATGGATATGATGTCCATGAAGCCCTCTACCAAAATTGTGAAATTTATGGTCCCTGGGTCATGGGTTCAGGCTCAAGGGTGGGGCCAAAATGGCCATATAGTAAAATTGTATTAAATTTTAAAAAATCTTCTTCTCTACTCCCATATATATTTGTGAAAAACTAAATGAATGGATATGATGTACATGAAGTCTTCTACCTGAATTGTGAAATTTATGACCTCTGGGACAGGTGTTTAGGCCCTAGGGTGGGGCCAATATGGCCATATAGTAAAAATGTATTAAATCTAAGAAAATCTTCTGTATTCACGCACATATTTGTGAAAAACTAAATGCATGGATATGATGTCCATGAAGTCTTCTACCTAAATTTGAAATTCATGACTCCTGGGACAGGGGTTTAGGCCCTAGGGTGGGGCCAATATAGCCTTATAGTGAAAATCTATTAAATCTCAAAAATCTTTACTCCCACACATGTGGGCCAAAAACTGAATGCATGGTTATGAAGTCCTCTACCTAAATTGTGAAATTCATGACCCCTAAGTCAGGGTTCAGTACTTAGCATTTGGAGAGCATTTGGAAGGAGTTGAAGGGGGGGGGGGGTAAACAGTTAATGGAGTTATTTTCCCTTGCTTCTTCCTAATGGAGTTATCCTCCTTTGCTTGTTCATATTTAGTAATTAATCATTGACTATAATGTAATTATAAAGAAGTTGTATGATCAAAAGAGTTATGCAAGGCTTTTTATCATTTGAAACAAAAACAGTTTTTGAACTTTCAAAATAAACAAATAGACTTGTTAATAGTAAAGTAATAATTGGCTAACTAAAATCACTGATATAAAGGTAAAATGATTTTGGTACACATGTAAATGCGAGATGGTGATTCTCAACGAAGGTTGAATATTCAAAAACTGAAACAGGAGAAGTGAGTAACTCATGATGGCTTTTAAAGCTGTTTTTTTTTTCGTTTGTTTTAAATGCCCACAGGGAGAGTTTCTGTCTGCCCCGGGGGGATGGGGAATGGCAGGTTGTTTTAGATAAAACATGAATAATAGCCACCTTGTTATACATATGTAGCTTTTCTATGAAAACATATACACTTAAAACCTATCCTGAAAAATAATAAATATGGGACAATTATTTTCTATCAATGTCTTGCACCTTTTCATATCAGGTCATGCTAAAACTATAGGTTTAATAGTCCTTTTTTCAAAGATTTCAGGCAGGGAGGGTTGTCATTACAAATTAAAAATTGTTCCATTCCAGAGTAAAACTTAATTAAATGCCAATATGAGACTCCTTGACAAGTTTGTGTATGGGTTATGCTACTCAGGTGACCGTTAAGGCCATTTGGCCTCTTGTTTAATGAGTTGTGTGTTTTCTATCCCCGAGCCTTAGCTCGGCGATAGAAAACACACAACGAATTGGATATAAAGCATATATCATCGGAAATCATGAGAAATTCTTTTTAGCACATGTTTTACCATGTCCTTGTTAAACCTAAATCTTTTTCTGTAAAAGTTATAATTGTGAGCCGCACAACACATTTACTACAAGACGTCAACAACTTTACGCATGGAAAAAAGTTCCTTGAAGATTAACAAACAAACATATCATTTTCGAACATATTTTTATCAATTCAGGAAAAAAAAAACTAGTAATAAATGCCTCACCTGCATGTACAACTCCACACTTTTCAAATGAATTATTTTGTTACTTTTTCATTCTACGTCAATCAACCGCCTAAACCTACGTAATATTTAATAA
>WFKH01011926.1:41467100-41480680 GCA_016163765.1 Magallana hongkongensis
AGTCAGCAGAAAATTCAACAAACTGGGTGTCAGCTCGAACATTACCTGTAAATAAAATTAAAAGCATTTAATATAGAAGAGAGACCTGGGATTAAAGTAAACAAAATTCATTAAAATGTGCAATGCCTTGAGATAAATACTTACATTTCTGTTTTATTTGCTTTGCTGTGACTGTAACATTCTCTCTTAATACGAAAACAACATTTATCACGAGTCTTTTTAACTTTATCCTATTATAGTGAACACGGCTGCAAAACGTGCAGCTAAGTGAAAGCAGATTTGGCTATCCCAACAAATCAAATATCACGATTACCATGGAAACTGGCTTTAGTCTCACGCTGTGAAAACTCTGCCCTAATTGCTTGTAAGTGAATGTGCTCTTATCTCAGGACCGGCTTCTTAATTTCTACACTTTAGAACAATATATAACAGAATATTATTTTGCAGAATCTATTTGTTTTGTTTTCGGCTTTCTTACATACAACTTTAAATTTGTTTTAACGGTAAAAGATAAACTTGTATATTTTCACATGTTTCCCTTAATGATATAATAATAACCGTTAATAATATAATTAGATTTAAAATTAATTAAACATCCCAATTTTTGTGAATTCTATTATAATACATATCAGATGTTTGGATGTTCTGTGTGTGTGTGTGTGTGTGTGTGTTATCAAATAATAAAATGCAATATATTTATTAAATTGACCAAAAGTTCTTTTAAATACATATAAAAAAAGTAATTGACACACGTTGGATCAATGTTGGGCCAATGTCATGGTCTTAACTAACATATGATAGAAATTTTACAACATTGACCCAACGTTGGCCCAATGTTGTGCTCCCAACTAGCATCGGCACTCGAATAAAAATGTGTCAGGTGGACATTGGATCAACATTGGGCCAATGTTGTGTACTCAACGCCAACAGACCAACCATTACGCGACGTTGGTCTAACATTGGGCCAACATTGTTTACCCAACGCCAACGGACCAACCCAATGTGATCATGTTATCTGGGTTCTTAATTAACCCTGGTTATAGTTTGTTTGTTGTTTGTTAATTGTATTTTAATCGAGCGCACCTTTTTAAGTATATCATTACGAGGTTATTTTATAGATGAATTTTGTAAACATTGTGTTAAAAATACGCAGAAGAAATTAATTTTCAATTTGAAATAAAAATAAATTTTCATTTGTTTAGAAATCAAACTTCATTAATACAATTTCGGTGTTTTTAAGAACAGACTATATACTTCCACTTAGCTGCTTAGCGGACCCCCAGTCACACTAGTTGCTGCAGGTCACCCACTCCGACTGCAACCACCTAAATTCTGTATACATATACTGTATACGTAAAGTCACGCAATTCCCTGTCCTCTGTTGGCCAACTGACACGTCGCACATTGCGAAATTTGAACACGTAATTGCTCCCCGGAATATTGGTCATTCAGATCTTCAAACCCTGAGTGTGGACAATCAACGAATTTTGGGCGACCAACTGAACATCATACTTTTGCCAAATCGAATAAGAAAGTCAGCTTTGAAATACACACGATTTTAGCATTAACCTCATTTGTCTACATGTACTTTGTTTTTCATTAAACGAATACTATATACATGCAGATACGTATTTAAGAGAAAAGACGAAGTGTGAGAAATGTTTTAAGGGTAATAATTAATTATTAATAAATTATAAGTGAATTAGCAAATTATAGCCAATTATAATCCTCTTTCCCGAGGCTAACTAAGATATAAATATTTAGATGAAATGAGTAATTAATTAACTTAATTGAGGGCCAATAATTAATTGTCACCGATGAATGTGCCAGCAACAAATATTGAACGCTATCGGAAGTATATAGAATTCAGTATTAGCATAACTACACATTCTTTTTATTTCCCCTTTTTATTAATAATACATTTATTTTGTTAAAGCTGCATGGTCCACTTTTTTTGGCTATTACAGTATCAAGTAATTTTCCATACAGACTAATTATCTTAGAGAGTTGCAGACTTTCGCCTATTTACACAAGCATTATTGGTCTCCTTTCAAAGTTAGAAATATTCAAAGTAAATAAAAATAATTTCTTTATGGGCATACAAAAAAAACCAAACCAATATGAATCATGGGAATGTTAAGGAAAGGGAGCCGTTTGGTTTCGCTCCCCAAATGTTTGGGTTTATTCAACCCGGATGATATGCATCGATTGTAAAAATAAACTTCAGGGACCTTACTCACAAAGCCTCCGTAAATTCCGCAGTCGCGCTGAGTTGACAGGAGGCTTGCGCAAACTTTACGGAAAGATTACGGGTAGTTTATGGCTTATTCACGAAGCTCCCGCAAACAAAACGAAATTTACTGAAATTTTGCGCAAGTTTTGCGCACACGACGGGCACCTGGATTGAAAGATTGTGAAAAGCCTTTTAGTATTATTTTTTAAAATCTATTGTTAAATGCGTTGGGTTATTCTTTAAAACATTGACGTGCGTGTGACCCATGAGAAATAAAGTAACGAAGGTATCGGTACTAGAAATATTAAATGGTTAGTGCCTTTTTACATATATTATATGGCATATATATAATATTTTGTCATAGTTTTACAAATGATATAAGATTTGTTTTACTTGATAATAAACGGGGTTAATTCATCATAGAATATGAAAGCATTGTCATAATTTGTGTAAATTGTTAATTGAATATTTTGTTGTTCTTATATTATAATCAACAGATTCAAACTCTTATTTTTTAAAGTTTTTTAACATACTATGATTCAAAGTATAACAAAGGTATAATATTATGAAAAAATAGTAATTATTTTTTAAATAAAACCTCGGTATTTTGCTTTACGGTTCAAATTGTGACGTCATGATGTAGAAATGACGTCACTAAAACGACAACGCTGTGCAATCATGGAAGATAAAAAAAAAGAAGCCGCGATTCAGCGAGAACGAAATTGAACTGCTTGTCCAGGGAGTGAAAGAAAGATCAGACATCATAAATTCAAAATTCAGCGATGTCATCAAGAATTCGAAGAAGAAGCAAGCGTGGGTCGAAGTGATGGAGGCTGTCAACGCGGTATCGTTCTCGACAAGAACGGTTGACAAACTAAAAAAGACATGGGACGACGTTAAGAGGAGGACCAAAAAGAGGGCATCTGAGCGATGTAAGACGGGGAGCGGGAAATTGTATATTATGCCGCTTAGCACTATGGAAGAGGACATTGTTTCGGTGATGGGAGAGGAGCAAATTTTCGGATTCAGTTCCTATATCGACACAATGATTCCCCTAGTAAGTTAACATCGTTCAGTTACCTCTTTTGTTATACTTATAATTCTATGCCTCTGGCGATGCAATGAGATAATCAAACTTGTTCTCTGCCAAAATCTGGTCACTTTCTCAACTCTCACATGTAAAAGCTTAAACAGTTTTGCAGATTTAATGTACTTAGAGTGTAAATGTATAGGTCGGGTCTTAAGAAGTTTCCTTATAAGAAATGAACGTCCTAAATGTTTTCCTGTATTTGCTTTTAAAGTTCTCATATTATCTTATATTCAAATTAGTTATATAAAGCACATTTGAGTATTTTATATTTATTTGTTTATTTACATTGTATGTCTTATTAGGGGTATATAATCGTTAAGTTAGTTTAAATGAGGTTAATAATCAAATGACTATCCAGATCAATTAAATGACAGGTTATACAGAATTGTTATGAGGTACTATATAAATATTATATACAGGAAAAAAGTCCCGTTTAATTTTCGCCAACATTGTCCCTTTGCCTTGCTGGCAGTATGCAAACATTACTTTTTTCAATCAACAATTCTATTCAGACACACAGCAAAGCCCACTCTGGAGAGAGTCCCTCACAAGATGGATAGAATAGTCGGGGGTAACATTAAACACACCCAAAGAAGGAAGATTCACTGAGTGCACATCGTCAGATCCCATAAGGGTTACAAAGAAAATAAAACGACAACGCCCTTTTCAAAATGAGGAACATGAGAGGTGAATTTGAACCGCTGGATATTCTATTATTGGGGAAATAATCGACACTAGGCTAATGTTTTTAATACCTTTTCTGATTCTTCAAATATGAGTTTGGGGTGAATTTTAAAACTTCACATTACATAACATTGTAATTCCGCCAAATACATGTAATAATGGGGTTTTTTTTCTATAGCCTGTTACTGCAAAGAGAACTCATAAAAATTCAAAGAGAATGGTTGGATGTCGAGGGACTTGGCATAGAACAGGAGAAGTTACACATCAAACACCGGCGGTTGGAGATGGAGGAGCGGGCTAGGGGTGTCTGTACTGCATAAAAACAACCAGAGGAGCGCCGTACCCTACAAATGGACCATGGCCTCTTCCACGGAGCAATTATGCAAATATAAGGGATATTTTCCATTGTATATTAACTTATTTCTTCTTTAAATTGTTTTAACGCTACACTGATGTGGCCTGTATTGAATATACATGTAATACATTTCATTCTGGAGTCGAATGGAAAAAAAGATTACACATTTACAAAATTGCATGTTATTATTTATTAGAACATAAAAGCATAAAATACGTACATTTGTAAATGAAATACATTTCGAAAGATCGTTCATGCAATTACAACTGTGTATTTTTTGTTGTTTAAAAACTAAAGCCGTTTTCTTCGTATTCGATTTCAATCTTCTTAAAATCTACAAAATAATGGGAAAAGGGATTTTTAAATAATGAAAAAGTATTACGAAAATATCAAGAGAGAGAGAGAGAGAGAGAGAGAGAGAGAGAGAGAGAGAGAGAGAGGAGAGAGAGAGGACATAGTGAATAACTAGTACGAATACAGTTATACATGACAACATGAGAGATATTTCTAAGAACTGTGTTACCTAAAACCTATCTCTGATGATCATGGCTCTGATTTGCTGCCCACGTTGATCCTGTACGACGTTGTCCACCCTGTCATCAATATCATCGCCCTCCTGTAGTACTTTAACTGGGATTCCCTGTTCCTCACATATGTTGTGGAGTACTGCAGTGGAGATGATAACGTCTACGGCTGTGGGAAGTGCTACAGTCAATGGACCGCGTACAAAGTTGTTATGGATATGTATTAGGAGAGAGAGAGAGAGAGAGAGAGAGAGAGAGAGAGAGAGAGAGAAAGAGAGAAGTTACATAAAGATCGAATTAGTAATAGGAATAAAGTTATGTAATAAAATTTCATGTAAATTTGAATCATTGAAATTTAACGTTTGAAAAATTCACCGTATTTGTGTATGCACATCCATCTGCTTTTCCACCGCCATAATGTGTCCTCAATCCTTTGTCGGGCTTTTTTATGGGCAGCATTGAAGGCACGATCAGACTTCGTGTGGGGATTTCTTAACGGTGTCATCAGGTATTGCTTTAAAGGGTACGCCTGATCCCCAAGGTGATGCCCAATGTACGGTTGGCCTTCCAACCATTCTCGCAGGCTGCTGTTACCCCAAATGTAGGCATCGTGTGTGCTGCCTGGCCATTGAACAATAATGTTGGTATGTTGAGATAAAATTTTTGAAGTTTTCTGAATTATTCTTGATACGGATGGCCGACTCAATCCAGAGATATCTCCAATAACCTGTTAGAGCACAATCAAAGTTTTAATTTATTGTTGTGTTACAGGATGAACAAATTAATTTTAAACAGTTGAGAAAGCTGAATAATACTTGAAACTAGATTCAATATTCGCATAACATTGGAAGTCCTTTTCCCAGCAGATTATGAAGATTAACTGATTGTTTTTATCGGCTTGTCAAGAGTTTGGAAAAGTCTGACCTCCTACTTTAAAAAAAAAACGATGCTACGTGCGAAAAAATGAGGTGTAAACTTTGATCATGCATTAGAAATACTAGATGATACCCCGCGCAAGCGCGGAAATTAAATATCCACACATTAATATGACACAGTGCTTAATACATATTTTGAATCATATTTAAGGTCTTCCGTTTCCAACGGAAGACCTTATTGTTATTGCTTTGTTTCTTTTCCTCTATTATTATTATTATTATTAAGGTCTTCCGTTTCCAACGGAAGACCTTATTGTTTTCGTACTGTTTATTATTATTTTTTTTTCCAAATTTTGTGCACGCGATTTCTCGGAAACTGCTCAACCGATCTCGACAATTTTTTCACAGATGATGGGACATTACCTGAATTTAATATGTTTTTGATTTTTTTGTCGTCGTCACTTCCGGTCCGGATTTACGGCCGATTTTGTAATTTTTTATGACCTATTTTGTGCAGAGCTGATCTCAGAAACTATTAGAGATATGACTTTGAAATTTTCAGGATAGGTAAACCATAGTTTGAAGTTGTGCACTATACAGTTGTTTTGCACCAGTGGCGCCATTCCGTGGAGCTCGCTTAGGCACGAAAATGGGGTACAAATTTTGAATCAAAATTTTCATACGTTTTGATCTGTATCTTTTTATCAGTTGATATTTTGTTAAAACATATAGAACAAAAGAAGTAGAGAATCAAAAGTTCTTTGCAACGAAATGAAGAAAAAGGGGCTAGCCCCTTAAATTAGGGGCCAATACACTCGTAAACTCTATTACAAATAACTTAAAAGCGATAAAGATTTTCTAATGCATTATAGAAGCAAAGTTGTTGATCGTAGCAATATGTATCAGGAAAAATCATTGCCACGCCCATTTATTACGTAATTAGGGATTTTTAGGGCCAAAGTACTTAACCTTTGACGCAATATATCTAGAGAAGGAGACATATTTTGTTAGGCATTGTAGAAGACAAAATGTCTGTATTAATGATTCTTATCGATTCCACTAATCAAAACACCAATGTCTATCCCCATTAAGGATCTAAAGATATGGCCCCTAAAATATTCAAAAATGAACAACAATTTTAGATAGGTGTAAAAACAAAAAATGTTAGTATTCATAAGACCTTTCGTATAAAATCAAGACAAGGGGGCTGGCCCCTTAAATTAGGGGCCAATATACTCGTAAACTGTTTTACAGATAACTTAAAAACGATAAAGATTTTGTAATACATTATAGAAGCAAAGTTGTTGATCGTAACAATATCTAATAGAAAAAATCATTGCTTCGACCATTTATTACGTAATTAGGGATTTTTAGGGGCCAAAGTACTTAAACTTTGACGGAATATATCTAGAGAAGGAAACATATTTTGTTAGGCATTGTAGAAGAGAAAATTCCTCCATTGATAATTCAAATCGATTCCACTAATCAAAAAACTAATATTTGTCCCCATGAAGGATCTAGAGGGCTGGCACCTAAAATATTTAATCATTTGTATCTCAAAAATGAACAACAATTTAATAGATGTAAGAACAAAAAATGTGAGTATTCGTGAGACCTTTCGAATGAATTCAAGAAAAAGGGGCTGGCTCCTTAAATTAGGGGCCAAGACACTCGTAAGCTCTATTACAGATAACTTAAAAATGATCAAGATTTTGTAATGCATTAAAGAAGCAAAGTTGTTGATCGTAACAATATCAGTTTGTAAAACTCATTGCCACACCCATTGATGACATAATTAGGTATATTAAGGCACTAAAATCTTAAATCTTTAATGTGCTGTATGTGAAAAAGCAAAACACTTTGTTAAGCATTGTAAATGATATTGACATTCATATACATTATCTGAAAGAGAGGGTTGATTGGGAATTCTGAAATTTCATTAATATTTTAATCGTATCGTTTAACATATTGAACGGAAGACCAACTCGTTACTCGTAACGAGATCGTATCTAGTTATTATTTTTTTTTTTCTGTAACGTTTTCTCAAAAACGCTTCGGCCGATTTTCATGAAACTTTCAGATCTTACTTTATTCAAAATTTGTAAGAAAATTGTCGATCATTTTTTTGATCGTCACTTCCGGTCCCGAGATATTAAGGATTTTATGTTTTTGCTTGTGGCTCATTTTTCTAAAAAATTATAAAAGATGGAACTTTCAAATTTTCAGGGATGGTAGAGAGTCGTCAGCCGCAGTGCCCTTCGCATATCCGAACGTCCGCCGTCTCTTCCGGTCGTCACCGGAAGGAAGCAAAAATTAGTCATTTTTCAACTTTTTTGATTTGAATTTTTTTTTATGTTTTAACTCGATAGAGACCCTTTCAAAACTTCAGAAAATGAAATCCGTTTTAATATCGATCCACGCATTCTCGAGATTTCGGGCTCCAAAGTTCTGAAGCGAGAGTCCGCGTAGCTCAGTCGTTAGAGTGGTGGACTTACGCCCAGGCGACCCGGGTTCAGTCCCCGAGTGCCGAATGTTTTTTCTTCCTTAGTTGTGTTAAGAAATATGATTTTATATTTGAAACGATAGATTTTACTTATTTCCAATTTTTTTTTATCAAAAATCACAATAATAGCGACTTTTTAAGTATAATTTAAGTATAATTATATGTCTATTGAAATTCATATAGAGGGTTTTAAATGGAATTTGATGAAGTGTTAAGAAATGATAGAAATGAACAACTATCCCTTTAGTCTACTTTATGGTGCAATCAAACGGAAGACCTCTTGTTGCTCGCAACGAGCGTCTAGTTTAATTAATTTTCGTATATTTACATCTACCGAGTATGATTCCCTCTAATTCCTAAGGAAACTTTAGTTAATTCATAGCTCTATAGAAACTGCAGAACTGAAATCTACACGCCCCGTTTATCGAATGGTCGAAACCTACAGCGAACCAAGAAAAAACACAGACTGCACGAAATAATCATGATGATGTCAGACTCAAATTCCCGATTACGCAGGTTATATAATTGTTCTGCAATGTCGCCACCTTCATATCCCGCATGAATCACAAAAGAAGGCATTTTATTGTTTAAATATACATGTACTGTGTCCGAAATGGCTCTTAGTTGCTCTCTTAACATATTCTTTAAAATTGAAAGCAGGGATGAAAATCTAAACTGAAATGGATGATATATATACGTTCGTGGCCTTAATTTTCATTTTTTGCAGCTGCCTGGAAATTAACAGCAAACTTTTTTTTCATACCAGTGAGTGGATATTTAGTGCGTCGTATTTCTAAATTTTGTTCTATGAGTTAAATTTAACTAGAATTTTTATCCCTGTCGCAAATAAGAATTTCAGATAAAAGACTGTTTTGAAAACAAAAAACAATTACAAAGAGATCCCTCCATTCAACGTCCCCATTTTATGCATTAATCATTAATTCATATAGACGTTGAACACAATATGTTCATTGTTAACAAATACCAAAGGTGTAAGCAGCTACTCTGGTGCAGGCATTTTTTAGTTGGCAAAATGTTATTAGTACATGCATGTATCTGAAAACATTACGATTAGTATTGTTCATATATACCTGTTGAAATGAGTCTGTCACATAGTAGCAGAGCGCTGCAAATATCTGTAGTGATGCAGGGATGCTGTGTGATATCATCGTTGGAGGCTCTAAGTCAATTAATAGGGTATCTATTAACTCGAGTATGCAGTATCTTGGCATTCGGTACCGTCGAATTAATTCAGCGTCATCGTAGATATCTAACGGATGTGACCCATCTCGAAATACCCTATTTTTTTCTAATAGATACTTTGTTATTTGAAGGCTGGAACATTATCTGAAACGCCATTGCGTTGAAAAATGACGTCACAAATAAATGTAACAGTCATTAATGACGTTATATTTGTGAACTTTGTAAAATGAACATTCACTTTATTTAATTTATAAAGACACACAAATCTCATGTTATCGTGACAGAAACTCTAGACTTGTGAGATTTGAAAACTCAATGTTTTCTATATTATTCATAATTATGTCATTTAAGTGTAAAGATTGTTTCAAATATGAGACAGCTGGCTGTTTTTAAAATACGTCAAAATATAACGTTATGTTTTGGATATCACACCAAAATGCGATTAGTAGGATAAAAAAAAGTGCTATCAAAACAAGTGCCCATTTCCGGAAGGTTTACGGATAGTCAAAACCTTCCGTAAAATAGACGCATGTTTTACGGAGTTTTTCCGCAACGTTAACGGGTGCGGAATTGATGGTAGTTTCGTGAATACCAAATTTTACATTCCGGAACGTTTCCGCAATGTTTACGGGTGCGGTAACGTTACGGATGCTTTGTGGATAAGGTTCCAGAAATAATAGTGAACAAAATGTACACAGGTTTATTTTTGATTTGCCAGAACACTACTCATATTTAGAGTCCATTAAAAGCGATGTCAATGTCGTAATACAAGCATCCCCGCCTCGACGTCAGGGGCGAATTTTAATATGACGCGAAATAACGCGATACCCTTTTTATGTCATTTGTTTTGTAAAAAAAATGTACATCATTTTTCATTGAAATAGAGCTTAATTGACCGGGAAAGCTACTGCAATGTCTATTATTATGCACAAACTTAGCATAATCATCGTTTAAAACCGTACACAAAATTTGATGTAAAATCGGACCAAGCAGCTTTAACAATCAACTCCAGTTATATAATAAATAAATGTAAATTAATATCAAAAAATTCCCTCACTCAAATTTCCCGTATTTTTGTGTGAGAATAAATTGGGGGAGGTAGTTCGCTTTAAAAAACAAGAACATTTTTCACCTGAGACTGGTGTCACAATACCGCGACGTTGTGGACAAGGTGAGAAACTGTACCGCGAGGATGCGCAGTTTTACCTGTGCTAAACCGCGATCAATTTCACACCACAAGAACTCGCGGTAAATATGTAAACCGCGTTAACCGTAGTGTGGCTTTGATGATTATCTTCCAAAGTGCATAATCTTTTTGAAATATACACTATATAGCGATAAATCAAAACCAGCACACCTACTATCTGATTCTAATTAGATTTGACAAATTTCCTTCACCAAATACAAATCAAGGAAAACAAACAACTCGAGGAAAAAAAAAGCTATAAATGACAGTTTTTTTTATAAATGTCTATTGAATAAGTGGGTATGACGTTGGGATATATGCAGCCAATAGTAAAATACAAAGTATATATGTGTAAAACTCTGTCTCTAAGTTCAATTTAATGTAAAGGTATGTGTCTGTCTATACATGAAATTGCTGGTTTATCAACAAAACATACTTCAAACGCAACACTTTCACACTGATTGCAGGTAATATATTTTCACTTTGTGTGTTTGATGAGTTTTTATTTATGTTGATTCTAATATACATATTGACAGTTCAGTTATAAAATCCATTAACTTGTTTTTAATGTTAGTCTTGTGGTTATCAGGTTAACTTGATGTTAAGACTGTCATTTGTTCATAAACACAAAACATGTTCAATGTTTTGCTTCCTTAGCTATATCTAACCTTTATCCATCCAATAGTATCCAATAATCAATTGATCAGTGTCATTCACTGGTACATTTTATTGTGGAAATATTGAAATGAACTTCAGATAAACCAGGTTTCTTAACATAAAACTTCCTTGTTATTAATTTACAATCACAGATGAATGTGTTTTAGAAGATGTGTATTTACAGTAAAACACGCTTATAACGAAGTGCCAAGGACTGGCAATTTTGGTTCGTTATAAGCGTAATTCGTTATATCCGTGAAGTTTACAACATGTAATAAAGTCAAGGGGAATGAAAAACACTTCGTTGTAAGCGTCAATTCATTATAAGCTTGTTCGCTATAAATGTGTTTTACTGTATTAGTATAGAAACAATAAACACCTGGTAGAAATTATGAAACAAAACATTTCTTGTAGACTTATCATTCTATGTCATTTCTTTCAGAACACACGAGACTTTTCTCAATTTTATACAATTTTTAATGAAAATGTATTCCTTATTTATTTGCATCTAAACGTGTTTATGGCGAAAAAAAATTAGGGTACAATACCAGACTATTCTTAGAGTTAGAATAATTTGGATTTTTCTTATTATAGCATTTAAAATGCAACAGAATGTTTATAAATAAAGTCAGTCTAATTTTTTCAATGAAGCTATATATCCAAATGTATTAGAAAAACTGAAATATAAATTTCACATTGTGGAGATAGAAAAAAAATGAAAAATTATGGAAGATAAGTTGCGCCTGACTTTAGTTATGTTTTAATATACACTTTACAAAACTTTACATTCCGTAAGAAACAATTTCGTATTTTGGCAATATCTTATCAGATTAACACTTTTGCAATGACGTTTGCCGTCTAGGGTAGGGGAAGCTATCTATGATTTGTTATTAAAACATATGGTTTAAGGTAGTGTAAGTTTTACTCTGAGATATATTCAAATAAAAGTTAAACCTCCCAATTATCACAGAAACTTAACTTTCGATTTTAAGGTCATAATGTAAAATGTAAATATCATGAGTGAATAAATGCTTTTTAACAATGTCATTTTAGTTTATGGATGAAAACTTCAAAAGTTTATTTTTTGAAGATAGACATTTTATAAAATTCTACATGATTCAAAGAAAAGAGCTATGACTTTTGAATTCATATCATAGCTCGAGGTAAAAAAAAAAAAAACTCTATATGACTTTAAAGACGAACCATTTTTTCGTTTGGTAAATATCTGGTATGGACGCATCTTAAGTTTTTTTTCGTGTGGGAGGTAACCTTCAGTCTTCTTGTTGCCGTAAACGCTGTCAATTCCTACACAAAAAAGCAAACACGGGAAATATAAATACAACACCAAAAAAATGCTGAAAATATTTTTAAAAGATAAAGAGTAAAAACTGCAACAAATGATAACAGACATTTGGGAAAGTTCATTGAATTTTACATGTGGTAGTTGAGAAAAAAATATAATTGTAACCACGCATATTGTATTTGTTTCAGAAATGTTGATGTGGTAGACATGCTGTATTTGCTCATCTTACTCTTTCTGAAAGATTATGTCTTTGCTCTTGGTAAGTTCACTGCCCCATTCACAGACGTTATGTCACATACTATAACGTACATAAAACGGCTATTGTTTATCCTAGATATTACTCGATATTCGCTCGCTACGAATTGTTTGAAGTTTATGGTAAGTTTTCAATGATCGCAAAGATCAGCAACCATATTCATATTTCAAATACTATCATAACTATAGAACGAGTTCAAATGAGAAAAGTATGTTATATAATTTACGATTACAAAAGATTAACATTCTTTTTGAAAAAGTTGGTTAATTTAATTTAGGTTGTAGCAGGGAAGGCTTCTATGGTGAAAACTGTATCCAACATTGTTCCATTAACTGTCAGGATAGGCGGTGTGACATTATCACAGGTCACTGTCTTGGCTGTGTTCCAGGATACCAGGAACCAACGTGTGATCAAGGTTAAATATTTTAACATATTGTACAAAGATTAAAACTCCTTATTCTGGTCTAAACGAAGGATTCCTTAACAAATATATCTATACTTAATAAAGCTCATCGGTTAAGACGTATGCAATACTTTTCCTATCAGGCATATATTAATCGTAATCGAATAATCCTACTCGTTTAAAATGATTAATTGTTAATTAATTAATTCAAAGTAACGTCACTGTAACCGAAAAAATAAGATTACGTGTTATCAATCATTTTAACGATTATTTCAGAGTAATCATAAATACGTTTGTGATAATGTGGG
>WFKH01011926.1:41499059-41511976 GCA_016163765.1 Magallana hongkongensis
GCGTATCACCAAATGCTGGGGGGGGGGGGAGGGGGCCCCGGCCCCCCCCCCCCCCCCCCCCCCCCCCCCCCCCCCCTTAAGATCCTCGCATGGACGATATCGGCAGTCTTACTCCCGCAGTATCCTGAATCACGGCCTGAAAAAAAGATAAGGTGAACTATAATCTAATTATCTAATTTTGGCAAAAAATGCGTATTTATTTATAGCAGGACTTAACGGTATAAACTGAAATGACTTGCTAGTTTGGATCTATATTCACAGTTGTTTAAATCAATAGCAACGACAGAAAAATTGGTTGATAATTGAACATATATCTGGCAGAAGGCCGATCGATCGATAAGTGGCCAGACTAAGGGAGATAACTCTCACTAATTATAAGCATTCGTTTTTTTCAAGGCGGCCGGTTTACAGAATAGACAAGATCCGGATTCAGGGATTTATCAGCACCTTCTCAGGGGCCGAAATTCGGCCCCATTCCCAATTGAAAATAGGCCCAATTTAGCAGTTTTTTTTCCCAAATGGTAAACAGTGCTTATATGTTGATTTCTATTGGAAAAATACTTTGTAAAATAGCTAAAATGTCCTTAAATTTTCTCTATTTAACTCATTTTGCAAAACTGCAGCATAAAATAAGTTTAAAAACACTTGGTAAACATCGCCAACTTTTAATCCGAATTTTGTGGTATAATATAAATATATCATGTTATCTCCACATACTAGATTGATGGTTGAGTAACAGGTAAGCATTAGGAGTTATTTATAAGAGAAAAATATAATTTCAATGCTATTTTGCATATTGAAAGGGGGTATTGATAAATTGTGTACATTTTTGAAAGTGTTTATTTCGGAAAAAAGACTTGTTCTAATGACCAAATATAGGAATCTAATATAAGTTGTATCATGTTTAAAAGTCTAGCTCTTTGGTTGTCCAAATTCAGAGGTCTATGTGGGCTACACCCTGAAATCATGATGTATTCAACATAGAAACTTTTTTTCCCAATTTTCATCAAATTGTCAATAGAATTTTCCCCATTCCCCAAAAACGGCGTTTCCCAAAAGAGGCTGATAAATCCCTGGGATTGCACATTTTTTACACAAAAATGATAGGAAAATGTCAAGGGGCTGAATAATGTCGCTGGATTGGACAGCATGCCGGAATACACAACATCCGGATTCAACAAGTTTCAACATGTACATTATTTTTTCATTGAAGTATGGCTTAATTGACCGGGAAAACTGCTGCAACGTATATTATTACACACATACTTAGCATAAGCGTACAACAATTTTATTGAAAATCGGACCAAGCAGCTTTAACATTAAGATTAACATGTGTAAGACATTTTATTTGTCTTGTGGATGATCCTGTGCATGAATTATTTTCACTACCTGTTTATTTCTCCAAAATGATCCCCAATTCCATTCACAACTGTTGTCATTCAAAATCACGTGAGATAAATAAAATTTCAAATTCTGAGTCGATCTCAACTGTTTTCAAGAAATATAATGCTTTTATCATGTGTTACGTATTTAGGAGTTTTTAGGGGTCAAATGTCCAACATTTTAATCACCCATATATCACAGAGGAAATATCTTTGGAAATGCAGTATACAAGAAAAGATGCTCAAAATGATGTACTAAACAATATTCAACCTTCAAAATGTCGTTAAACAGCCCCTATTAGGAGATAAGGATCGGCCTCTAAAACGTTCTTTCCCATATATCTCAGGAACGGTAATGAATTTCCAAACACTTGTTGAACAAAATGTGTTTAAACTTAAACGACCTTTCATTTGATATCAAGAAAAAGTGGATGAACCCTCAAATTAGGGGACGAGAGGGCTCTAAAGACTTTTATCTATAGCCCTTTACTGAGAGATATTTTGTGAAATGTCATAAAAGCAGATATGTTATCTTACAGTTATGTATCCAAGCAATGCAATGATTTTTTCATGTGTTACGTAATTAGGTCTTTTTAGAGGTCAAATGCCCGAAAAATTAATCACCCAGGCCATATATCAGAAAGGAAAAATCTTTTGAAATGCAGTATACAGGAAAAGATGCTCATAATAATGTACTAAACAATATGCACCCTACAAAATTTCGTTATTCGGCCCCTATCAGGGGATAATGGATCAGCCCCTAAAACATTTTTTTCCCATATATTTCATGAACATTAACGAATTTTCAAACACTTGTTGAACAAAATATGTTAAAAATTAAAAGTCCGTTCATTTGATATCAAGAAAAAGGGACTGACCCCTCAAATTAGGGATCAAGATGGGTCTAAAGTCTTTTATCTATATAGTCATTTACTGAGATATGTTTTGTAATATGTTATATAAGCAAAATTAGGTATAATACGTTTATATATCCTAACCATATAATTATTTTCTCATGCGTTAAATATTTAGGGTTTTTAGGGGCCAGAGGTAAAAAAGTTTAATCTTTTCTATCTCAATTGGGAGAAAGTATTTAAAAAAGCAACGTAAGAGAACTTATAAAAAGCATTGCAGGAAAGCAATAGTACTCAACTCCTATTACCAGATCATGTTTTCTTGTCAAAATCAAAGTCGATGATGTCATATCACCTTCTAAAAATCGGACGAAAGACCTCCTCGTTGCTCGCAACGAGATCGTGTCTAGTTATTATTATTATTATTATTATTATTATTATTATCATTTTTCTTCCGTAAATGAAATTTTTGTTTTTCGAGTTATCGAAAAGCTCTAATGTGCATCGCAATGCATTCAAGAAATCATTAGGTCATTTGACCCTGCGTCTCGGAAACACCGCACGTTTCGCAACTATTGAGGCGTTCGCCTATAAGCTCGTTATCGCTACTTCTCGGAAGCCGTGACACTTCCACGTTCGAAACCTTCACGGATGTTCTCGGCATTACAAATAGTTGCAGATCTGTAAAAGACAAACACGTTCGCAATCCGCGAGAACTACTTGTTTTTTTTTTTAAATTTCGCGAAAAATAAAAAATATGAAAACGATAAGGAGTAGAGAAACGAAACATCTCGCAATGACTTTGACCTTGACTTTTCACCTTGACATTTGACCTCTTAGAACTGATGTGCTATAAAAATCTGCAACATATATCAGATTCACAATTAGAGCCCCCCGCCCTTTTTTTTGTCTACAAGGACTGAATCCTTATATGATCTTGATCCTTGATATTTGACCTTGAAATCCATTAGTTCTTTTTAAAATAACATCTAGCAAAGTGTTACAACCGCTTGTCAAAATTTTTACAAAGTCTGAAACTGACTGCGCTTGTACTTCATACCGCGTTTTAGACTACGCCTGTGAATAAAAATTCCAGCTCCAGTAATTTTCCGTAGAACTTGGTGAAACTTTCGGGGATTATTCCTTACACATAAATCTAATTGCCTGCCAAATTTGAAACAAAATGAACCATATTAAAGAAAGTTACTCAACTCCAGCGGTATCTAACCATCATCCTGAGAAACGAAATTTCAACGCTTCGATATTTGTATCTAATAAATTCATGCTCAACTTTCACTGAAAATCTGTGTTTGCATTTTTATCAGCAACCTGTGACTGTACTTTGTGAAGTTCCACGAAGGATAACCCTTCCTTCACAAACCCCGATTTTATTTGAATTTAGTTTACATCTCTCAGTTCTTTTTTCCCGACGTTGCTAAAATACATGACTGGCCTTTATTCATTTCAGACTTCCCGTTCCTGTAATCCACAAATGCACGGTAATTAATTGATTTGCACTAATTAACTAATTGCACGTGCAATTCAAATCAACAGGAGAATGCGCACCAGTTAATCCAACGTGGCCTTCCAACATCTTAAATTGGCCACTCGCGACAAGAACTTGACCTGGCGTGTTTATTTCTTAGTCAACGCTATCCGGCCACATTGTTTATAAGCAGCACTGATTTTTCTGAATTAGTTGATAAACAAATACTGTCATCTCAACCAATCACTCAGCGCTCATCTATTCATTACGCATCTCAATGTTGGGTATCAAAGAGGATGGAACGATCGATCGCCATCTGCTCTTCTTTCTATCATCATCCAAATTGACTACATAACTAAACATTTTTACCTTACCTAAAGTAACAAGCAACATAGCGTACAGATAACGCTCTCTCTACTTTGGATCCAAGGGTCCTCGGATCGATATGGCATTGCGGAGAAATGACCTTTTTTTCTTTATTTTTTTAATTTACCGATTTCCTGCAAAAGATTTCAACAAAACAAGAGGACCAATTAGTGGTGGAAAGACCTTCAAATTGTTTCATGAACAATTAGTCTACTAGTTCTGTTTAAAAATGTTTCAAAGAAATTGGTCCAGAAAAAAAAGATATTCAATTGTTTGAACTTTCATTTCATATTACAAATTATGTTTAAAAGTTTGATTATTTATTTATTTTTTTCATTTTTTTCTGTTTTTTTTTTTTTTGTGGTTTTTTGTGGTTTTTTGTGACTAGCTTTTCTAAAACACACTCTCAAATAGAATTTTTAACAAATGTGTTATACATGTTTCTCGCATTATCACCCGCGTGGGATCAGTTTGTCAAGTTTTAGACAGCAGTATGAGAATTTTCTGTCTTATACTGTGTATTATTGCGCCGCTTTACCGGTGCTACTTTTAAAACGTAAACAAATATCGACTGCAATCGTAAGCAATAAACCATGGAGGGTGCAAATGCCAGTGTTATTTTTAAACCCGTGGAAAAATCGACTTTCATAGAGGCCAATGAAAACTCGAATACGCTAAAAAAAACAACACTGGGTCATTTGAACATATTGCGTGAGTATTTTGAACTGAAAGGGGATACCAGAGAAATTCACAATATACCCATTACTGAACTTGACCCCCTCTTTGCAAACTTTTTGGTTAGCGTTCGCACGAAATCAGGCGAAGAATTTGAGCCCTCGACTCTGAGGGGTGTGTTGGGAAGCTTTGAAAGACACTTAAAACGTCACCGCTACCAATATTCATTAATTTCTAGCTTTGAATTTGCGCAGTGCACAGAGGCCAATAAGGCAAAACAAAAGGATTTGAAAGCACAGGGGAGAGGAAAGAAACCCAAAAAATCCGACTGTTTAACACCTGAAGAAATTGAAAAAACTTTTTTGGCATGCGAGGGGGAACCAAACACCACAAAATGAAATGGGGTGATGTTGTTCTCGAAAGAGACCAAAAATTACAGCTTTATTATTTAGAGTATAATGAAAGGGCCACAAAAACAAGAACCAGTGTCAAAGATGCTGGCTTACCGGATAATAAGAGGAATACAAACACAAGTGTCGGGAAAACGCTGGTACAAAGGACGACCTAATCGAATGTCCCAGACACATTACAGGTGTACGTAACGGGTCACAAAAACATTCAATCGCTGAACAATTACTGCACAATAAACGATACACAGAAATACGCAATCAGCAGCATTTTTTCGAAATCTTTATGTAAAACTTCTTCACTGGTTCCATTTTCAAACACTGCACAAAATCGGTCTCCGACTCCGATTAACTTGATTAAATATTCAGCATCGACAACAAACGCATAGCTTACGTAATATGACCCAGTTTTGAAATAAACATTCATTCCTTTTCAGAAAGTTTGTGATGCCGATTACAAATAATTCGCTTCTTTTAAATTTACATTTGTAAACGTTTTAAATGGATAAACTTAAATATACCTTTAAAAAGTAGTTGTTTGTTCTCTTTATGACTTAGCACTATATACTACAAGAGTGTTTTAACGTATTAGTGTTAAAAAAAGAGTCGTCTTTACATTGTTAAAATGATTTTGATGAATGGAATGTCGATTTTTTAAAGTTTACACAATAGTGTAAAGCATTTCGAGATATGATCTTTTTAATGGTGCATTTATTATTTAAATCAGAATCAGAGAAACAATATACAGACTTTTCGAGGCGGTACCATTCAATCCGTTTATGTATGCATGTTCGTAAAATAATGCGAGAGGAATAATCATGCAAAGCCTCGTAAATCCTGAACCGTGAATCTTGTCCCCTCGGTTAAATTTCACTATCCCACACTCATAATAATAAATGATTTTATCTATATCTAGAAACACTTTTCAGTGTCGATTTTTTAACCAAAAAGACTGTGTTTTATCCGAAGATAAATAATTCTCTTTCATTAGCATTGTTTATTCTTCTGGAATGTTTCATGTGCAAACTACCTCAACGGTTCATACTTTTTTTTTTAACACTTCTTATTTTTTAAACTGATCTTTCTAAGACCAACCCCTTTATTTGAAACTCATATCCTTCATAGAAAATGTCAATAAATAAGTTGGAAAAACAAAGATGTACATGTGTCAAAGCGTTTTGGCGAGAAAAAAAATTAAAAAAAAAAAAAATTTTAGTAGCAAATTGCAGGTCAGCTTTCATATTTTAAATTGCAATAGTGTTAAAGTTTCCTCATTTCTGTTCTCTTTTGTTTCTTACTTTGATCTTTAAACTAAAGTAGACAGTCTGTTACATGTCGTCTCTTTTTTTAAAATAAGTTTTGTACGACGACTGCGATTAATTGATCAGTGACACAACTAAAATACAGAACCAATTACAAAAAAATATTTGTGCATTACATGTGAATTGAATTTTAGAGTTAAACCTTCGTTGCATGCAACAATTTTAGTAAGAGTTAACTACTAATTTTTTATTTATAAAACCTTGTAGAATGCAGTGCTGGATTTTTTGGATCAAACTGTGTGAACCAATGCAGTGATAACTGTAACCTGACCCGTGTGTGTGACAGGTTATCAGGGGAGTGTGATGGAGGATGTATACCAGGATGGAAAGGATTCACATGCAATGATAGTAAGAATTACTGTTGTCATTCAAACTGACGAGATACAAACCAACCCAAGAGTCGAAACAGCTAACCGGCTTCGTAGGATTAATTTCTGTCCTAATATGTACACATAAAATTAATATATATTAATCAAACTGGCAATTTCAAAATACGTACAAAAATTTTATTGTTTTATTCAAGCTTGCGATGACGCTTTCTATGGCATTAACTGCACACAAAGCTGTGGGACAAATTGTGTCAACTATTCCTGCAATCACCTGACAGGGATTTGTAACGTTTATTCTCAGGTTTGTTAACAAGACAATGATAATTCTATAAATGATATTTCATGTTCTGAGATAACTATGGAGTTTTCTGATGTTTTGTAATTGAACGGCACGTTATATTCTCTTTTAAATTGTTAAGCCCCTCGAAGATACCGATCTTAACAATTTACCAGGAGTCATTAGTGGAATTACTGCAGTTATCATCATAATTATCCTTATTGTTGTATTCTTAGTTCTTTATAAACGGTAAGAAATATTGATGTTTTATGTGCAACATACCTTTATATCGGTTTTTAATGATATTGAGATTAGACGGACACTTTGATCGAAATTTTATATAATGCTATATAACATTTAAAAAAAGTAATGAATAGACCCTTTAAATTTTCAATGATATAAAAGATGACTTTATGATTTACTCAGTATTCCATACGCGTAAATGTTAACGTACATTTATTGTAGTAAACGAAGTTCTTCAGTTCATAAAAGGACCAAACATTATACAAACGGTTAGTTTATACATGCATTTTTTTTTTCTTGCTTTGAAAAGAGGGTTCAGTGTTCATTAACAGAACATAATTCTAAAAAGAAATTGTAGAGGCCTTCTTCATTTCATTTAAATGTTACTTTTAATCCAACAGCTGTCCCAAACTCGATGACCTTTTCAAACTTACATCAGACAATTGATATCCACATAGAAGGAAACCCAAATGTGATATGTTCTGAGAGAAAACAACAGTTGGAAGAAACAAAGAAACCGATACAATTAACAAAAAATAGAGAACTTAAGAATGAAGACGTTGATGTTGATGAAAAGATACATGAGGAAAATCCCTACGGAGACTTTTATGTGAACGAAGAGCCCCTCCTTGATGTTGACATATCATACTTAGGAAATATTATTGAAAAAAAATCAGAGAATGAAAATGACGGTTTTAAAAAAGAGTATGCAGTGGGTAGTTTTGTTTTATCTTTTTAATTTTTTTTTTATTTATTTTCGTGTTCAATATAATCTTTTCAAAATTCCATCAAATGCTATGTACTTCATTATACAATGCCAAGTTAAGTTCGTAAACTATGGAAAAGTAGCCTTTATTTCATTTAGGGAACGTTTACCGTGACATGGTTTCCGAAACAGAATGACTCTCTGCCGTTCAGTTATTGAGTTGTGACTGACATGTAACTGACAAAAGACATGTCATACATGCATCTCTGCCATTCAGAGAACCTTTCCAGGCTTTTCAGTTAACATTCAGTTGAGAGAATGACACATATTCATATTCTGCGTGTTATCTTTCCTTGGTACATTTGTAAAAAAGTCAAATAAAATATAGTTTGGCAGAGTCTAGTATACCTCATTGTTAAATATCGTTTAATAGCATAGTTTATCTAAACTTGCTCAAAGTTTATTAACAGTTTCACAAAAAAATCGGGTATTGCCGAGTTACGTTGGGAATAATATAAAAAACAGTGATTTTTTTAATGAAAATAGCAAGTAAATCCATCGTCACAATATCCTAGACATCACCTCTTGAACAAGTTTCTCTCGGGAAGAACAACATTGTCTTGTCTTCATAGCCAAGAAATTGGTACTTCATAATATATGTTGATACACATAACATTTCAGACATTGTTATATGGAGAGAAATATCCATGCGATGTGGCAAAACTTCCTGAAAACATCCCAAAGAACAGATTCAAAACAACATTTCCATGTGTGTATACACCTTTTTTTCAAATAAATCACAAATAATGCATTTAAAGATCCGATAACTTACCTTTTATATAATACATTTTAAACTTTCTAACTATAACTTCCTAACAAAAATGTTTTTATGTGATTTATTCCAAACAAATGTTTTTTTATCAAATGAGTATTGCCCATTTAATTAAAGCAATATCTAAAGAAGTCTGATTCTATTTATACAGTAATTGACATAATCAAATCACGATCAATTAAATAAGCTCGTGTATCAAAACACGCCTAAATCGTAATAGACCAAGATATATGATCCGCAGCTGTTGTAAAAGTATTTCCTTTGTTATCCTTGCTACATTCATACTCGCATATACATTCATGCTCGCATAAAATACCTAAGGGATAATTTTTTACTCAACTTAAAATATTATTTGTATGTGGTATTGACTAATTATCATTTCTGATATCATTTACAGATGATCATTCAAGGGTTGTACTGGCCAACAAGCGTGCAGACTACATCAACGCCAATTATATCGATGTAACAAGTTGAAATTATACTTTAAAAATGTTCACTTCAACTAAGTTAAGCAATGAGTTTATACATTTATTATCTATTTGATTTTCCAGGGTATTACCGAAGAAAAAATATACATTGCAACACAAGGTAAATAACCGCTTTTAATTTATACTTAGCCTCACATTATTGCCGTTTAAAAAGAGGAAATGTTATATTGGTATTAATTCTTAAATGCTATTTCCCCTTCATTTTTCTTCTATATATTTTAAAATACTTTTACAGGACCAAAACAAAACACAGTGGCGGACTTTTGGTTGATGATTTGGCAAGAGGACGTAGAGCAGGTTGTAATGTTAACAAATCTCGTGGAAGGCAACAAGGTGATTATGCATTTCTTTTTTATTAGGAAAATCCGTTTTGATATGATTTGAAACTATTTCATAAAACAATTGTTAATTATATATCTATATTTTATAGTGGAAATGCGTCCAATATTGGCCAGAGTTACAAACAATTATGGATTGTGGTAGTTTTTCTATACACTCAATAGAAGAAAAGCAATATGCATTTTACATTGCCCGGAAGCTTTCAGTCACCAACAAAAAGGTTTGATTTTGTAAAAAAACAAAAACAAAAAAAAAAAAACAAAAACACACACACATTGTGTTATATTTAACTTTAAACATGACTTTATCTAGTTTTGTTCCTTTCATTTAGTTTTTATAAAATATATCAGTGAACCTGTCGTAGATTAACTGTACAGGACGTTGAGATATGTAGAAACAATCGAGTTGAACATATTTTATTGTATAAACATGTACAAATGATTTAGAACAACTTATGAATTCTTCGTCATTAAAATCAACCATTTTGGACGCGCGGGGGTGTTAAGGAAGGAAATGGGCAATTTAGCGTCTTATTTAGACTGTTATATTCAAAATCTTGAGATTAAATAACTGTTTTGAATCAGACAAAAAAATTAGTATTATCGTTTGAAATAGATGTCAATGCAATAAAATCGGGTTGTTCATCAGTGCCACATCGGTGCATTATCACGTGACAGCTATAAATAGCTTATGTATACTCCTTAACATAAAATGAGATAAAACAACACTACCCTGCGGTTTCCACAAAACAAAAAACCTATCAAGTGAAGGCAAAACATCTCAGTTTTATCAAAACCGCTGCTAGAATCCTATAGTCTCCTTAAATAAATAGGTATTCATCCGTTTCTCAAAAAACCTTCCCAACTTTTATTCAATTTGCACGGAAAACGGTATGTTGCATCAAACCAACACATAACACAGGATTCTAGCAGCACTTTTCAATTTAAGCATTGATCAAACTATCGATACATGTAAAATTAGAAGTTCAATTAATACGGGGTAGTGTTGTTCTAGTCGGATTTTTCTATCATAAACAACGACAGAGGAAAGCCTGGCCGAGAAATAAAAGCCAATTTATATACCTTTTAGCATTTATTTGATAAAACTAACATCCCTCCCAGTATTCGTTTGTTGCATTCTCAATAAATCACACCAAAATACTTTATTTAAGTTCTTGGATTACTTATATTTTGAATCTATTTACAATGCTTTCCGATCAAATTTACACGACATTCAACTTTCAGTCATGACGTCATCAATGTGTAAATCTACATATTGCAATCTAATTTGTGATAAAAATTGTCTCCAGTAATTTTTATTTGTTTTTGGTCTACGTTTCGTTGCTTAAATATTTAAATATGTACATTATAACTAAGATTTGTGAGTTCACGAAATTACATGTAACTCAGATTCCATATGCTTCCTTAACACCCCCGCGCGTCCCTAAATACAAAATGTTTGAAAATTATATTTCTCAAAAGATATAATTTTTATTTAAGCGCAAAGATGACAGAAGAACAGTCACTCAGTACCATTACACTGCCTGGCCGGATCATGGAATACCCGAACCGCTTTGTCTCTTACTTTTTCATGACCACGTGACGAGGACAAAGAACGGCAGCCATAAGGGTCCTATTTTGGTTCATTGCAGGTACATGTATATGGACATGTTGCTTTGTAAAGTCCCCTTTCCTCTAACATACATGTAAATGAAAAAAATGATTTAGGTTAAAGATTAATGTAAAATACAGGTATTTACTGAAAGGTCGTAAAAATATAGCAATGTTGTAAAAATAGTGTAAGCATGTGTGTTTGAAAGACACAGACGCCCTAATTTTGCATTAAAAGATTGTTGATACTTTTGGATGTAACAGAACGCTAAAATAGCTATGGAAGTAATGGTTTTTTTTAGTGCTGGAATAGGGAGAACAGGAACCTATATTGCAATAGATGTACTCATTAAAGCGGGAAAAACACACAGCAAAATCAACATTGCGGAGTATGTGAAGAAAATGAGACGAAACCGGATGAATATGGTCCAAACCTACGTAAATATGAAATATATTCGGGAAATGTAAAAAAAAAGTTTCTTCAATAATAAATCAATATAACAATTATCAAAATCAGTAACCGTTATCAAATTCAGTATTGGAGTATTTAGTTTTGCGAACTGAAAAGGGGATTTTGTATTAAATCTCAAGTCGAAAAAAACGTTAGCAACTAATAAGAGCAATTTAAAGAGAATTATTAAATGACCACGTATCTCACGTATTTCAGTTAATATCTTGGTGATTTTTATCCCAATTTTTATTCAATTTTAACGAAACGAATGTTAACAAATGAACTCCTTATATGTGTAAAAAAAATAAGTTCGCTGTTATTTATCAAACGTTTAGTAGAAATATATTTGGAAAGATGTTGAACTTTTTAACATTCACAAAAAATATATATGCATCTAGGAACAATACAAGACCATATTCCTTACCCTCCATGAAATGTTTAAAGCACCACCAACTGTTTTGAGTGCAGCAGAATTTCTTCAGAAAAGTCAGACTGAAATTAGTAACAAACCAGCAAATTCTTCAGCATTTAATAAGGAACTTCAGGTTTGATATGCCCTGTATATAAGTCAAAAACAAAGTTAAGGTGGGTGATAAGAAGAGAGATTAGTTTATCAAGCATATAATGCCATTTAAACCAAGTCTCACAGCCTGTAGTTAAAAACATGCCTTAAGTTTTTTTTGTTTTTTTTTTTTGGTTTTTTTTTTTGCAAGACATTTAAAAGCTTTTCCTTTTATTTTTAATGTAAATTGCACGTTTTTAGTCCATGTTGGTGCAAAATATGACCAAATAATAAGTTGACAGTTTGAAAAAATGTACAAAATGATACCCTTGCCTTTTTTTCAACAATATGTTTATGTTCAATATGAGGCCTCAACAGACACACCACATAACGATTGTTTATAACATCACATTCAACGTATCATTTAGAAACTACTAGCAGTTAGACCACAATACACACAGAAGGACTACAAAGTGACCTCACAGTTTCATGATCCTTCAGCGTCCATTAACCCTCGTTAGTACCTTTTATATTTCATTTAAGTGTGTGGGTTTTTTGTGTTTTTCTTTTCATTTTGACGCTTTCATCGTGTAAATATAACAACTGTATTACACCGAACCCATTGAACAAAATTATTTTAATTTTGTG
>WFKH01011926.1:41555133-41574012 GCA_016163765.1 Magallana hongkongensis
TAAAGAACGCAAACATCTCCCTCTCAGAGTCTGGATGGACTAAAGATGGAATTGGGAGGTTGTGGTTTGAGTCCACATTTCTTCCTTTCATTGGGCAACATCGTCCTCAACTCCTCGTGTGTGATGGTCATAGCTCGCACAACAACGTCGAGTTCATTGAATTAGCACGCAGAGAAAACATTATAATCATAGAACTTCCTAGTCATACAAGTCACTGGACACAACCTTTAGATAGAAGTTTTTTTAAATCTTTGAAAAACACTAGGAATTCTGAAGTTAGTAACTTCACTCAAGTAACGGGGGTTCCAGTTGGCCATGGGCAGTTTTTTAGGATGTTTTACAAAGCGTGGGTATCTGCCACGGAACCATCAGTGATCAAAAATGGTTTCAAAGCAACAGGTATATTCTCGTTCGACCCAGAGGCCATCCCAAACGATGCGTACAAACCCGCAACATTGTACACGTGTTCTCAACAAACGTTTGACCACTCCTTAGAGAGCTCTGCCGCCGCACAGCTTGAGACGTCTGACCTTTCTTTAGAGAGTTCTTCCTTTGCACAGCCTGAGAAAGTAGATCAGTCCAACGTTAATTCTATTTCCTTAGATTTGCCTCTTCTTTCCCCCACTGAGTTGACATCAGCAACCTTAATTGATCTCCCAATTACTATGGATGCTGATGGGTTGATGAGTATTGAATCTTTGGCAACTAGTACAGCTGATGGCGCATATCTTGCACCTGTAACAAATGAAAAAGCTCTAGAAGTTCTTGAATCTACAATGGATTCAGCGAAGCTACTCAAATTCACAGCAGCTTTATTAAGCAATAAAGAAATCAAAGACCCCCTTTTTCAAACGTGGAAAATGTATAAAGAAAATACTGCTACAAAAACAATTATGTCTGACCCTTTGTTCTCAATTATTCAAAATGAAAACTCAGAAAGCAATATTCTGTCCTTACCTAATCCCATTCCGAGAGCATCAAAAGCCGCTAGTTCACGGAACAAGCCTGAAACACAGTATTTTGTTATTACTGCAGATGATGCTTACAATCACAAAAAACAAGCGCATGACAGCAAAAAAGAAAAACAGCAAAAGAAGGCGCTAAAGAGAGTCCAGCGCCAAACTGCCAGTAAAATCAAAGGAAAAGGAAAAAGGGGGAAAATCGACGAGATAGCTGGCCTGATGCCACTGCGAGAATTAGTTGACAATTAAAGATGGAAATTTTGTTTTGTTAACAAATAAATATCATCATTTATATTCAAATGTAATTTATTATATAATATATTCAATCAAACACTTACCTGTTAGTTTTATATTCTTGCATTAAAACAGCCGATGTTGAACACTGCATGGGAATTTACTTCGTTAACAGGGATCAAGTTATCAGTACATTTATCAGTGCATGTACTTTTTATAGTCAAGTCTGTACAATTCAACGACAGGCGACAGAATTAACGAAAACTTGGTCGTCTTTGGATTTTTTGTGTCAGACTTCCAGACCAAAATCATACGGTCGCTTGCTAGTAGAGATGAATAAATTCATTGAACGCAATAACTTTCATTTGAAACAGCCTGTATTGCACGACTTTGTTTCCAGCGATGTGTATGCATATAGAGACCATGTTGACTCGACCGGTCGATTCGCCGACATCAAAGACATGCCGCCAAAACATCTACACAGTACGACAGCATTTAAGCTCGACGGGTCGCTCCGACATCCTAACAGATATTCTAGATAATTTTAAATAGAGGACTGTTAAGTATTTACTCATACAAGTACATGAACATGCATGCATCCATTTAATTTCATACGTTTACTGACAATTATTGTTTAAATTTTAATCTCTCTCTTTCTCTCTCATGAATATCTTAACTCCGCCTACTACAAGATGATTGGACAAGGGTCAGTTAAATTTTTTCATCATGTGCGTAATATTCACATGTTGGAAATTGAATTTTCTGGTAATATCCCCATTTACACATTGCGTCCTAAATACCTCAGCGCATTGTGCCAAGAAACTGTTCATTACAATAAATATATATTCATTATGTGGCAAATGCCACGAAAACTTCAAGCACCTGTTTTGTTTTATAATACTGAGGTTTCATGATCTTATCTCTATCCTCATTCTGAGGTCTGAAATTAATTCACTGTGAAAAAAAAATTAATTCGTTTTCAAAAATTTAATATTAATTTATCGATTTAAAAAGTAACTGCGTGTATAAATTGTGCCTCGATCTTGTCCGACTCGTTATCACGCTGTAAAACCATGTCCGACTCTCGGTCACTTGTCGTCCGACTTATGATCACTAATATCATTTTCATATTTTATAACAATTTAATGAATTCAGAGTCTAATAATGCACAGACAGATATAAAAATGCCAGAGGGGCACCGGTTGAACAAATCGAAACAAGGTTAAATACTGTACATTCACAGAATTGAATACAGTTCATGTCTATAAAATTATGTGTCCGACTCACGATCAGTTTACCCTATATGCAATTTTCATATTACATAACAATAAGTCATCTAACATAACAAACTCGCCAAACAGAGAAAATCATCTAACATTTATAAATAAATAAAATACGATTGGAAACAAAACATGTTATTTTAAACAGAATAATTATCTCACAAATATACATGTTGTACTATCTTGATTTAAAGATGTTGACGAATGCCAGACAAATCCATGCAAGAACGGAGCTTCATGTACCAACACACCTGGATCGTTTACCTGTACATGTGATCCGGGATGGACAGGTTCTCTCTTTGATCAAGGTGCATGAAAATGAGCTTGAACTGAAAAAGCTTCTTTTTTTTAAGGTCGGTCGCGGGTTTAAAATGTACCGCCTTCTGCACAGGGTATTGCGCATTACTGTCGTAAAATGCAAATGCAGAGTAAAATGTTCAAATATACAGGTTATCATGTAACGTTTTTATTAAATAAAAATACTTATCATAAGAATTATTTGTAGTGAAATGAATCCTTAAAGTAATGTATAGAAGTATTTTAATCATTTCGCAGCTTCTTCAAAATCGACGTTATCCACGTCGGAGTCAACGTCTTATGATGACGTCAGTTGAGACTTTGACGTAAGAATTAACAAAAATAAAAGTCGTCCATTTTTTATTGCAGCGTCAATAATTAAAATTGAAAATATAATTTGCAAAATAAAAACATATGCGCGATCTTTTCATGTTCTGTGTAAGTGGAAATTTTTTTTTTTTATTTATTACAAATAATTTAAATTTGATAACTAAACATCCTTTTATTCTATACAATTCTGTCTGTAAAATGGCTGACAATACACGTTTATAGGACCAAATTATGAGGGCGGATTGCATAAACACTATCCGGTCAATTTCGTTTTAATTTGGCAAAAAGTTTACGTATACCGTAATCCTCCATCACTAAAAAAATCAGAAGAAAATTGCATGTTTGTTATTTTTTACACATGAAATTGAAAATGAAAAACCCCCTTTTTTCCTATATAATCCTATATAAAATATCGGGGATGATTCGGACGTACGACTAGAATTTAAGCGCGGTAAACAGATAAACTATCCGGTCAACTAACTCTATATTTGGCACATAGTTTACTCATAAATTGACCTTTCTCTGGAACAAAGAATTAAAGGAAACCGTAAGTTTGAAACATTTCCCCGAGACTCCTTAATGTAAACTTTATCATTATGTTTATGAACGATCGATAAAGAAGAAGTGTGTCAAACTTTTTTTCTATATATTCAATTGTATGCATGTATGTCTTTTAAAAGAATGTGCGCATATATAAAAAAGAGTTATTGTTAAAAGTTATATCTTTGAAGTGTTTAACTTAAGGAAGGTTTTGTTATCATCCCCCCCCCCAAAAAAAAAGGTTCTTAAAAAATAAATCAAAACGGATTGTTGTTGCTATTTTTTTTTTTTACAAAGTATAACTTTCTTTAAAACTGCAAGCATGTCGATGTCGTATATGAATTGTAAGCAATCCAAAAACTTTTTTTTCTTTTGAATTTATTCTTTTGACGGAAAGCAGTAACAATGTTTTCGGTATTACAATAGCAATATGTTTTACAAAAATATATCAGTTTTATAACAATTTTTTTTCCTTTAACCTTTTTCTTTTAAATTATTTTACCTTTAAGATATCAACGAATGTGATACAAATCCATGTAAAAACGGAGTTAATTGCAATAACAATGACGGATTTTCACTTGTTCGTGTAATGTTGGATGGACAGGGACGTTGTGTAAAGTCGGTAAGTCGTTGTTTAAAAGGGATTGGTTGTCGTTGCTAATTAAACACTATATTGATCTCCATTAGAAGGAGAACTCTGTAAGACTGCAGTAAATCGTAGTTTCCGTTAATATCAATTCATGACATGTTGTTTCACATTAAATTAATGACATTTTTCGGTTGGGAGTTTATACACGTATAATGCATAATTACATGTACTTGTATACACTGATATTGGACTGGTGTGTTTATTGTCCGTTATATTAATATATAATCAAACAAAATTGGTGGCCTTGAAAGGATACACTATTTATATTATATTTTATAACCTTATGATTTTTTGTGTTTTTTTATTTTTATTTTTTTAGAGAACATAAGTTGATTTCAATGAGGATTTCAATTTTTAGTTCTTTTTTTCGGAAAAGAAATTTAAGGGGGTGGTTATTATTAGGTTATTATTACATGTAGGTGTTTTGATCATAAAAAAGGGCCGATATTTTTTTCAAATACATATTATTCATAAATTTATTTCACATTTTTATATTATGTGGAGATTTAATTTCAGTTTCAAAATGTCAGATTAACCACTTAAAGAATCGACGATTAATACTAACCCAAAGCAATGGAGAAATTGAAATGAAACCAGTGAACTAAGATGATAAAACAGATGTCTCTCAGCACACTGTTTAATATTAAGTGGTCGAACATCCTATGAATAGGAAGTAATAGGACATAATATATGTCTAGCTAATATCGGGAAAGTAAAAAAAAAAAAATAAATCACAACATGATTTAACCAATTATAACATTTCAGATGTCGCCATAATCCATAGTTCTGTCACACAAACAAATTACAATTTTTTTAAGTGTCATATTCCAACATTTTTATATTCATTTTCCTGATGTATAAATTATAAATCAGCTTCTTTTAGAATTTAAAACTTGACACTAGCTAAACAAAACTATTAGACCACAGTGCAATTATTTTTGTTAGAGAAAATGAAAAGTTTGAAAAAACGGTACTTAAAATACAGATGGGAATTGGCTTGTGAAGTTACAAAACGGAATAAATAACAATATGAAGTAACTTTATTAAATTGTTTTCTCTTGATATTTAAGTTCAAAAGCAGAATATATTTCTGTCGAGTTCTACTACACATAAAAATAAATTATCGTAAGGATTTAGAGAAATAAATTGAAAAACGTTGCCGTAACAGAACGGAATGATGTACACCATTGGACTTTTATTCTCAACAAATAGTTTTTTTTCACTAAAGTGTTAAATTTGAAGACGAGTGAAACATTTATTTTGTAATCAAGCTACTTTCGTATGAACCAGTTCAGATAAGGTCATTATTGCTTTAAAGAGGTTCGCTCCTAAGGTTTTGAGTAGCCATTTTAGGTCACCTCTAGTCTGAAAATTCTGTATCACATATAAATTCTATTAGTATATTTATATTTTACAATGCCAAATAAACTATATTGAATAAAATTGTTTTTAAAAAATTACATTTACAGAGTTTAGTAAGGGACTATATTTTGTGGCGGAAGGTTTTCAGGAAGGAAATGAACAATTTTCATAACTCACTAGTTTTAGAGTACTGTTACTTTAGCTTCCTAATTTTCATGATATTCTAAAAAAAAAAGATATTTAAACAATATTTTGATATTTCTATATATTTTGGCATATTTAGCTTATATTTCATAGAAGTTACGAAAAAATTAACTCCAATTTTGGCCTAAAATTAGCTTATTTCATGCTATATCTCAATTTTTTGAGATGTAACCACTACTTTTTTACTTTTAAATGCGACATTAAATGTATGTCTATTTGTATGCAAAGTTTTGGAAAGATGACATTACTATAACTTTTTTTATTTGCATTATAATTTGATTACTCCAAAATTGTATAACATCTGTTGTTGTGTTCATTATGTAATGGCCTTTGAAGCCACCAGTAAAGCAAGAATTTTTAAACTTTGACTTAGATTTTACTTTTATAGTCACTACATGTGTTCAACTTCATACTGTGTTAAAAATCAAACTATAAATATTTGTTTGATTTCTTCAAATTATCAATTCCTATGTCAAATGTTAGCAAAATTTCAGGAAAATTATCATTTCTGTTTTGGGCCATATATTTTCAAAAAAATGGCATGTTACATGAACATTATAGGTCCCCATCTTTATATCCAAGTGGTTTTCGGATGATTGACATTACTATTATTTCAGGTGCCAACCTCCTTAAGGTAAGCATTTAAAAGAATAGCCATTTATTTACCAGAAATAGGAGTATAAATAGAAAAAAATGTTTTTAAGTCTATGGTTGAGTCCTTTTCTTTTTTTTAGTAATTGAAACTGTCATCGTGCGTCGGCTAGGAAGGATGGAACTGCGTTGCCCAGCTGGTGTAATTAAAATAGAGAAAGCCCTCTGGGGCAGAACAGAAGGCAGCGATGTTTGTCCTGATCCACAACGATCAACACAGCCACCGTGCACATCCAAAAGTCAGATGCGGTTGTCAAGGGTAAATGTGATGGGAACGCAAGATGCAGTATAGCAGTTAATAGCAATGACCTCGGTGGAAATCCTTGTCCTGGCACGGCTAAGTATCTAGAAGTGAGGTTTACGTGCGTTGTAGTATAGCAATGGAACATCTGATACAGGCCAATAATATAGACTCTTTTTAAAAGCAATATAAACTGTAATTTCTAGGTCGGAAATGTCAATTTTGACATTATATTAACTAAAACGACAAAAATGATTTGAAAACTTTCTTTTATCATATTTCTGTTGAAAAGCTATTAAGAGGCCCTCATGTAAGCAAAACTACATGTACATTAATGTCGTCTTGTGAAACAATTGGTTAACTATGTATTTCTTTCTTATTATATGATTAAATGATTCATTCAAATCGGATTAATCAACAAAAACAAAATATCATAAAGCCAGATTGTATAGCAAAAATAAAAAATCTAGAAATTAAGCTTTTATTGCTTTAAAAATCCTTATCTGTACATCATTGTCAGATTTCAAAAGTAGTTGTAGCAATGATATGCGACTATGTAAGTGATATCATAGAAAAATAAACCAAACTATATTGTAATCTATTTTGAATAAATAACCTTTGCAGTATGTGTTGTTGTGTTTTTGATTAATATCTAAAAAAAAAAAAAACATCGGCTCCTCATTAGCATTGTATTATAAGTGATTTTATTTAATTAATAATACGATGATATTTTATGATATTTTATTTTATGATTTTTATGATAGGTTATGATATTATTTTACATACACCAGCGGTCCCTTATTATGCAAAGAATGATTGAAAATCTAACATGATTTTGATCATTTAAAATTGAGAGTGAAGAAAAATGTTTAGAGATTAGATCGTGTTTTATTGCAATAATTGACACATTATCGATGATTGTGTAGATCCTGTAACAGTAAAATTAGTTCTGGTTTTCAATGTATGAACAGAATGGATGGACCTGGAATCTCGGTACAATAGAGGATATTCATATGAAAAAAAATAAGCAGATCGGACAAAACTCTTTAATGCATGTGGCATGGTTTATCGCCAAATTCAGATGGTTCAGGGGAAAACTAAACAAAAAATAAAGTCCCGTTGAAAATCATGTATTCGCTCTAATAAATGTTTATGTTATACTTCCTACGAATTGTGTTCAGTGTGCCACAGGTGGTACATGTAAATACGGGTAACATTATGAAATACTAAGCAAGTTCACAGAATGTAAACAACATCAGTTTATAATGGGAAAGGCCAGCTGAACGTTTGCATATTTCAAAAGTTACATTTGAACACAAATTAGGCACATTTTTCCACCTTTTATTTCGAGATTGATTTGGACAAAAATAGTTGACTAGCTGAGTGAGAAAAAAAATCTACCTAATTGCTCTAGTGTATTTGAAAGGTTTTCAGATGTTGGGCAAAGCTAAAAGTCTACAGGGATGAAATTTTAACACTTTACCCCTTCCATTAATAATTATGATCTATGTCTCCCATAGTATTTTTACTTGGATGGGAAAGGAATTTCATACATCAAAGTTTAATTACATGCAAAATCAAAAAAGTTCCGAAATTTATTTTGCAACTAATTTACTAGAGGTCGCATTTCACATAATCATTTTTAAAAATGGTGCATTGCTTAGTCTATTTTTGCATTAAAAATGTCAGAATATGTGTTCTGTAGATACTTAGGTACGTTCATAATAAGAATGGTGATATAGGGACGTGAGGGAAGGAGAAACAAGATAGGAGAAAGAAAACGAAAGGAGAAGAGAATGGCCAATTTTAATTCGTATCTTTTTTTTCTTGGATGCTATTACCCAAAATTAAATACAAATATTTTACGAAAACTTGAGTTCTTTCAAGATAACCAGAATAAAACACATGTTTATTACAATTGGCTATATCTGCACGTTATCCAGGTCAAAAAGTACAACAATTGATTTAACATTTCCTATGTAAAACAATAATTGCACGCGTTCAAAATGAATGAAACAAAGTAAAAAAAGGTCATGTAAATTTCCGAATCATTGAATTATTTCCCACCTATACATGATCTACGATCAGTTCAGTGTTAAACTCCGGAATCAATTGCTTCTTATTTCAAGTATCATTATTCTCAGGTTTAAATTATAAAATAATCCTTTTTCCATATATACATGGTTATAGACTGTGTGTTGTCTTTGCTTTATTGAAATATCATACATGTACAATGTTGTTATGTGAACCTGATGGTTAAAGAATCGTACTTAAAAGATGCATCATTACCTCTCAGAGCCTTTCCAGATAAACATGTTGAAGACAATTAATTCGCATGTAACAAATGTTGACAATTAGCATATGTCAAGGTAGATTCATTCATACTGTTATAGACAATATACATGTGTATGGCATGTTTCTGCTAGATGTAATGGGTACTACTTAACAACATATGAAACAGGATATCTAGCCTTCTCTATGCCGATATACAATAAGAATGTTTTAACAATGCACTACGAGATTGTAAATTCTAAATGCTATTTGTACTCTTATAAACATTTTTTGTGGTTTTAAAACTGTTCTTGTTTGCTCTAATGTTGTTTTTTTTTTATCATTTTAATTTTTTTAGCGCAACATTTTCTAATAACTTACAGGATAAAACTCTTAGAACAATTTAGTCTAAAATGTTACTGAATGGCAACCTTTCAGATTCCCGACCCATCAATTATCATTTCAGTTCGCTCTGGTTTACCTTGTGATTTTCACTCAGATATCATATTTCTGTTCATCCAAACAGATCTGATGTTTAATGCGACAACAAGTATATCATCAGTTTTCTTATTTTCAATGATGACAAAACATTTTATTATACTTTTACGTTAAATACTGAAATGTGATTGGTTTAGACGCAGTTGACAATCCGTTCTCATACCCTCAGCGTTAGCAACACACTTGGCAACGGGCCGATAGAACGAATTGTTACATGCGCGTAAATTATGCGCGTACGGTTCGCCGTAGAACTCACTTCTTTTCCTACATAAAAGCAGTAAAATTTGATATAAAATTAAGACATTCAGTATAATAAAATATATAGTGCCTGTTTGGGAGGGTACCAGTTGAAATTGACACCCTTTGAAAACCATTGTCAACCTCCGCTTCCCGTCGGTTGACAATGGTTTTCTCGGGGTGTCAATTTCAACTGGTACCCTCCCAAGCAGGCACTATTTATATAATGTACAGTTAAAGTTTTTAATTTCGCTTTGCAACTTTTTCTAAAATGATCTGCAATAAATAGTACAACATTTGCACAAAATAATAAGATAAAAACAGCCTTCCTATAAATGATTGTTTCTTACGTTCCTTTTCAATAAACATTATTACCAGCATAATCAATTAGGTTGTCCTTTCGGATGTTATGTCTATAAACATACATCCCATTGTTGTTATGAGATCCGACTCCAAGAAGGTGGGAGTTGCAATCATAACCCAGTCCCCAAGGTGTAAACATCCCGTCTGATTATGTCAGAAGAAAATACATAAACGAACCATTTTAGTCAATCTAAATTGTTTGGATAATGACGAAAAAAAAGTTTGAAGAACGTCCTCATAATGTTATGTGAATGATTCTAGAAAACCAACGTGCAATGTGAGATGGATATTGTATTCGAACATTAGCTAGTCAAGAGTTCATGCATATTTTGAAGTAGAATAAAAATGAATTGATGTACAAATTATTATGTACACTTTATTGTCACCGATAAGCGAATCCCGAGGAGGAGCAGACCTTAGCGTTTCGTAAGGCCCATTTTCCGTACCAATGGCCGATATTGTGAACATTGTAAAGGATGCTACGTGCGTGTCTCAATACATGAACATGAGAACACTTCAGCCGGTTAAAAAATGTGTGTATATTAATTAAATTAAAAAAGTTTTAAAAAAATCTTTCTTTAAAACAATACCATTTCACTACATTAATGAGTTGACTAAATGCCTAAAGAACAGAGTAAATTATGCACCAAAATCGGCCCAGTTCCGAAATCTAATAAATATATTAGTGAAAAATGTCTAAGTTTTCCCTGCTTTAAATCAGTTTCTATTTTTTAAATATCTCAAACGAGTTTCCCTATACAACTCTCTTGAAATACAAAGTCTGATGACGAAAACAACGCTCACGACGTCATGTCGTCAACTTGACGTTATCAGATTTCAATGTAATGATATCTGTACTGCGTGAAAAATTGTAGATTGATTAATCATTTTTACGCTATTGTGTTTTCTTTCTATGTGATCTATTCTTAACCATTAATTGCTTGTTGTAAATAAATTGATAATCAACTTTTGATTTGATATTAGAATTATATAGGGTCATTCAAAGTGATAAATTCCGGAAAAAACCGGTTTGGTCAAAAATGCAAATGGAAAACATCTACCGGTACATGCATATGTATATCAAAACTTGTTCTTCTTCTCCATTTTCCTGACATTCAATTCAGTTATGTAATACAATACCTGATTATCTTTTACTTCATAATAATTATTTATTAATTATATACGTGTATGTACATAAATGTACATTTTATATATAAATGTATATACATAATACCTAAGATTGTAGGTGACTTCATTGAATTTATAAATCAATATGATTTTTGTATAATTAAAATGATAATTTTTATTTTTCTATGTTACTACCTTATTAATAAGAGTAACAACATGAACATTGCTAACTCCCTCTTTCTCACCCAGTACATTTAAACATATTGTCTAGGAAACACCTTACCAAGCTCGTTGCTATATATCTTTATCCTTCACACTCTCTGTTTTACGTATAACTTCTTAAATACTACAGTACTAACTCTCTCTCTCTCTCTCTTTATTGTCATTATATTTTCAAATTCAAATTGAACCAAAAACAAAAACACAATATTTTTTTAAAAATATAATTCCTCTTCATTTCCGACAAGACTGTCTTCTTCACTGTCAGAATTATCTACAGGCAACGCTGCAGCATCATCCACGTAGCTGCGCCAATTACGTACACCAAGGTTTTGGGTGTCTTTGTACATTGCGAATGACAAAAACCATTTTACACGTGTGATGTGGGCCCACATATCCATACCTCTAGACCCTACTTTGCATTTGCAGAACCATGGCTTAATCTCATCAAAACCAATACACAACATATATTTCTTTGCCGAGACATGTCTGCTTTGAAGTTTGGCGCATAAGATACCGGTCATTGTTGAAAAAAATTTCATAGTTGCCATCTTTATCAACGTGTTCTTGGGCATAAGACTAAGCTAGCTTTATCTGATATACCCCTATCGTTAACTCTCGTATTTCTTCTTCTGAAAGTTGAGGAAATACAATACTTGTATCGCTGGTGTCGATCTTCTGCCATCTTATTTCCCGTTTGTCCAAACCTAATGTTAAAAAACCCCACGTTAACACATATATCAAAATTAATTGTAATAATTTTAGAAATTCATATCAAGCTATGATAAAAAAATAATAGATTTATTCTTACGATGTTGTAACAATCTAAACAAAATGACATAAATGTAATGCTTTTATGTCGAGTATTTTTACCAAATTACCTTTGTTTCTACATATCCTTTAAGTACATTGGCTTTCTTTGAAAGAGAACGCATCTTTGCAGCAGTAGATAGGTCACTCTCTACTGCTTCACTAACACCAGCCTGAATTTATTGCATTTGGCGCTTATGATGCGAACATAGTTTCCGATGTGTGGAATTTGACCATTAGGAATTGTCCTATCCAGGTAGTTCCAAGTCTTGAGCCTACCATTCACAATTTCCACAACCCATCGCAGCTACAATATTTCAATTGATTTACAATAATATCTACTAACTAGGAAATTATTCTTATCATTAGTTTAGTCAAAGTATAATTGAAATATATTTGTTTTAAAAATTACACTTAAATTACATGTTTACAAATGTTTTCTAACCCTTATTTTAAACAGTCATCTTAATTTTGTAACTTTTGCATTAGACTCTTCTTTTGAGTGTTGTTTTGTTTCAAGTGTTAGGAAAGAAGGCATTTCAATGTGGATTCAAATGTCACTCAGTAGAGTTTCTGCATCCCTCAACCCACTATCGACTATGAATGTGTCGTCTTCCTGTATCCAGTCCTTAAAGAGGAAGGAAACTAAAAATATATTGTACAATAAATCAATTAATTATCTACATCTATCTACAATAGTTGTAAATCGTATCTATTTTCATTAAAAACCCCGGAACAATGAATAAATCAAGAAAATTAATCGCTTAATTTAAATTTCCCGCCGCTATGGGAGCTACCATTGAACTTTAATCTATGACGTCACACCATCTATTCCGGTTTGTTTTATCAACATAGCATCAGTATTAGCAAATCATGATATTCACTTTTTCACTTTGGAAAATTTGAAACAATATCGATTTGAGACCGTTCTTTTACCTTTGACTTTCCATTAAATTACAAATTAACGTCAAACGGAGCATGTTCGTTGAAATCTAAAAGCGGAGGTTAGTGTCGCAGGAATCTGCGTAGTGTGGAAATTGTCAACAGAAATCAAGTCTCGTAGAAAATACCTGCCGTCGTCATATCGACATAGTAAATCCGACTTTAGAGAATGTATTTTAAACATCCCGATTACAATTACATACTTATTCAGTTAGCGAACAACTTGACTTGGAATATTAACAAAAATTTACTCGAGGTCATTTTCAACTTTGAATGATAGCAGATTGACAGCTGTCATTTATTTAATAAAAATGCATATATTTTTGCAGACATGTATTTATTCTTTAGATTGACGTGTGAACCTAAACATTATCAATTTTGTTCAGTCGATTACTTGAGTAACAGAAAGGCATAAACCAGTGTTTTACTCAGAGCACTGTGTACATTGTATATGTAAACCAAACCAGAATAGATGGTGTGAAGTCAAAAAGAATATTTTTTTTGGTTTTTAATACAAAAGAATTCTACATCATGTCAGCCTCCAGTAAATACGATTTCTATAACTGTAAACGTGCATTAAAGCTTAATTATGTAGTTCAAAAACAGCATGACCACATGTGATAATTTAAACCACTTTATTAATATAAATAAAATATGTTTTTGACTTTCCTTCCCCTTTAATTTCTTCTACGTTCGTTTCTATCATATGCGTCAAAATATTTGCATCTGAATTCTTAGAGTCAGTCAGGTATGAGTCAGTCAGGTATGGACCCAGAACGGAAACAATGTACCCCGATGTTGTGACTACTATCATGGGTTTAACAAACGGCCTGTGTTTATGAGTACTGTATGATCTTCTTGAGAATGTAAAATTGCCACTTTTCTGCAGGTATATATACGTCCCACCAAGAACTAGTATTACTGGATTTTCAGCTACCGTGCAGAGTAGTTCTTTAGCTAGTGGACGGGTGTGGTTTTCTTTAACGTCTTCCCTAGTAATGTGGGGAGATCCCAAATGATGGGGAACAAAGTTCGACATTAGAGCATGTTTTGCTGTCAGTACCACACGCATCACCTATGAAAGATAATACAGTGGTATTTTGTGGTTCTTTTACAAAATATCTTTAGTTAAGTTTTAAATAAAAAGGTACAACAATGGAAATTATATGTAAAAGAACTTACCTGTCATTTCTGCGTGCCAAAGTAAATAATTACCCATTCCACAACGCAGTTTTGTTAAAAGAATGTCAACATCTTTCAGGTTGGAGAGTAATTCTTCAAATTGGTCCTTCGTCAACCCAGTTAGATTATAATAATCTTCATTATCCATGCTCTTGGGGTTGTCAAAGTTTAGTATAGTATTTCCATTCCTTAGAGAAAAGTCTCTGGTTTGTTTAAGCAATTCCACAGTGGCTGTTCTGTTAATATTAGTGTCAGGGTTAGTGTGCTGCGTCTGTTGTAGAGCATCGACAGTAAACCCATTGTCTACAATATATTTTGGGCAACACCTCGAACCGGCAGGAACAAACATTTCTTTCCGTATGAAGACTCTAACACGGGCATACTGAGTCACAACAATGAGCTTTGGACCAGATTTTTTGCATATAACACAGTTTGCATGACTCTTCGATGTACTAGGAACGCTTAGTGTAATAGAGGGTGGACTAGCACAGCCGGATGTTTTCATTCTCTTGCATGGTGCACTTCGACCTGAAGTATTAGATTTACTTTCTGGTGTTGCAAATGATTGAGTTTCACATAAATACCTGCATTTCCTGCACTAAACATCTTCATCTGTTGTCGTCTGTAAAAACTTTTTTTCTATTATTGTAGCATGCTGACTTTTAATTTTTAATCTTTCATTTGGTGTTGTCCTTTTGTTACAGAGAACACATGGATATGATTTTGGTCCTGATCCTGGCATCCTGCATATATCGGAAAAAAAGTACTCCACCACGCAACACATTTGTTACTTCCAAAGGAAAACACTTTAACTAAATTATATAGTACAGTAACTAAAATAACGAGATCAGATAAAGTAGAAAGACCAATCACCAGCACCACAAGAAAACATTGTTTCACCCCATCACATGTACACTGTCCGTATATACAGTTTAAATATATGTGTGTATGTGTAAATAAGAGTGTTCCCCCCCCCCCCCCATTTTTCCCCATAAAACAATTTTAATGGGTTGCTTTTCATCTTTTAAAAAAAAATTAATACGTGCATTTCTATCAAATATGCCAACCAACAGATGACCATATATTATGTATTTTGATGTTAAAATATTTAGGCATTGAATCATTATTTTCTGAAAGATATAGTCTCATTACTGCAGCGGTGTGTGCATACAAATTGAGTAACGCGCGTTAGCATGTTTAAAATATCTTTCTTTGGAGCTACATGAATAAATTTGATTCTGGCTCTTCAAAACCGTCAGTGTTGTAATTATGATTATCCCATGTTTCTATAGTATGTAAATAAACGCCTAATCTAGATAAACAGGTGGAATAAATTTATCCGTACACATTTTCATTAACCTATTGCTTCATCACCAATTCATACCGGCATACCCAGTTATTTCATTAAAAGCGAAAAAAATCTACACTGACGCGTACATTGTTTTAAAATCCCTTGTTAAAAAGAAAATGTTTATGATTCAAGTTTATAACGGGGACTGCACGCAGTAAGTAATGTTGAAAAAAATTAAGCACGCATGCAAAATATATCAGTACATTAACAAGCGTTTAAATGACTTTTATCCAACATTTTTAAATTATTTATATACATTACCTTTTCATGCGATTAAAAGATATATGTATCAAAGAAAAAATTCCAACCGTTTCGGGATTCGAACCCAATCAAAAAAGTCGGACACGGATAGAATCTATTCTAACTGCAATACCACTCGACTAATCTAGACATGACTTGAAGGGGAAATATTCAACAAAGCGTTCTTAGATTTTAAAGGTATGAATGATTTTTTTCCCAAAAAATAGAGATTTTTTTTAAAAATATGCCTATTTGAAACAAAAATCGGAAATGGCAGTTTTCAAGAAATTGTCTTACTCTAAACGTTAAGATTAAATTAGTTTTGTTTCAAGGAGGCAGTATTTTTTTTTTTTTACAACAATGAGGATTCCCCTTTAATAAGGCGTGGAATCTGCCACATTTGTCTGTGTAGCCGTATGCATTTTCAATAAATAAATAAACAAACAAATAAAAATGGGCACTACAGAGTAGATTTTAGAGTTACCTCTCTTGTCCTTTTTGTAAACAAATGGGTAAATATTTCTAATTCAAATCCCTGCTGTTAACAATGGAGTTACTGTGCAAAGTGATTTCTCTTTCCAATGGTCGATTAAGGTAATGATGAATGATTTAATTGGGGTTTTTATTGTAAACTATTAGATAATCAAATGTGAGATTGCACTTTGATGACACAGGTTTAGTTTTGGACTTTCAGTTTCATGATGATTAAATTTAATCCAATTTTCCTCTGTTATTAAGTTAATAACACCTTTTTAGTTTCATGAAAGTTATATAGTATTATGCCAATAAAAGTCTTAGCAAGTTTACATCAAAGTGAAAAGGGTATACAGTTTAAGTAGATTGCGATATGCTTTTACTAAGTATTACTAAGTATGTTGCTTAGAATTATTTGCACGTTGTCAGAAATAAAGCATCATGTTTAGCTTAAGAATAAAATAATCTTAAGAACGTTAAGCATTCGTAAGAAAATTCTTAGAATTTTAATGCACACGACTTCAGCACTACATCATTGCACTGCCATGACATCGCTAACCACTTAGCTATCGAGTCACTTACTACACACTGAATAAATGTCATAACAGTCCATTATGATGAGCAATGAAATTAAGTTTATTTCACTATATATACATTAATTTAAATGTGTGACGTTTTGGCGCCATTTTAATACCGTACTTTGATAGACCCAAAAGTGTAGAAAATAAATGAGCAATATAGAGCTGATGATGTCGGCGTTTATTCTTTGCAAATTTGCTAGGCCGATATAGGTAACATCCGTACTTTGTTCTTGCAATTAAACATGGAAAATTTCATTCTAGATGTACGAGAAAAAACAGTGTTTTGTTTGTTTGCTTTTTTGTTTATTTTTTACTTTGCGCCATATTACATAAGCATTCAAGATTTGTCACGCCACATTTTAGTCAAATTATCTTGTCATGGGAGTATGTCAAATAGACGTTAATTTAACGGTCAGTTTTCAATGATATTGTACATTTCCAAAACCTTTAAATTACCTGTACCGACACAAGATTCATAATGAGAGGAATGTTGACTACAGTTCCGTGTTTATTTTTATCTTTAAAATAAGCTGAATACAACTTCAATTAACCAACCTTTAAGTCTGGAATTATTCATAATCTGTGTGTAAGTTGCAATTTCGGACGTGATCAATGGTATTAGTTGAAATCACCATCTTACCTGATTAACATCTTAAAAGCATTTAGTTCATACCTGATTATTGTTAATGTTTAGTTGGTAAAAATTTCTTGGAAAAGATAAAACAATATTAAAACGCATTGTGCTAGTTTGTATGACTGTCTCGTGAAAATAAATCAAACTCCACAGTATATTTGTAAAAAAATCAAGATGGTTAAATTAAAAACAAGCATATGTGTCATGATGTGTAAGGTGTATGAGAAACTGTCCAAAATTATATGCTTTAGAGACACCTCGTACCTACCAAGCTCATTGTTGATGTTGGATATGAATTTAGTGTATTTTAAAGATGCTCTATTTTTGTTTTTTGCATCAGCACAATCCCTACTAAACCATTATTCCGAATTTAATTACACTTCGGAATTCGTTTAGACCTAATGAATATATGTGTATATTGATATGAATTTCCGATTTTTTTTCTAAGAGTTTGTCTCTTCTTTATTAAGAAGATATGTCATTAGTAAATATATTTCTAAAGTAATTTGTCGATTTAAATCTTTTGAAACTGCTACACAGAAATTCGTATAACTTTGCAGATATTAAGGAAATAACATGCAATCTGCATAATTGCAGGACATTTAGATATGATTAATGTGTTGTTTTTTTAAAGATAAGTATAGGTTCCTTCATCCAATTATTTTTATGTAATCCAAACAACTTTAGTAGCATAGTCAATATTCAAAGTGGATATATATTGTGATCTTCATCACATGAAAATGCAGTGTTTGTTTACCATTTGAATCATGAATGGAATTTTGAAACACTAACTGCAATGACGATCTGTATCTGTATATCAATCTAAACACAATGCGAATGTAATCTGTCTCTTAATTCAATAGTTATATGTGAACAGTCATCTTGTTCGCTATAAAGACAATTAGTCAATTTGTATCCTTTATTCAAAGTAAAAAAACCCACCATAGGTATAGTTGCAGGTCCTATTTTTTTAATTTATCCTTCTTTTTACCTAACATTTCAACCGACTTTACCAATTAGAATGTCTTGCCGGTTGATGTATCTGTAGACATTCACCACATTTTTGTTGTATGATCCGACCCAAAGAAGGTGGGAATTAATATCATAACATAGTCCCCAAGGTTCGAATATCCCGTCTGATTCTGTCAGCACAAAGTACATAAACGTACCATCTTTGTCAATCATCTGCACTGTATTGG
>WFKH01011926.1:41574112-41598791 GCA_016163765.1 Magallana hongkongensis
GTAATGACATCCACCTCCTTGCCTGAAATCTTTTGGAAAGGACTCTTAACCCTATAGTTTAGCACAAGATTTGAAGCTCTTAACAGAGTGTATGACATACTATAGAAGAGGTGCCCAGATTCCAATGAATTTATTTATCCAACATATGTTAACTTACAAAATATGTTTTATGTTTATATGTTTTCTTAGATAAACTAAAACAAGGTGGCTTATATCCTACTTATTACTTTACTATTAACAAGTCTATTTGTTTATCTTAAAAAATTTAAAAACTGTTTTTGTTTCAAATGATAAAAACTTGCATCACTATTTTGATCATACAACTTTATAATTACATTCTATTTAATGATTTATTACTAAATATGAACAAGCCAAGGAAGATAACTCCATTATGAAGAAGCAAGGGAAGATAACTCCATTAACTGTTATAATCCTCTTCCCTGAACTCTTTTCAAATGCTTTCACAATATCTTATCAATAACTTTGATGGACAGCTTCATTATTTTTCTGTATTCAATGATAAATTACTAAATATGAACAACCTAAGGAAGATAACTCCATTAGGAAGAAGCAAGGGAAAATAACTCCATTAACTGTTTACCCCCCCCCCCTTTCAACTCTTTCCAAATGCTCTCCAAATGCTAGGTCCTGAACCCTGACTTAGGGGTCATGAATTTCATAATTTAGGTAGAAGAGTTCATAACCATGCATTCAGTTTTTTGCCCACATGTGTGGGAGTAAAGATTTTTAAGATTTAATACATTTTTACTATATGGCTATATTGGCCCCACCCTAGGGCCTAAACCCCTGTCGCAGGGGTCATGAATTACAAAATTTAGGTAGAAGACTTCATGGACATCATATCCATGCATTTACTTTTTCACAAATATATACGGGAGTATAGAAGAAGATTTTCTAAGATTTAATACATTTTTACTATATGGCCATTTTGGCCCCACCCTTGAGCCTGAACACCTGACCCAGGGACCATAAATTTCACAATTTTGGTAGAGGGCTTCATGTACATCATATCCATGCATTTAGTTTTTAACAAATATCTATGGGAGTAGAGAAGAAGATTTTCTAAGATTTAATACATTTTTACTATATGGCTATATTGGCCCCACCCTAGAGCCTGAACCCCTGACCCAGAGACCATAAATTTCACAATTTTGGTAAAGGGCTTCATGGACATCATAACCATGTATTTAGTTTTTAACAAATATCTATGGGAGTAGAGAAGAAGATTTTCTAAGATTTAATACATTTTTACTATATGGCCATTTTGGCCCCACCCTAGAGCCTGAACCCCTGACCCAGGGACCATAAATTTCACAATTTTGGTAGAGGGCTTCATGGACATCATATCCATGCATTTAGTTTTTAACAAATATCTATGGGAGTAGAGAAGAAGATTTTCTAAGATTTAATACATTTTTACTATATGGCCATATTGGCCCCACCCTTGAGCCTGAACCCCTGACCCAGGGGCCATGAATTTCATAATTTTGGTAGAGGGCCTCATGGACATCATAACCATGCAATCAGTTTTTTCCTCACATGTGTGGGAGTAGAGAAGAAGATTTTTGAAAAGTTGGCTGTTTTTTGCATATTTGGCCCCACCTGTGGCACCCTGGGGGTGGTAGAGCCACCAATTTCACAATTTACATTCCTCTTACCATAGAGATGCTTCACACCAAAAATGGAAACAATTGGCCTTGTGGTTTTTAAGAAGAAATTAAAAATGTAAATTGTTAACGCACGACGACGGACGAAAACAGATAGCAATAGGTCACCTGAGTTTACTCAGGTGACCTAAAAAATCAAGATAGTTAAATTAAAAAGAAGCATATGTGTCATGATGTGTAAGGTGTAAGAGAAACTGTCCAAAATTATATGTTTTAGAGATACCAATGCTATTAGATAATCAAATGTGAGATGGCGTACCTACCAAGCTCATTGTTGATGTTGGATATGAATTAGTATATTTTAAAGATGCTCTATTTTTGTTTATTGCATCAGCACAATCCCTACTAAACCATTAATCCGGATTTAATTACACTTCGGAATTCATTTTGACTTAATGAATATATGTGTATATTCATATGAATTTCCGTTTTGATTTTTTTTTCTAGGAGTTTGTCTCTTTTTAATTAAGAAGATATGTCATTAGTGAATATATTTCTAAAGTACCTTGTCGACTTAAATCTTTTGAAACTGCTTCACAGAAATTCATGTAACTTTGCAGATATTAAGGAAATAACGTGCAATGTGCATAATTCCAGAACATTTAGATATGATAAATGTGGGGTTTTTTAAAGATAAGTATAGGTTCCTTCATTCAATTATATTTCATGTAATACAAACAACTTTAGTAGCATAGTCAATGTTTAAAGTGGATATATAATGTGATCTTCATTTATAGAAAATGCAGTGTTTGTTTACTATTTGAATCATGAATGGAATTTTGAAACACTTTTGCAATGACGATCTATATCTGTATATCAATCTAAACACAATGCGAATGTAATCTGTCTCTTAATTCAATAATTATATGTGAACAGTCGTCTTGTTCGCTATAAAGACAATTAGTCAATTGGTATCCTTTATTCAAAGTAAAAAAAAAAACCCACCATAGGTATAGTTGCAGGACCTATTTTCTTATTTATCCTTCTTTTTACCTAACATTTCAACCGACTTTACCAATTAGAATGTCTTGCCGGTTGATATATCTGTAGACATTCACCACATTTTTACTGTATGATCCGACCCAAAGAAGGTGGGAATTAATTTCATAACATAGTCCCCAAGGTTCGAAAATTCCGTCTGATTCTCTAAGCAGAAAGTACATAAACGTACCATCTTTGTCAATCATCTGCACTGTATTGGTTCTTTTATCACACACCAATATATTTGAAAATACGTCAGTACAAGTTCCACATGGTGACAGTCCAGATCCAGTTGGATGACCTGTGTAGGAAAAGCGACGTCTTCCTCCACGATCTGTCACCACTAAGCTACGGTCCGAGTCGGACACCACAATATCTCCATTGTTATTCTCTGTTATAAACATTGGGTTTTTGTAAAGATTGTCGTTGTTTGTGTCTTTCTCTATTGTATCTTTGATTTCCCCAGTGCTGTTGAAACGCACAATTTTGCCTGTATCTGTTAAGAATTCCCACATTCCAACAAGTACATCACCAGAAGAATGGGAACAAACTACACATTGTGGTCTCCATTTCGATTTTTCTTTTTTGAAGAAAATTGACTTGGTTTTCGTGTCTTTTGAAACTTTGATTAGGTTGCTGTCCCTGTTTATATAAATCAATTCCTGTTCCCGATTCACTGAATGCAATCCAGTGATGTGCACGTGATTCCAAATGTCATTCAAACGATGATGAACAACACCTGTTGTGTCCATTAAAACGAGTTTGCTTTTATCACAGATCCAGACCTGCTCGTGTGGTAAACAAGAAATATGTAAGCAACAATTTACACTTTCCTCTGAAATAGATAATTCTAACACAGATGGATATATTATTTTCAACATACGATCAATTGATACGTGTCTCATTTCTGTCTCATTCATTTGAGTTTTACTCAACAAATCTATTACATCCTCCCTGTGGAGTGAATCATTCAAACAAAGTTGACTGTGTTGTGCAAGAATGGGTTTTTTCTGTATTTTGGGAAGTAATACTTTCATACGAAATAAGAAGCATCGCAACGGTCTATTTCCTGACTGTTCACATATCTCCTCATACATCTGTATCTTTGCAATATGTCTGATCATTTTCACCTTCTGCTTATGAATGTTTTTATTTAACATACTTTTGTATTTAGAGCTTATATAATCTAACCCGTGGTCAATGTGGCTTTTTATTGTCTTGGCCTTTCTGAGCATCTTTGATCGACAATGGGAAATTTCATTGTGAAAGGTTTCGACATCACTTCTTATACATAGCGACAGAAAACTTCTATAGAATAAAACATCACTTCTTATTAAATCAATGATTCCTTGATGTTGTTTTCCCTTTAATACACACAACTTTCTCTCCTTATCAAGATCTGCACTATTAAGGTCATCAGGTGCGCTATATCGTTCATAAATTTTTGGACACATCTTATTTGTTATGATATATTCAATTTTTTCACAGTAAATCATAACGTTGTGCCCTTTAGTAGAGAGATCAGTGACGTGTTTTTCTTTGCATAGAACACAAAGATCAACCATACAAGACCTACAGTAAAACTCGGTGTCCCCCTGGCATTGATGACACAATAGTACTTTGCATTGGGTATTTGATGTGTCCATGATGGCATGGTGTGGAATATCTCGACATAACCTGATATCAGAAAATAGTGAATAAAACAGGTTTCTCGGAATTTGAAAGATACATCAATACATGTATGTAATAAATATGATGATTAATTCATCATTTTTACAACTTGATGCATAACTTGAATAACCGAACAATGTAGTAAAATTTCTGCAATGTCTACTCTTTTTTGTTCAAGAACATTCCGTAATTAACTGTCCGTTCTTTTTGATTAATACCCTTAAAGTCTTCCAATGGGAACGGAGGAACTTGAAAATAACATTCCGTTCGTCAACAGAAAAGTATTAAGAAATATTAAAACAAAATCCATAAAATTTACAAAATATCAAATGCGAATACAAAAGTACGTTATACATTTGTAATGTTAAACTTAAAAATAAAAGAAATCAAGTAAGCCACAACATTTACATTTGTTACAAAGCACTATGTTGGACTCTCAAGGATGGAGCTTTAGTTTTGACTTAATAATACCACTAAAACATCTAATACGTATTTCTTCGCACTAGCAAAATTCATTAGATATTAAAGAAGATGACTTTACGTGTTTGTTCTTTATAACTTGTACGGAAAAGTGTTGTTCTCTTTTTACATTTATTTGTTGTTTGCTTTCTGTAGAACACGCGACAAGTAAACTGTCCTTTCGAAAAGCAGCTGAGGTGTTCGTTAAATTGAAAATTGATTTTAGTCCTTAATACCATTGACATGTGTAGTATTTTGTTTCTAAATACATAACGCTTTAGTGCACGGGACAAAAGCAAATTGACTTGTGCAAATACTAAGCATTTAAATTCATTTGCCCTAAACAGCAGGGAGTCTTGTCAAGTTATTGCATAACAAAATACAATTTTATCAAGGAACCGATCTTTCTTGTTATTCTTATATTAAATATTTTGAATGATCTTGATCCTACTGCCTCTAATGTCTTTGTTATTGAAAACCCACGGGATAAAGTAACCGTTATCAATAGAGCATTTAAAACCATAGATGAACCCTTTATTTATTAAAATATTGTGTGGAAATTGTGTGACGGACTTTATTAAAATAGAAAGGACTAAATAAAATCGTGATAATTGTGTGCATCATTGCTTGCTTTAGCAAAGTCTCTTTTTTCCTCAAGAACATTGCTAACCAGCTGTTCTATTCTAAATACCCCATACTCTTAGATTGTAGTTACTTCTTTCTGCCCCCCCCCCACCCCACCCCACCCCAAACTGATCCGACATTAATAAATTAATGCATCATCATTCTCCGTGTAGCATGTTTAAAAGGACAATTTAAAACTTACAAAATTTGCATTGCTATCAAACATTTGCCTATCTACGAATATAAATGTGATCTTGTTTTTTCTGTATCAATTGTCTTTGTTAATAAAACGTACTGGATACATGAAAAAGAACTGTTATCAAAAGATGTTGTATTCTAAAAATACAGTACAGACCACTAGTCACGTGTATAATAATAGTCATTACCATTCTACTACATGTGCTAATAATAGGCTGAAAGATAAAGATGCCTTGTTGATCTTATTTTGTGATAGCGTCTATCTCGCCAACATTTTTTTTTTCTTTGGAACCACTGTATTATATTCAGTCATATGGACATAATCATTTTAAAAGACTAACAACAAAATATCTAGATGTTTAGACCTTTTAAATGTTTTCAAGATCTGCATTGCTGCCGTTAATGTAATTTCTAATCAACCATTTTGATATAGCACAAAAACCGTGTCCGGTGCACCAATTCTGAGGCCTACAAAGCGATTTAAATGTTGGTTTACGAATAAATAGAGAACACAATTTTTAAAAAGTCCATTCATAAACTGCATGGGTTTAGATTTGTTCCGTGTGCATGTTGGAAAATATCTTCTAAAATCAGTATTTGAAGTCTGCCTTTTTTGAAATTCTATTAAAATCAGATGCCATCTAATTTATTATGACTAGTTTTAATTTCATAATATACATGAATGAAAATTTTTAAAATTAAGGACTTATTTGATGTTTGTATTTTTCTCACTTTCGAAACAGAATGATTTGAAAAGAACTAAAATATTATTATTAAAACACGTCTGCAAAATTTTTAAACGTGCTCGGTAATAAATTCATTTGTTAGAGTAGAAAAAAAAACCCCCACGAAACATCGCCATGGTGTGACAAAAAGTAAAATATTTCTAATTTACCCCTGCCCAAGACTTCTCAGATAGAGTCCAGTTCAGTCCGAGAACTGAGTTAAAAATATGCAAGCATATTCACTTGTATTAATATTACTAAATGACTATGATAACAATTTTAAAGACAAGGTATTTTATGTCTATGATTCATGTATACAAAAACAAATGATATACACTAAAAGAATAAACCATGTAATTATCTTACCTTTATCTACAATTAATTTTCATTTAAAATATATTATTCCACGTTTTCAAAGGACCAAGTAGTTACCCTTCACGTCATTATTGGTTTTGTTTGACACATGGCACTGTATGACTATTGAAGCAAATACCACAAGATCTTAAGAGGCAGTTAAAAGAAAAAAAATAAACATTTCAAAATCCTAATGCGGTTATATAAGTTGTTAACCGAAACAAATCGATTTAGATTGTTGCGTAACACATGCAGATTGGAATCAGGTTAGTCACGCTTATTATTATTAAAGTGTACTATTTCAAAACCTATGACGAAACTAACAACATAATACACCTCGTAGATGTGAATTATGATAATATAAAATTACAGTTGGTCATGACTAATTAATAACCTGAACTTATTCATCATAAACAATCTTATTTATTAACAAGAGGCCCACGGGCCACATCGCTCACACGAGCAACATTGGCCACCCACTCTGACCCTAAGAGCTTTAACAAACAAGAGACCCACGGGCCTTTTACGTCACTTGAGTATCATGTATCAATTTTCAAATGATTAAAGTAGGTTTGTTAAAAGTAGAATAAGTTTTGGATTGTAGAAACATTGAATAATAATGTTATCATGAAGGACATGGGCTTATTTTTTTTTATGTTGAAGCAATAATTTTTTTTATCTTCAGTCAATTTTAACCTTGCAAGCGTTCATCTACTTTTTTCATGGTTTAATTAAAACTTGTCTAGTGAAAAGGTATTGAGTAGTCGGTTTATTCCTACATGTATGTCCAGTTTGTCTCTTAAACTTGCAATTATATAACATGTACCTACAGTGCTGATTTATTCCTAAATGATTACCATGTACCAAGGTTGACTTTTTTAAAGAAAAGAATTCTTAAGTTATTTTAGATAGTCAAGATCTTTCAGTGTCCAGTTTAACCTTAAACTTCAACTTGGTGATCTGTGTTCAGCTTAAAGATATTGAGCAGACAACACTGACCATCTTGCCGACCAACCATTGTCCTTTTTGAGAGGGACCTTAAGAGGAAATTAAAGAGCAAATTTATTTCATTTTTTTAACTACAAAAAGTTATAGTAATACACATACTGATCCAACAGAAGTGTTAACCTGAATGTGCTACCTGTACTGATGTAACCGAACTCTTACAGCAATACACACATTTAGTACATTGATCCAAAACTATAACATTGATCCAAAACTAAAACTACTACATCAGAAGTGTTAATCTGAATGTGCTAACTGTACTGTTGTAATCGAACTCTTACAACAATACACACATTAAATACATTGATCCAATAGTATTACTACTACAACAAACGTGTGAACCTGAATGTGCTACCTGTACTGATGAAATCGAACTCTTGCAACAATACACACGTTTAGTACATTGATCCCAAACTATTATTGCTACAACAAAAGTGTTAAGGCCACACCAACATAATTTCTTGTTCATCGGACATCAAATGAAAAAAGGGACGAGCGGGCAAGCGATTAAACAATAAATTATTTTTTTCGTAGGCAAAATTTTTAGGCGGTACATAAATAAATTTGTGCGGACGGATATAATTTTTTCTACTTGTTTCTGATTTATAAATTAAAACTATTTTAAATAAGAAAAATAGAGCGGAAATAGAACAGAAAACAGCGCAGAATTTCCTGGATGCGGGAAGCCAATAATAATATTATTTGTAAAGTTTTTTAAAATACGAGCGCGCAGGGTCTGACGAACAAGAAATTATATTGGTGTGGCCTAACCTGAATGTGCTACCTGTACTGATGTAATCGAACTCTTACAGCAATACACACATTTAGTAAATTGATCTTAAACTATTACTATTACAACTAATGTGTAATATTGATCAAAAACTATTAATATTACAACAAATGTGTTAACCTGAATGTTCTACATGTACTGATGGAATCGAACTCTTACAGCAATACACATATTGATCCAAAACTATTACTACTACAACAAATGTGTTAACCTGAATGTGCTACATGTAATATTACTCTTATAAGAACAGACTAGTTGAATACACCTCTTACATGGTTCTACAACAAATTGAGAAAACTGAAAATGTCATGTACTAATGTGAAGCTTTTTGCAAAAAATATGCAAATTAAATTCAAATCTACTACAACGAGTTTGTGAAATTGAAGGAGAAATATTCAACACAGCGTTCTTAGATTTTAAAGGTATGAATGATTTTTTCCAGAAAAATAGATTTTTTTTTAAAAATATGCCTATTTGAAACAAAAATCGGAAATGGCAGTTTTCAAGAAATCTTACTCAAAACGTTAAGATTAAATTAGTTTCGTTTTAAGGAGGCAGGTGGGTTTTTTTTATGACACAATAGTACTTTGCATTGGGTATTTGATGTGTCCATGATGGCATGGTGTGGAATATCTCCACATAACCTGATATCAGAAAAAAGTAAATAAACCAGGTTTCTAAGAAATTGAAAGATACATCAATACATGTATGTAATAATTATGATGACTCATTTATCATTTTTAAAACTCAATGCATAACTCGATTAACCGAGTAATGTATTATAATTTCTGCAATGAGCATAATGTTCTTTCAAGGATATTCCGTAATTAACGGGAAAAGGGCCTGTCTCTTTTGATTAATACCCATAAAGTCTTCCAATGAAAACAATACGTGCGTCAAAAATAAAAGAGATCAAGTAATCCACAACATTTACATGTATATTTAACACAAAGCACTATGTTAGGCCTTGGTTTTAACTGAATATCAAATACGTATTTCTTCGCACTAGCGATATTGCATCATATATTAAAGAAGATGGCTTAAAGTGTTTGTTCTTTATAACTTGTATGGAAAAGTGTTGTTCTCTTTTTACATTTATTTGTTGTTTGCTTTATGTAAAACACGCGACAAGTTAACTGACCTTCTAAAAAGCAGCTGAGGTGATCGTTAAATTCAAAATTGACGTTAGTCCTTAATGTTATTGCCATGTGTTGTAATTATTTTCTTTAAAAATACATAACGCTTCAGTGCACGTGACAAAAGCAATTTCATTTGTGTAAATATTAAGCAATTAAATTTATTTGCCCTAAACAGCAGGAAGTCTTGTCAACTTATTGCACAACAAACCACGATTTTATCAAAGCCCCGATGGGTTTTTTTTTGTTATTATTATCTTTAAATATTTTGAATGGTATTGTTCCTTCTGTATTTATCGTCTTTGTTATTAAAAACCTAAAGGATAAAAAATATCAATAGAGCGTGTCGAACTAGAGGAACCCTTTATTGATTTATAAATTGTGTAGAAATTTCGTGACGGGCTGCATTAAATAAAAACGTGATAATTTTGGGCTTTATTGCTTAATTTAGCAACAATATATAGAAGATAAAACCAATAAAAAAGTTTTCAAGATCTAGATTGCTTTCTATGCAATCATTTTAATATAGCACAAAAACCCTGACCCCTTCACCAAAATGGAGGGCTACGTAGCTATTTAAATGTTAGTTTACAAATATATAGAGAACATTATATAAAACAAGAGGCCAATAGGACTAAACGGTCACCTGAGTGCCATTGCCTATACACAAACTTGTCGAGGAGTCTCATATATGCATTTAACTAAGTTTCATTCTGGAGAAGAAAAACTATAATATTGTTATGATGACCACCTCCCTGCCTGAAATCTTTCAAAAAGGACTATGAAACCTATAATTTTAGCGAAAAACTTAGAGATCACAATAGAGTGCATGACCTAATTTTGAAAAGGTGCAAAACTCTGATAGAAAATAATTTTCCGATATTTGTTAACTTTCAAGATAGGTTTTATGTGTATATGTTTTCAAAGATAAACAAGGTGGATAGTGTACATGTTTTATTTAAAACAACCTCCCTTCCCCCATCCTCAACAGCAGACAGAAACTCTTCCTGTGGGCATTTAACAAAAAAAAAAATTCCTGTTCCAGCTACCCAATATTCTATTTTCACCATCTGGCAATTATACCAAAACCATTGTACATGTACTGCTTATCGGTGATTTTGGTTCGCCAATTATTACTTTACTATTAACAATCTACTTGTTCATTTAGAAAGTTCAAAAACTGTTTTTGTTTAAAATGATAAAAAAACTTGCATAATTCTTTAGACCATACAATTTCTTAATTAAATTATATTCAATGATTAATTACTAAATTTATGAACAAGCAAAGGAAGATAACTTCATTATTAAGAAGCAGGGAAGATAACTCAATTAACTTCCCCTGAACTCTTTCCAAATGGTTTCACAATATCATATCTTTGATAGACAGCTTGATTCTTTCTTTTTTTTAAAAATGTGAATTTACTCATTTTTTTCACTGAAATTCCTGAGCAGAATAAAATAGTAAGACAAATACATGTATATACCCCCCCCTCTCTCTCTCTCTCAGCCATAACCCTGGCCTTACATGTAGGTGACATGAAATATTATTAAAGATGACAGGTTAATTAATGGGTTTTTTTTGGAAATATGCAATCAGTTTTTATTCTGTGTCAGTAGACGTTGTTTAAACATTATACACATTTATTAACACTAAATGACCATTCTGGCCACACCCTGCATTAAGAACCCCTATCATATACGAGTGTTTTGCCCCCGCCCTAGATACAAATCCCTACATTGGGAGACATGGAATTTAAAATTTTGATAGATAGCTTTATTTCCTTTCTTTATATGCAGTCAGTTTTTATTCAGTATCAGCAAAAGAAAGGAAGACGATTTTTTAATCATTAAATGCATTAACACTATATGATTATTTTGGCCCCGCCCTAGAGTCAGAACCCCTACCTCGGGGGACATGAAATTTATAATTTTGGTAGAGGGCTTCCTGGTCTACAAAATTATGAATTCAGTTTTCCTTACAGGTGTGTGGGAGTAGAGAAGATCATTTTTAAACATTATATGCATTAACACTAAACATCCATTTTGGCCCCACCCTAGAGTCAAAACCCATACTCCAGGGGACATGAAATTTACAATTTTAGTAGAGAACTTCCAGGTTAGCATAATTATGAAGTCAGTATTTCTTACAGATGTGTGAGAGTAGAGAAGACGATTTTTAAACATTATATGCATTAACACTATATAGCCATCTTACCCCCCCCCCCCCACCGCCTGAACCCCAGACCCAGGGGCCATGAATTTCAAAATTTATGTAGAGGAGTTCGTGGACATCATTACCATGCATTCAGTTTTTTTCCCCACATGTGTGGGAGTAAAGAAGATTTTCTAAGATTTAATTCATTTTCACTTTATGGCTTTATTGGCCCCACACTAGGGCCTTAAACCCCTGACCCAGGGGTCAGGAATTTCACAATTTTGGTATAGGGCTTCATGGACATCAAAACCATGCATTCAGTTTTTTTCTCACATGTGTGGGAGTAGAGAAGAAGATTTTTGAAAGTTTGGCTTTTTTTGCATATTAGGCCCCGCCTGTAGCGCCCTGGGGGTGGTAGAGCCATGAATATCACAATTTAGATTCCTCTTACCATAGAGATGCTTCACACCAAAAAATGGTAACAATTGGTCTTGTAGTTTTCAAGAAGATAAAAATGTAAAATTGTTAACACACGACGCACAAACGCACGACGACTTACGAAAACAGGTAGCAATATGTCACCTGAGTCTACCCAGGTGACCTAAAAAAAGACCATTCATAAACTGCATATATTTAGATATGTTTTTTTGCAATTAGAACCGTTTTAACAAGAGCTTGGACTTTGGGCAGTACGTGACAAACTCCAATTTGATGAAGGCGGAGTCTACTCATGGTTAACTGTCCAGTCATTGGCTAGTAGATATGAACGCAATGACACTAGTCCGACTTCATCCAGGGTTGTATATTTCGTTGAAACAGCGTCAATTTCACACAACAGAGCAGATCTTGGCAAACAACTTTCCGGTTTTGACAGTCTATGAATATTAATGAGCTTCTCTTAGCGAATTAGAAGAAAGGAGGTCAATATTTGAAAGCTTGTTTTGAAAAGCAAACTAGATAGTAACATCCCACCGAAAGTCCAAGTTCTTGTTAAAACGGTTCTAAGACAATTTCTTCTCAAAACACTTTTTAAATTCAACCTTTATGGAATTTTTATAAAAAAAATCAGATGTCATTTAATCTAATATGACTAGTTTAATATCAAAATATATACATGCATAAAAATATACAAGATTAGATTTTTATTTGATATTTGTATTTTTCTCACTTTTGAAACACAGTGATTTCAAAAGAACTAAGATATCATTGTTAAAACACTTCCGGAAAATATAAAGAAGAGGTCCACAAGCTTTGACGGTCATCTGAGTACCATAGCCTACTGAATTGTTAACCGACAATGCACAACCAACAGCAAAAGGTTACCCGAGTGACTTGAGTGATCTAAAAACATTCATTTTCACCAAATGGCAATATTTGCCCGCCCCCTCCCACCCAAACGAAAAGACTGAACCCCTGATCTAATAGCAGTGAATTTCACAATTTAAGAAGAGGATATATTAACAAATGCATTAAGTTTATCTCCTTCGAGTGTAAATTACAGACAAAAATATTATGAAATTTTATACATTGTTCTATATGGCATTATTGTCCCCGCCTTTTGGCCTGAAACCCTGATCCTGGGTCCATGACTTTGACAATTTATGTAGAAAGTTTCATTGACATCATGATCATGCATTCTATTTCTCTTCAACTGCAGTGAAGATTTTCTTAGATTTAATACATCTTCTCTACGTGACCATATTAGTCCCAAACTAAGGGACTAAACCCCTGACTCTGGGGCCATAAATTTTACAATTTTGGCAGAGGTCTTCATGGACAACATAATCATATCATGCATTTTTTTTCTCAGATATATATGGTAGTAGATAAAAAGATTTTCTTAGATTTTGTAATGATTTTACTTTTGGATTGAAATGTATCAGGTGTTTAGATGCCTTTGTTTCCAACCAATCAGTGATAAGCATATAACCTATACAATTGTTGTATGATTAGACCAATCGTTGAGAACTAGTATATAGCCACTCCATCATTCTTAGTCAGTTTTCAATCTGTGAACGACTCAACCGGTCTTCTGGTGAAACTCTTTGGTTAAAGTTCTACAGAACAGGGATTTGAGCTGTGTCGGAAAGCAACAGAATTGTTGACCACTCAGTTCTTAGGCCTGTTTATGTAACTTGTGTCTTGGTGACTTGATAGTGTCTTTGTGACTTCAATAGTGTCTTGGTGACTTTCGGCTGACCGGGTATTATACTTCTATATTGATTTGATAGTTGGCTGTCGTTGACTGTGGTAGCAAACAAAATTGTTTGTTTAAATCCATACTCTACAGCTATTTGGTTATACATGTAGGTTGAGTTTGTTTCTTGATTCTTTAATTGTTTTTCTAGTCATATAGCCCATACAGGCCTGAGGAAAATAGTATACAAGTATACAATCCGGAGCGATTTTAGGTAACCGGATTTGGTTTGGATTTTTTAGCATACGTTGTTTATGTTCTGTAGTGTCGTCAGAAGAAGAGAACGTAAGTGTTTGTACTTTGTACTTTGTAATTTGTACTTCATTCTTAGAAAGGAAACCTAAGCGAACTCACGAATTAATAGATGATTATTTTATTTGTAACTTGAAAATCCGTTACAATTAAATATATCTTCACTATATGGCCATATTGACGCACGTCAGGGCCTCAACCCCAAACCCTGGGGCTATGAATTTCAGAATTTACGTAGAGGGCTTCCTGATTAGCATAATCATGCATTCTATTTATTTTCCACAACTTAAGAAGTAGAGAAAAGATTTTCTTAGATTAAATACGTTTTCACTATATGGCCTTTTGGCCCCACCCTAGGGTCTGGACCCCTGATCCAGGGGCCATGAATTTCACAATTTTGGTAGAGATCTTAATGGACATCATAATCATGCATTTAGTATATCTCAAATATATATGGGAGTAGAGAAAAAGATTTCCTAAGATTAAATATATTTTCACTAAAGGGCCATAATTACCCCACCCTAGGCTTAAACCCCTTGCTCAGTGGCCCAGAATTTATAATTAAGGAAGAAAGCTAAATGCACATCATCATCATGAATTCTATACATCTTCCACTACTGCTGAAAAAAGAAGATGATTTTTCCAAGATTCAATACCTTTTTACTTATATAGCCATATTTGGCCCGCCCATGAATTTCACAGTTTGGGTAGTGGGCTTCATGGGCATCATAATCTTGCATTTAGTTTTTCCCTGCTTTATATAGGAGCATAGAAGAAGATATTTGAAGATTTAATTCATTTTCACTATAAAGCCATATTGACCGCGCCTCAGGACCTGAACATTAATTTCACAATTTTGCTGGAACGCATCATGGGCATCACAATCATGCATATAGTTTTTCTCAAATGTTTATGGAAGTAGAGAAGATTTTCTTAGATTTAATACTTTTTCACTATATGGTCATATTGGCCCCGCCCTCCGGCCCGAACCCCCTGACCCAGGGGCCATGATTTTCACAATTTTGGTAGAGGCATCCCAGCTCATCATAACCATGTGCTTAGTTTCTCTGCAGAATGTCCAGCAGTAGAGAAAACGATCTTTAAAATTTGCAACAATTTCTACAGCTTTTGCCCAATATTGATGGTTTCTTGGGGGGGGGGGGGGGGGGGGGGGGGGGGGGGTTGGGGTCATGAATTTCACAATTAATGTTCTCCTTCCCCTATAGATGCTAGACACCAAATTTGGTCAAGATAACCATAGTAGTTTCCGAGAAGAAGCTGAAAATGTTTAAATGTAAACGCACGTCTCACGACGACGGACGAAAAGCAGATCGCAATAGGTCACCTGAGTAACTTAGGTGACCTAGAAAGTGCACTGTATTATGAATAGATTTGTTAAGAGTAGAAAAAAACTAGAGGTACTGTGAAGAAGGTAAAAAATTTACCCCCCGCTAAGAAAATATAATAACTGAAGTGTGTCTCTATTGGAAAGTAATGAATGCAACATATTTCTTATACCGACCTTGAACTTGCATTTTATTCTTTTTTTCTTCTAGACGTTTTTTAAAAATCAAATATTTCGCTTGTTTGTTGTCTTATTACATTCAAATTTTCAGGGTATATTGCAAATTACATTTTCTCAACATCGATCGAAAATCATTGAAAACAACACTTCCGGTACCGAGTTATTCCCCCTTTTTTTAATAAAAATATACGCATTCCTGTGCACGCAAAGGCTCTGAAACCGTCCAGGGCATATGTTTTAAAGTCACAAATCTTGAAAATAGATACTTTGAACGTTGTCCTTCGAGTTTTGTTTTTACGATCTTCATCATTTAAAGTTTCAAAAAATTAATTCAGATTTTATGTTTCAAAAAATGCTGATTTTTGGTCGTGTTTTTGTCTCGTAACTTTTTAGTTTAATTTTTTTCTGAACACATACAGAACAAAAAATGTGCGAAATATCAAGGGCTTTCACTTGACACCATTGAAAAAGGACTGGCCCCTAAAATAAGGGGCCTTGAGCCCTTAAAAGTCTTCGCTTTATAACTCAAAAATGGTAAATATTTTGATATAGCTGTCGCTGGAAAAGTTGTTTATTATGTTGTTATTAATGTCGTTACAAAATTACTTTGTACCGGTATTGCGTAATATGAGTGTAAAAAGTTTGTCTTGTTAATGTCTACCTGTTTTCATTTTGCAAGTAAACGAATAGTCTTTGTGCGCACAACTGACAAGAATTAACAACTGAAAGTGTGCCAGCTTATACGGGATCCTTTAATTCATTACAAAAAGTTTTTTTTAAAAGTAAACATGTTTTTCTTCCAGCTTTATTTTTAGTCATTTCTGTTTAGGTCTTATAGTGAAGAATCCTTAAGAAAAACGAGAACGAGAAAATATAAACATTCTTTTTTTCTTTTTTTTTTAATGAAATACATAAACTGGATTTTAAAAAAATAACTTCTATGAATTATATTTTAGTGTTACTGCAAGCATTTCAAATCTACCTGGATTCTTAGCGTGTGTCATAACGTAACTCATCCCTAGCCCGCGGCCGATGAGATCGGTCGCGGCGGGACCACATGTACCTAGCGGTCAGCGGTTATCTTCTAATACACATGATTTGAATCTTACATGTATGGGTTTGTTCAGCCGTAAACACAAATAATTGTTTGAATTTTGATTTCATATAAAAGTTTATTCATTTAAAATTGATTAAACCGATAGAGTGTTTAAGAAATATGAAAACAGTATTATTCCCAATCTGAAACATTGTCAGACATATATCAATGGTGGGTATGTAAGTCAAAAAATATATTACCTTTGATATGCATTTAAACATTATACTCCAAGCAGTTCAAATCTACGTGTACCTGGGTTCTGAGCTGTGTGTGTCATTACGTAACTCACCCCTTGCCCGCGGCCGAGGAGATAGGTCGCGGCTGGACTACCTAGCGCACAGCAGTGCTCTAATACACAAGACTCGCGTCTTCCATATATGGTTTTATTTAGCCGCAAACAAAAAGAATTGGTTGAATGTTGATAACATGTAAAAGTTTATTCATCCTTAAATTGATTTAAACGATAGTATGAAAATTAAGAATTGATAAAAGCAATATTTTACTCATCCGAAGCATCGCCAGACATATTAGATCAATGGTGGGTTTGTAAGTCTAAAATGTTCTTAAAACTGTAAAAATAATGTTTAAGAACAACAACAACAAATTAACCTTTTAACGATGAAATCTGTTTTAGCTTCATAATTCAAAAACGATAGATATGTCATAGATATGTATTGTAAAAGGTGTTCTGTAAGATCTTATCGATGTCATAAAATAGTTATATTGTTTAAAATAAAACATTAAAAAAACTGCAAACATTTTAAACCCAACACGGCCACTGGGATTTGTGTATACATTTACATAATCCATCCCTTGCAAATCCTGCAGGAGTGGACAAGAGATCCGCGGTAGTCTAATACAAACGTCAGGCTTCGTGTGCTTCTACCCTATCACACATATGCATGTTTATTGATTAAATACATTATTGATACATTATTAAATTTAATATTGATTAAATACAATACAACGCCGAAATTTTGACCGGTTCATGTAAAATCGACTAGCGTTTCAACTTAAAGATTAATATATTTACCCATGATTATTTACGCTAATTATTGTTGAGACTTTAATTCATTCACACGACAGAATTCAACACTTTTTAGACGATATTCACACCCTGCCAGATCAACATGTATTATGAATTAAAGGGACTTGGACACGATTCGAGATCAAAAATTTTATTTTTATTTTTTATGTATAAAATGGTTTACTGGTGCATTTTAAATGATTGACCAAAATATTAAACTTGAAAGTCAAGTTACAAGCGAGATACAGAGGTAAGAATTGATTGTTATGTAAACAAAGCTCGAGTCTTATAGTTGTTTACAAAAAATAAAATGTAGAGAATTACCATTTCTTAGACAAAATGACATGTAAAATACAAGTTAAACTAACTTAGTATCTTCATAAATACTATTATCAACAAAAAAGTTACATTTGATTGAAACTTACACCAATACAACACATATGTAAAAAATGACAATATTCGAGCTTTGTTTACAAAACAAAGAATTATGAACTACAGGTGCCACTCGATGGCTCGAACTTCGATCTCTCGAAGTTCTTGATCTCTCGAAGTGAAATCATGGTCCCGATTTTTTTCTCTATATATAACTAAGCAAATTTACTCTTGATCTCTCGAACTCCGATCTCTCGAAGTTCTTGATCTCTCGAAGTAAAACCTGGGTCCCGTTATACATATGTCATTGTTTTTTACTCTTGATAACTCGAAGTGGTGGCTAGGTACACACGCGACCGATCAAGCGTGTAATTATAGCTCCACATACACCTAACCTGGATTGTCAACTGAACGCCTGGGGCTAGCGTGGTAGTGTTAATTGGTAAATTACGTAAGTGACACTACCCCTTGCTTCATTCAAAAGATAGATAGGTAATTTGTTATTAATCATTTAATTCCAACAACTCGTGAAAATTACGGTAAATTAAACCGCTCTTTATTTAAAATATTCTGTGATTAAGAAAACATAAAATACTTTAAAGTTTTTTAAAGTGAAAAAGAACACTTTATAAACACACAACTAGGTTCTGTATTGTATAAATTGTAGTATTTTAGCAGAAAATACGAAAGAAACTATGTTAGTCTATCCTTCCATGTTTTAAATATATACTTCCGGGTACTATAATTTTAGAACCAAAATGACCGGAACAAAAATTTCCGGATTTTTTTTAACTTTCGATCTCTCGAACTCTTGATCTCTCGAAGTTTAATCATGGTCCCCTAAAGTTCGAGTTATCGAGATTCACCTGTATGTATCTTGTCTATAACTTTATATTTGACTTTCAAATTTTGACATAACATTATAAACTTCTATATTAATCATTATAAATATTGAAAACAAAAATAAAATTTGAAAATTTTAAGTCAAATCGTGTCCAAGTCCCTTTAATATTCTGCGAACATAAATTAGTATATAAGTGTATAAAGTATTATAAGTATTGTCAAAAAGTTGTACAAGAGAGCGCAAAATGGAATGTGAATGCATTAATTTTACAGGATGCAAAAAGTAGAATAATAAAAAAAAAATACTCTCCAAGCGTTTATTGTAAGGCAGTTTAAAACTAAAGTTCCGTGTTGCAATGTTACATGTATGCGGGAGGTGCTCGCACAAAAAAAAAAAAAAAAAAAAAAAAAAATCATCGCTGATCGATGTCTGGAATTGAAGGATTCAGTGATTATTTTAGATAATATTCACGTGAATTTTTAAACAGTTTACATGTATGTTTATGTTTAGGCCGTAAAAAAGACACGGTAAAATTATCGCTTTTGTAGTTTTTAGGTCACCTGAGTAAACTCAGGTGACCTATTGCTATCTGTTTTCGTCCGTCGTCGTGCGTCGTGCGTTAACAATTTACATTTTTAACTTCTTCTTAAAAACTAAAAGGCCAATTGTTCCTAATTTTAGTGTGAAGCATCTCTATGGTAAGAGAAATGTAAATTGTGAAATTGGTGGCTCTACCACCCCCAGGGTGCCACAGGTGGGGCCAATTATGTAAAAAAAAAAACCAGCCAAATTTTCAAAAATCTTCTTCTCTACTCCCACACATGTGAGGACAAAACTGATTGCATAGTTATGATGTCCATGAAGCCCTCTACCAAAATTGTGAAATTCATGGCCCCTGGGTCAGGGGTTCAGGCTCTAGGGTGGGGCCAATATGGTCATATTGTAAAAATGTATTAAATCTTAGAAAATCTTCTTCTCTACTCCCATAGATATTTGTTAAAAACTATATACATGGTTATGATGTCCATGAAGCCCTCTACCAAAATTGTGAAATTTATGGTCTCTGGGTAAGGGGTTCAGGCTCTAAAGTGGGGCCAATATGGCCATATAGTAAAAATGTATTATATTTTTGATAATCTTCTTCTCTACTCCCATAGATATTTGTTAAAAACTAAATGCATGGATATGATGTCCATGAAGCCCTCTACCAAAATTGTAAAATTTATGGTCCCTGGGTCAGGGGTTTGGGCTCAAGGGTGGGGCCAAAATGGCCATATAGTAAAAATGTATTAAATTTTGGAAAATCTTCTTCTCTACTCCTGAATATATTTGTGAAAAACTAAAGGCATGGATATGATGTCCTTGTGTTAAGTGGCATCAAATAGTATGTAGGTCATGGGCCCCGGGGGTGGTCCTTCCCACTTCAAACAGGAAGTGCCAGAATATCTTGAAAACGTTTAAGAACCCTACCCCTAAACCATATATATTCTTGTTCCCAGTGTTAAGAGCCATCAAATGGTATGAGGGTCATGGGCCCTGAGGCTGGTCCTGACCCCCTCTCAAACAGGAAGTGCACAAATATCTTTAAAGCGGTTAATATCCCCACCCCTTAACCATATATATTCTTGTTCCTTGTGTTAAGGGACATCAAATGGTATGTAGGTAATGGAACTCAAGGGTGGTCCTGACCCCCCTCAAACAGGAAGGGCCAGAATATCTTGAAAACGGTTAAGAACCCCACTCCTAAACCATATATATTCTTGTTCCTTGTGTCAAGGGGCATCAAATGATATGTAGGTCATGGGCCCTGGGGATGGTCCTGATCCCCCTCAAACAGGAAGTGCACAAATAACTTGAAAACGGTTGAGATCCCCACCCCTAAACCATATATATTCTTGTTCCTTGTGTCAAGGGGCATCATATGATATGTAGGTCATGGGCTCTGGGGGTGGTCCTGACCCCCCCTCAAACAGGTAGTGCCCGAATATCTTGAAAACAGTTAATATCCCCACCCCTTAACCATATTCTTGTTCCTTAGGTCATCTTAGTTCACCTGATATATAGTAAAGGACCCCTGGAAACATCATGAAACTTTGTGGGTCATCCCTACTCTATATGATAGCCTCGTTCGTTTGGGAGACTTTATAATCGCCCCGATTATAATTACATCTTGTTTTCCCTTGCTTCTTCCTAATGGAGTTATCTTCCTTTGCTTGTTCATCTTTAGTAATTAATAATTGAATATAATGTAATTATTAAGAAGTTGCATGATCAAAAGAGTTATGCAAGGCTTTTTATCATTTTAAACAAAAACAGTTTTCGAACTTTCAAAATAAACAAATAGACTTGTTAATAGTAAAGTAATAGTTGGCTAACTAAAATCACTGATATAAAGATAAAATGATTTTGGTATATATGCCAGATGGTGATTCTCAACGAATGTTGAATATTCAAAAACTGGAACAGGAGAAGTGAGTAACAACTCATGATGGCTTTTATCGATAAAGCTGGGTTTTTTTCGTTTGTTTAAATGCCCACAGGAAGAGTTTCTGTCTGCCCCGGGGGGATGGGGGACTGGAGGTTGTTTTAGATAAAACATGAATAATAGCCACCTTGTTATTATTATTAAATTATTTTCTATCAGAGTCTTGCACCTTTTCAATATCAGGTCATGCACTCTTTCATGATCTTTTAAGTTTTTCACTAAAATTATAGGTTTAATAGTCCTTTTTGAAAGATTTCAGGCAGGGAGGTGGTCGTCATTACAAATTAAAAAAAATTCTCAGAATAAAACTTAATTAAATGCATATATGTGACTCCTTGACAAGTTTGAGTATGGGTTATAGTACTCAGGTGACCGTTAAGGCCTATTGGCCTCTTGTTTTTCTGTATGGTCGTTTGATTCATTGTAGAAACAACTCATTGCAATTACTGTTTTTATATCTTTCATTTTCATGGGAACGTGTAAATTTTAAACAAGTTTTGTTAATGTTTGAAGAGAAAAAGATCTGTTAAAAAACAATTGGATAGATTTGGGCAGTATTAGAAGATCGAGTAGCGGTCAAATGATTGAAAATGCTACCAATCCGTAGATTGCGGAGGTTTTCTTTCGTGCGAACTTTACTAACCGAACTTGTGAGCGTTTGCGGTGCACGCGCAATCGAATGGTTGATATATTTTTTTTTACCAAATCATTTTGGTGTGTGTGTATGTTGTCTGATCAGCGCTTTTACTTCTTCCGCAAAATGAGCGTACAGAGGTCGCATAATAAATGTACTACACGGGATCAACTACATGCTTACAATTTTTAAAGCGTTTAACTAAACAAAATCACATAGTCATGGAGTCCCGTGATCCGTCAGGACAGGGTATAGTAAAAACGACGTCAATCGCGGTACCAGTTTTTTTCCCGGACGCTTAATGGATGGGGAGGGGGGTCCGTGGAATGTTTGCCAGTAGGTGACCAAGGCCTACATGTATGATAAGTAATTTTACTAGGTCAATTTAATAAGTTTGTTTGAATTTTCCAGTTACCCACTCATCCGCCCCCTCTAGAGCGCAAAGTCAACCAGTACTTAACATTGCAGAATTTTTGAACAGTTATTAAAGTATGTCCAGGATCAGTGTACAAGCTACATTTAATGGATAAATTGTGACCACATATTTTCAAAACAGACTATTACTGGCAATTGATACTTTCCTAAAACACAAATGCAACATTATACATTATGTTTGAAATAACAATGCAAAAATACGTTTATCCGAGTCGTCTGTTACTGGGATATTGTGGACAGAACACTTGTTTAATCCCCTTCCTTACATGACAATGGGTACTAAACATAATTTATGGTTATGATATCTAATCATATACATGTATAACTAGGGTCGACGTCCCATTCTGATGGCGCCGTATAATGATGAGTTTGTTTACTTTTTCATAAGTATAACTTCTCTGTAATTGGGTCTGCCTACATTTAGCTTACTCACATGTACTTTTAATACCTCATCCACAAAGTGCCTTTGGATAAAGAATGTTTAGTGATCTTAAACCAAGTTTCTAGGTAAAAGTGTGAAGGTCAGGTGTCAAAATCATATATTCTTAATTATTAAGTTGGCCGAATCTTGCTCCCACATTTATGTAACTTACTTAAATGTGCTTCTAATACTGCAGCTACAGAGTGCCTTAAGTTAAAGGGTGTCCAGTGACCTTGAACAAAGTTTCTGGATCAAATGTCAGGGTCATATAAGACATCTTCGAAAAATCTTTGTCTAACCTTAATTATATATTTTTTCCCAATGATTTTGTCTGGCTCATACATTACTATAAAGAGTGCTTTTAAGTAAGGGATGTACAGTGACCTTTAATCAAGATACTTTTTAAATTTAAGACTAAAACAAAGTTGCATGCAAAGCTTTTCATTCTTATGTTTATTATTTAAGCGGGCGGGTCCTTTGAGTTGGATACCATTTAAATGTTGTCAGGTACATTGCAGTATAACTCAGTTTTTATGGCTTACAGCCATCTAGTTACCGGATAATCTTTACGGCAAAGAGTTCACAATAATCTGAACATGGGCGACACAAAATAGTTCTATTCAAATGTTGTAAAGTTTACTGTTTGTTGTTTGTAATAAATATCTTTAAGCAAGATAATATTTTTCCGTATGTTAATGTTCACTTACGTTATTGTAACCAATATAAATTAACTTTGTTAAATTTAAATGAACTTGAAACCTTACGCGAATGAATATTAAATGCAGTGTTTTCCCCAGGCCGTTTTTGAATAGCGGCGAAGAAACCCCGCCATGCATCACACAGTGCCGCCATGCTTCCCACTATGCATACTTATTATAAAGCAAAAAATCTTTTTCCAAATATTTCACATCTTAACAGTGATAAGTAGATGTAAAATTGTCGTTATTCTGGTCAATCTTCACAAAAACGCTTGCACCCGCAGAGAGCGTCGCTAACTTCGACATCGATCTCAGCAAGGGGGCACACGTGGTTAACGGTTAAAGGACTGAGCTTATGGTTGAGATATATTTAAACTGAAATTATAATTAGGTAATAAATGCCTAAATAGAGGGGTGATAACTTCTTGTTTTAATATAATGTGCCTTCTTCGACATCTCCGCCATTATCGAATGTTGTGGATTTTCCAAGATCTAAAAATAGCACAATGTGCATTCGATGGCGTTATACGTTAGCTTGGTTGTGCTCTGATTAAACTGTTTATTTGCCGTAAAAATATTGGAAACTTGAGCAAATGTACTCAAATAAGAAAAAAATTACAGTAAATTGCAAGTCATACACGGAAGCGATGTCACATGACTATAATATAGAGACATTGTATAGTTTGCCTCTGAAAAATGACTGTGTGCACGTCATGTAAAGAGACTGATGACTGCAAAGTTATAGTGCAGTAATTAATTTTAATGAAATTTGGTGTCAAAATATCACAGATTTTTTTCATGTAAACCCCACATTTAAACAAAAAATATCAATTGTCCAGAATAAGTTGAAACAAGTTTGCTGTAATATCATAGTTCTGCCTGTTTCTTGCCCCAGCCCCCCCCCCCC
>WFKH01011926.1:41598891-41611375 GCA_016163765.1 Magallana hongkongensis
CCCCCCCCCCCCCCTCCAAAAAAAAAGGTTATCTCTGTATTAAGGTATCCGATCCATAATAGCCCCAGAATGAATGAATCTGGATGCATAACATATATGTATGGGCTTAATACTCAGTATACTTCGACATAATTTTCATGTTTAAGTATCAGTATGTAAGAGTGGAATATGTCCTAATAAATGACCTTTTCCTGTTCTTGAAGAGTTGTCCCCCTTTGATTTTAATACATGAAAATTAATTTTAAAAAAATATATACAGTAAAAAAATTATTTTAAATAGTGTTTGTACTCCTAAGGGTTAAATTCATCTTTTCACCGAAGCATTTATTGATATTCTTAGCATTTACTTTTTTATTTTAAAATATGTGCTTGTCCCTATAGACCTTAATGCAATCTTCATTAATTAATTACTGCGTAGTTAATAATATTTTTGAAAATTTTTCTCGGTAAATCTTTTTCTACTCTAAAAAGCTTTGAACTAATAACAGAGTATTTAATACATAATTGATATTCAGGGTTAGAAAAATTAGGTCCTAATATGGGTCGGATACCTTAAGGTAAAAGAATAAAACAGAAGGTGTTAGAACTGCCTTGTGAATATATAATATTTTTTTGTAAAAGCTTGTGAAGGTCGGCCTCTTGAAAAGAATGATTTTGAAAAAAAAATGCTATTAATTTTGCTAGAAAAAAACTCAGAAAAAACATAATATATGAATTACAAATAAAATGAAATAATACTTGTTGATGTAGATTTCATGAGAATGCATTAATTATAGTACATAACATGCAGTACATTTCATCATATGGTTATATTATTTTTACGTGCAGTGATTTCGCGCTGGCTGTGGCGCTGTTACGTCCCTCCATGCATAAAAAAATTTCTGGGGAAAACACTGAAATGGCAACAGCGCCATGTTTAAGTCAAGTATGAAAAGAAGGGCAAAGAACACAAATGTCATGACATTTTCGCACCAGTTCATAGTGCGTAGGAATACATGGTATACTGATATTCGAGAACATGTTGAGTTAAAGCGTTTTTGTGTCTTATATCGTTGAATGAATTTACTGTTAATGTACTTCAGTCGTTGGATAAAAGAAAGACACAAATTGTCTCGTATTGGAGTTTGAGTTTGACAACATCATAATTATTTCATGCAGTCCATGATTTTCCTTAAATCAATGGTGGTTTCAACCAACTGATAAAAGAGGCGTCTAGATTTCAATCCTGTAAGTTTCGGTCACTAAGGTTCGACAAATCAATAAACGGGGCATGTTGATATCGGTCCTGTTAGTTACCATAGAGCTATAAATTAATTAGTTACTTTCTATAAAGCTATAAATAAACTAAAGTTTCCGTAAGAAATAGAGGGAATCATATTCGATACATGTACATGTAAATATCGTCATATCAAACCTGTAAGCCATTAGGGCCCTTCAGGCCTTTTTTTTTTTTTGATTTTTTTTTTTTTTTGGGGGGGGGGGGGTTGTTATAAGGGAATCAATCACCTAAAGTGTCTATGTAGAGAGTCAATGTTATAGCATACAACTGTATACACTGTAGTCTGGACCGTGTGTTCTCTCTCTTGGCAAAAATTTAGATCATTGCTTCACACAAACAGTACTTGTAGTTTATGAGTGTGCATTGATCATAAACAGTGCAGTGAGTATAAATAGTTTATAATTTAGAGGTCAAGATCAAAACAGACTTCAGTGAAACAGATGTCTATTCTATGCTGTCTCCTTCTTTTGTCAAATCCAGTTTTAGTTTCACCAGAAAAAGTAAGGGGTGTGCTGTGACTTTGAACTATTTATTTTTAGTGAATAGCTACGCAAAGTGATTTTCAATGTCGCATCCTTTAATAAAGCGGGGCTTTTGAGAAGTTCAAGATCCCAACGATATAAAGTTGTGAAATACAAAGAACAGATAATAAATCAAAAATAGGATCTAAAATCTTTTGATCGGCCAATCTCTCTGCGGCGGAACATTTATTTTAAATATGGCATTCGCTGTTGAGCAGTTGCTGATAAATTCTTCATACATGTATTTCGCACACATTTTCAAACAGTAATACGCTGTCAAATGTATTAGAAAGAGAAACCACGTGTTTTTCCCGTGAGTGAATTATTGCTGGATTGGAATTGCTGTCCTCTTTAATAAGTGGCTGATACATGCCATCCAATTACTCATTTATAAGTACTAGTATATAACACCATGACTATTATCATATTGACAATCCTTTTTCGATACGAAGCTGTTACGGAAGACCTCCTCGTTTCTTTGCCACGAGCTCGGCTGTAGGTGAAATTATAATTGTGGTTTTATCCAATATATAGAAAAGCACGACTATTTTATTACAATTATTTATTATATTGAAGTTCCTGTGTGGGGGCAAAATAATATGATAGTCCTCATAAATGCAGCTTTAATAAATGCTTCTGTCTCAGAATAGGCGCTGTTAATTATTTGTGGGTCTTGCACGGATCTAGGGGGTGGGGCTTTGAACCACCCCCCCCCCCCTCTCCGAAAATCCTTCTGGATCCGCGCATGTGCTTTAACAAGTAAAACATGCGCTTCGGGTTGGACTGTTCCTTCGAACATTTAAACATTTAAATTAAGTTTATTTCTATTAGGCCTACCACTGATGATATTGTTGGATTCAAAACTATTAATACTCCTTAGTACATGGTAATATTGCATTAAATAAATAATCTTTATATAGAGGATTTTTTCTGCCTTTACAGTTAGCTTTTTTTTTTCATTTGTATCTGTAATTCTTAATCAATTTGTCTATTTAGCTATCTTTTTTTATTTACCGAAGCAGTTTGCGAAAGCAGGCTATTTAAGTTATCAACGAGGTCAGAACTTAACTGGAACTTAACTAGATAGTGACCAAATGCATAAAGTAATTCGTTTTTCATCTGATCTGGAAGATGGATTAAAGTAGGCGAAGAAAAAACAAATGAAGGATATTCAAGGATGCGGAAATACATAAATCTACTTAAGAAACAGTTAATTTTTAAACAAATTGATATAATGCACATTTTTCAAAAATGCATTAATTTTGATTTATGAAAATTATATTGATTATTTTTCTCTGCGGAATCAATAAATGACATCTCTAATGCTAATTTGATAATTGATAATTTATAAGAATCCATGAGGATAATGTATACTGATCTCCATTATATATTAGTTTGGAAATAAACTTTCTGTTAATCAAATTTGTTAGATCCTTTAGTAAGGGCGAAATTCGAGAAATAATGCTTGAATTAAATTTAGACTGCATTGGTCTGACATTGAGTCAACATTATAAATATGGTTTTCCTGACAATGGGCCAACATGCTGGTTCAATGTTGCGCTTATGAGGAAAACCACATTGGGCCGATGTTATTTTCTGACATTGGGCCAACATAACTGATGACAGCTGGGCCAACGCTAGGCCAATATAAGCTTGCTATCTGCGTATAGACGGACTTGCATTATAATTACTAAACGAACTGTGGTAGGTATGGTATTTAAAAAAAACCCACAGGTTTTTCGTGTTTGTGATTCAGGTATACAAAACCAAATGTTATACAGTGAAAGAATAAAACATGTAATTATCTTACCTTAATCTACACAATTTTCCTTTAATATATCTTTAGGAATCCGGCTTTCACGTTTCAAATAAATTTTATCCAAAGGACCGAGTAGTTACCCTTCGCTTTATTAATGATTTTGTTTGACACATGACACTGTATAAATATTGAAGCCAAAATCACAATGTCTAAAGAGGCAATTGAAAGAAAAATTAAACATTTAAAAGTCCTAGTGCAGAAACACGTTGTTACGCAACAAATCGATTTAGATTGTTACGTAACACATGCGGATTGGATTCGGGGTTAGTCACGCTTTTAATTATTAAAGTGTTCTATTTAAAAACCTCTAACGAAACTAACAACATAACATGGGAATTTTGATAATATGAAATTACAGTTCCTAACTTGAATTTGAATATTTCCTAACATGTATTCATTTATTATATACAGTCGTATTTATAATGATGTATTAAACACTATTAAATTCAAATAAGTTTAAGCTGGGCATGACTCATAAATAGGCACCATCACACAGGTACATATAGGTACATCTACCCCTTCGATTTCGTTTCACCCGATTGAACTCCGGAAACTCGTTGGCCGACGAGAAGTACTCCATTCTTGGTTTTAGATTTTGCAATTAACTTCTTTGTTTTGTATGCATTTTCTGTCTGTAAATTGTTCGTTGAACTGCATGTGTAATGTTATTTTTTCTCCTAGTTTGAAAACAAGTGCGTAATATTTGATAATTTCTTCGCGACCAAGATGTACGTGCAGAATTCAAAATACTTTAAACTGTTGAGAGGCCTGCGACTTATAAAGGGATTAAGGGATAGCAGCGAAGAAAGACAAACATGGCGCATTTTACAAGTCGTGTTCAGCTTTAAAAGGAAGAGGTAAAAATGGTAAACAAATGAGTCACTTCCACTAAGTGTAGCAAAGGGATCAATTAAAAATATTCATGTGAATGAAATTGTACATTGGATTTGAAAAAAAATAAAATTGTATAATATTTGACCATTAAATGTGCTCATTTTTTTAACAACGTTTAAATATTAAAAGCTGTTATGTCTTTTAATTAAGACTTGTACGGTTTGACTTATTGTGATTTGCTGTACATGTAAGACATCAATTTTGTAAAGAAAAAAAATGATATAAGAAATTTTACTGATCGTTTCGAAAATAAATTTAATAAATTGTCCCATTCTTTATTATTAAACTACAAACTCGACTTGTTATCCGCAAAGTTTCTTTTTTATGTTGTTGTCCCTTAAACCGCTATGAAAAGCCACTTGATTCGTAACAGTTTAAATGACAACGCTGTTTGGTCCTTGATATCCTGGTTGAATGTACATCAGCATCTTCATTGGTACTCGATGGCAATACAAATAATAACATCTATATACATATAATATAAAATAGAGGATATTAGACGCTTTGTAGTTTGATACGGAATACAGGATTTTTAAGATATATTTTCACGAGTGCGTGTTGAAATGTTGAATGTACAATACTTAAAAAAAATAGATAGCGCATTAATATCCACGGACGAATTACTATCCAAAACAACGTATTCATATAATTTGGAAATATAAAAGTTGTTCCGGTTGACATTCTTTCTTACTATGACAGACTTTTCATATATTTTCACAGCGTGAAATCATATCAATTTTATTAAGTCTCCCAAACGAAGTTTGGAGACTTATTGTTTTTATACGGTTTCTTCTTCTTTTTCTTCTTTCTCGGCTCTGAACTTGTCCATCGCGTTTCTCTGAGATGGCTGAACAGAATTGTACACATCTCTAGGATATGATTGGCCTGCATATCTAGTTGTGCACCCTGTTTTAATTGTTTTTTTAATTTGGGGTTGGTCAACCATATTTTTGGCTGGGTTTTACATTTAACCCTATAGGAAAAATTATACACTATATTGTAAATGATTATAACTTGAAAACCGTTTAAGATATTGACTTGGGTTTTCAGATGCATATATTGAGTTTTATGGGCAATATAAATGGTGCATTAGATATGGTCCCTGGGGTCATCCCCAACCCCCAGGTTTGGGAAATTACTGAATATCTCAAAAACCGTTGACATCCCCACCCCTTAACCATATATATTCTTGTTTCTTGTGTAATGGGGCATCATATGTTATATAGGTTATGGCCATACGGGGTGGCTCCGTCCCCCCCCCCCCCCCAAACAGGAAAAGCTGATATATATTTTAAAATCCGTTGAGATCTCCACCCCCAAACTATATATATTCTTTTTCTTTGTGTTAAGGAGCATCAAATGGTAGGTAGGTCATAGGCCCCAGGGTCGTCCAGACCCCCTCGAACAGGAAGTGCCCAAATATCTTGAAAACGGTTGAGATCCCCACCCCTAAACGATATATATTCTTGTTTCTTGTGTCAAGGAGCATCAAATGGTATGTAGGTCATGGGCCCCGGGGGTGGTCCTGACCCCCTTTGAACAGGAAGTGCCCAAATAACTTGAAAACAGTTGAGATGCCCACCCAAAAATCATATATATTCTTGTTCCTTGTGTCATGTCGGTTCACCTGATATACAGTAAATGACCCCTGGGGAACATATTCAAATTTCAGAAATAGAAATAATTAAGTATCAAGTATTTTTGTCTGTAAAGTTTGACCCATGTAGGTCATCCCTACTCCCAATGATAACATCGTTCGTTTAGGAGACTTTATAATTGCACCGATTATAATTACATTTTGTTCAATATATAATTTACACTATTTTACTTTTCAAAATGTAATAAATGTGTTTATCTTATTAAGATATTAATGTTATATTCCTCTGGCTCGGCCAATAAAATCGGGTTTGATCTATACCCTCTTTTTAGCATGCCCTGTGGTAGAAATTATCATAAATTTAGCCGTTCATAATGGAAAAAAAGCTAAAAAAGAGGCCCATGGGCCACATCGCTCACCTGTGCAACATCACATAATAAAATCAGCTTTATTAAGTCATTTACAAAATATCTGAACAATGTCGAACAAGATAAGTATTGATGCAAAGCATCAAATCGGCCGCAAACTGTTTAAGGAGGCAAATTGCAGTACCTTTTAATGAAGTAATACAACCTTACTTTTTTTTAAAGAGAAAACTACTATTTCTAAAAAAAATAATATTGAATTTCATGAAGCATTGTCATTTTAGCAAAATGCATTAAACAAAATTATTTATAGCATTGTTACCTCCATTTGAAATGTACATCAAAAGTAGTGCTGTAATGAAACTGAAATTAAACGGTGGGTGTAATGAGCCTCCTTTAAACACTTTAAATGATGTGCATACGAGTAAAAGAAATACACACCTACATGTATTTTTTGCTGAAGTTTATTTTTTAAACAACATTTGTAAACTATAAACAAAACTTGTAAAATGAAAAAGAGTGCTTGTCTTTTTTCATAAGATTAAAAAAAAAAATATTGTCCTAATTCTCAACCGATGCATTTTTTTCTAATTCTGCAAGATAGAAGTTTGAGGAAAGGGCAATAACTCTTTGACATCAATGTGTGGACATATTTAAAAAAAAAAAAAACAAATTAAAATGTCATTTAAATGTAAGAATTTGAAATCGTTTGCTTTAATCAAACTATGTGATTTTTATATGCACTTTTGTTTTTCATAATTTACTTGTTAAAGAACGTGACGATGCCGATTTTTTTTTTTTTTTGCAAAAGATGCTGCATGCTGTTGCATACTCAAAAATACAAAATACAATATAATATGGCTGTTTTTAAGCATGCAGAATAATGAAGAACAAAACGTAAATTGAATGTAAAACATCTGCATTTTTTTACTCCGTCTTTTCATTTTTTTTTATCGTTTTTAATGAAGTATGAGGCGGACCTATGATATCGCGGTAGTTAAATGAATTTGTTAAAAAATCTATTAATATGCATATGCTTCCAGAAACTATGTTATTGTGAATCTCCTCTATTAAATACCTCAGTGATGTTCAGCGTGTCTCTGTTTACTATATCTAAAAATATCCTGACGTCAAATGTCAATTTCAGCGCGTGCTGCTATACGCGATACCATATAACCCACGATATGATAGCTACTAGTATACTATCCGGAATCTCGTATTCATAACGAGTTGCTTTTATATCTTATACACTCCTCTCCTTTGGAGGATTCATTGTTTAAATATAAAAACTTAAATAAATTTACAAATTTATATACCATAAAAGTAAGAAAATATTTTTCTTAGAAATCAAGTAAAACTCAAATAAAAAAAAAATTTAAAAATTTTTAAAAATAATATAAATCGGAATTTTACGATTGTAATCAAATAAAATATTTCTCTTATTTTACATCAAACTGATCATGTTAATTGCTTCTAGCTATCAATATATCATTATTGCCGATCATTCCTTTAAAAGGAATACTTGTCTCTTTTTTCAATTATAGTAAAATCAATACGCTAGTCTTGGAAGCACTCAAGCAAATGGAAGCATTAAAAAGACAATGGCACACAAAGCCTGCTTATTCAGTCACATCATTGGTTACAGTGGCTATTGTTGCACAGATTGAGAAATAATACACTAAGGTATTTGGTAGCGGTAAGCTTCATAACTGCACATTTATATGAGTATATCTTACTTTCGTACAGTTATTAACAAATAAGAATTAGCAAATAAGACTACAGTACATATAATTGTTGATAATGTTATTTTTACTGAATGTCATTGTTTTTGGCTCTGTTGCTTTATGTCAATCACTTATAAACCCAAATTGTCTAATATACAATTTGAATATAATGGATATCTTGTATTGCAGCATACATGTAATCATATGCTATTGAATATGAAAGATATTCTTTTTTTAGGTGAACAAAAATTAGGACTTTCACTAAAGGAACACACCACAAATTAAGCAGCATAAAATTTCCTATATACAAAATCAAAGAGGAGGAGATTATTTCTCAAGGCAGGAAGGTTGCTTGTTGAATAGTAAGTACATTACTTCTATTGTGTATTAATTTTTCACTAAGTCGATCATGTTGCGAGTTTGCATTAAAGTTAATTCTTTGAATAATTTCAAGAACGAATTGACAGCTTCAGTAAAAACCTAGTCAGAGAAGGTTTTTTGTACCTAGTGATGCATCTTTGAACTAAAATAATGACAGTGACCATTCTGTAACATTTGTCTTTTTCACCTTGAGTCAACAGGGCATGTTTTTATTAAAAAAAAACCATATTGGAACAAATCAACATCTATTTTTTTCCAATATTGTGTATATCATGTACAATTTAAGGTTCTTTATTTTCAGCAAGATATTCTCACACCACAAAAATAGCAGCTGTCAATGAAAGGAGGTTTTATCAGAATATGCCATGCCAGAAGGGAGAAGTACATCTTACACAGAGAAAAAGAGAAATTACTGGAAAAACATTTTTATCAGGACAAATGTTTTGTAGAAATGTTGAAATCAGTGCTATCAATATCATTGCTTTTGTTTATTCCATTGAATTTTTTTCTAAAAGTTTTAGTCAAAAGTAGTTTTGTTAAACCATAATGTTATATTTTTTCACTGCCATTTATTTTTCAATTCTTTTGAAAAAACTTAAAGATGGATTTTCTAACTGAAATGCAATGTTTGTAGATACATGTATAAGGTGGCTTTTTCAATCTTTAATTGCAATGCACATAATGTTTTAAAAGCTGCAAAAAGTTATACATTAAACTTTTAATATTCATAATGTGATATGACAGAGGAAATTCGGAATAATTATGTACATGTAAACCTCATAAGCATGAAATACTACCAAAATAGATGCTTATTACTATTATTAATTACTGAATATATGTCATCATTACCTCAAATTGTTATTTCATTGGGTATAAAACCGTTGTTTTTACAAACTTTCTGTATATTCATGATTTTTGAAATGTAGAGTAAATTCAGGCTAATTTTTTATTTATAATTTGCATGATTATCTAAGATCAGTTTTACTGTGTAGAGCAATCATGAACCTTTGATATATCTTCAGAGAGAAAACTAAATATATTTGCAAATATATGTTCCATTGTAAAAATCAAAATGAAATTTTGGGTCTGTGTATGAAACACATAAAAATTTGATAAATTTATGGAGGAAACTCAGATTAAAGATATTTTTTCTAGTTTTCTTTTCATCATTTCATTACATGTGAATTTGTGTTTGAAAATAAATAACAAATTTTATAAGTTTGTTGTGAAAAATATTTGTTTAGTCTGAGTTGTTTATTACATGCATAGATTTTAAAAACTCATCTGTGTAAATGTAGTATTTTAAGGAGTGACTTTCAAATGACTTTGACAGAAAATCAAGGAATATTATCCTAAAATTTCTTGATTTTAAAATATTATGCACAGTCTCAATTATTATTATTCAAAATATCAAGATTATGATAATATAAATAATATGAAAAGAATCCATTTTTTACAACTTGTTTATATCACACACAGCAAAGAATATAACCCCTTTTCTGAAAATGTGAAATAAAGGTCCACGTGATACAAAGTCTTTGAAAATATGTTCATCTTTAAACAAATATTGTGCTTCAAATTGTGAAAGCTAAGATTTCAGACTATTGCTTTGGGTGTACTATTTTTTTCATGTAGAACAGTACAAGTATTATTATAAATCCCTTTTTAGTACGACTTTTTGAATTAGCATGGTTAATAATAGTAAGCATTTGTTTAGCGGTTTTTTTCCACTGATACCTGTTAACCACATCAGCCAACTGTTTATTGTAAACAGGAAGACATAATTTCATTGTACATTTCTGAGAATTGTGATCAATGTAGTTTTAATTTACTAGCTGTAAAAATATCATATATTAATAGTAAATGTACATACTTTTTAAAATTTCATAATAAAACCTTCAATTAGATTCAGGAAAAATTATTACTTTCTTAAAATCAGTTAATCTTATATACTTTGTATCAGAGGAAATTCGGACTGAGATTTTTACTATTTATTGACTTGAAACATGATAATAACAGCAATAATTCATATTATCACATTTTATAAAGAATATATTATCAAACTGCTTGTCTGGCCTTATTAATAATTGTCTTAAAAATACATTAAAATAGTTTGATGTTTTTAATGAAAATTTTGAAGATGAGGGAATTCGAGCTAATCTTACAATCTTATATGCATGAATACCCAATGATTCCTTTACTGTTAATGATTTTCTAACTATGGATCTTCACTATGAATGTAAAATAATTAAATTCAGAATATATGATTATATCGAAATAATCCATGAAAAAGGGGATTGGCGAACACCAAAATATCAATTCATAGAGCGTACAGAGGAAATTCGGAATTAATATTTTGTGAGATTCAAGGACAAAAGTTCGGGGGTTTTTTTTACTACTTAATACCATGTTTTAACATAGAACTTTAGACTGAAGTTGCGTTTTTACATCTAATCATATTTTGTTTCTTCAACAATCAATTTAAGATATACCACCATGGAATTTCTGTGTTTCTACATGAAAAAAATCTATTTTTAGCATTGACATTTCAAATGACCTTCAATAAAAATTAAGCAAGATTACCCTACACTTTTTTTGTTTTATTGAAATGTGCATATCTTGAAGTCTTTACATGCTTAATTTCATTATTTTCTGAATACATGAAATATGAAAAGAATCCATTCTTAAAAAATGCAAAAGATCTTACTTTTTAAAAATATGAAGGCAATTTACAAAATACCTACATGTACATGTATTAACAAAAAAAAATTAACTGTTACATGAACATGATAAACTTGTCTTTATTTGTCTTGAACTACAATGAATATGTATACCATAAACTATTTTTTCAAAAGGCTAAAGTGCCCATCTTTTCTGAAAAACATACAAGATAGTATTTGACTATAGAGGTATGACCCGGATATGATTTGAATATGTATGTCCATAAATTCCAAAATGAGGCCACAGTGACCTACTCAAGAGTTTGGACAAACCTATTCTTTGAGAGTTATATAATCTAATGTCTTACATTAGAACAGGATTTGACAGCATATCATTAGATATTCCAGAAAGTCTAAAGGGAACTTCTCATTTTCCCCCATGACAACAACTGATCAGATTTGATTGTCTTAAGCCTATCAGTATTTAAAAGATGACCCAGATTGAGATATGAAAAGGTTGCAGACCGATGGAAAGCTAAACAATGGAGCAGTCTGTAAAATTTTGTGCAAAAATAGGATGTATACATTTAAATAATAATGCAACACACTTCATTCCTCATGAATATTGTTCTTTACACAAAGTCTACCTTCCTTCCACCCACTCACTAATTTACCTTCATTGATATTTCAAGTCCAAGTAATATATACATTGTTTATACATGTCAAGTAATACTAAATGTACTTGCTTTTTGTAGCATGAATGTATAAAATACAAACTGTCACACAGATTATTCACTATACGATTCTCATCAATACCGGTATTTTACTTATGATAAAAAAGCTATTTCCAATATTAGTTACATAACACGGATCAAGAAAAAACCCCCACATGGAAATGCTATTGTAAACACAACTTTCCATGCGAGTAATTTTGTTATATAAAAATTCTAATAAATGAGGTACATGTTATCTTTATATATTTTCATATTCGACATAATTGAATATTTTTTGGTATTAATTTTATCTTTGACACATGCATTCATCTCCTAATGCAGTGTTTTTACATGTATTAAAGATTGGGTTTTTAATTTTTCATATATTGCTGCAAATGAGAACTAAAATATTAATAAATATTTAAACAAAGAAAATGAAAAAACAAAATGTATTAAATATCTAGATATATATATATATATATATATATATATATATATATATATATATATATATATATATATATATATCTG
>WFKH01011926.1:41618799-41663770 GCA_016163765.1 Magallana hongkongensis
GGATAGCGTGCACGCGTGATTCAAAATACCAAAAAAGAGGTCTGAATGTTTGTTAATGTGTTAATCTATCAATGTACAGTTTGCTAATTATTTTCGATTGCTAAGGCTACAGCGTATTTGATGAACATTGAACATTTTTTCCATGCATTTTTTTTTCCACGGAAGATAGCGAGTACATTTATAAATCACAATTTATTTAATTTACCTCTTTAAAATTGTGTATGTACTAAATAATTTTTAAATTACTGATGAAGGCTGTTTGAGATTTTCGTTTGTAGAATGATGTTTTGCAAATAGTTAAAAAAAAACACGAAACGCGGGGCGAGTCATAATTAATATCCCTAATAACCGTAACTTAAAATTAGCGGCTTTGGATTCAAATAATATTATAGTCGAATATTAAGTTCACTTTTTAAAATCATCTCCACGATGACAATATTATCTTCATCGTAAATCAGTATTTTGTTATGCTTTAAAAGAAAGCGTTCTATCGGAATCAATCCCGTGTTCGTTTAAATTGCCAGCGTAGATTTGTCATGTCAGTAATACACATTATGTTTTATATGTCGGCCGTGTATTGTAGAAAAGTTGAGTTTAATCACCATGCATTGGAACCATTTTATTAATACATCTCCCAGTACTGAAACAATTCAATTACAGTGAAACAGTGGGCCGGTACGTCCAGCTCTACAAGCACATGCACTGTCGTCTGGGCGACGGCCTGAATACAGCAAGCGACTCTGCTATCGATCGGTTACCCGAGTCTCGTAATGCATCTAAATATAGAGAGGGGCACAGTTTTGAAACAAACAAAAAAAAATAAGGTCAAAGAGGTTCATCTTTATGAAATGAAAATGTACATATGAATAAAAACAATCGGGAATTTAATGTGGAATTATCTTTACGCGCTGCATGTATCAGTTAGTGCATTTCAAGAAGCCCTTTCATAACTTCTTAAACGTGCACACCCCCACGAAAATGGACCGAACTTACAAAAATTGTTTATGCAAATACTGACTATAAGTTACGAAAACATCAAATTCAATTTCTCTACAACTTTCCTTCAATAATGCATTAGACATTTTTATTCCTTTACAAGTTATTGACGAAAAACTTTTGAAGCCTCTAACTACCTAATTATAAGGGCCAGCCCCTTTTTCTGTATACCGAATAAAAGGTCTCGGTAAGACCCACAACTTTTAAAATACATCTTATAACAAATTATTATCAGAAAATACGTTAATTTTTTGCATTTTTTTCTAACCTTTGTTTCAACACCTAAACCACTCCTTTTATTTGTATTTAAATAACAAATGAAATATATCTTGCACCATTTCAATCTATCAGCTTCCAAACCAGCCAATCTTTGAGACTCTGCCAGTCATCGTTAAAGTTAAACCCATCCGACAAAAGAAGTCGTTAAATTTTACTAAAGGGGAATAATTCAAAACCGGATGGGAATTTTCATCAAGTAAAATATGAAACGACAACATCGCGCGGCATGTTATCAGACCTGAAAATTTCAAAACAATCGGTGAACAAACGAGCGAGATATTAAGGATAAAAGTTGGCGTCTAGAAGAAAAAATAATAAGAAATCTGAAAATTTTTCAGAATAATAGTAAGGTCTTCCGCTCGGAAGCGGAAAACCTTAAATATTAAAACAAAATCCATATAATTTACAAATTCAAAACATAATTACATTATACATTTGTAATGTTAGACTTAAAAATAAAAGAGTTCAAATGAGCCACAGCATTTATATTACATTATATATTACAAAGCACTATGTTGGACTCTCAAGGATGAAGCTTTAGTTTTAATTGAATAATACCACCAAAACATCTAATACGTGTTTCTTTGCCCTAGCAAAATGAAAATGCAATAGATATTAAAGAAGATGGTTTTAAGTCTTTGTTCTTTATAACTTATACGGAAAATGTTGTTATCTTTTTACATTTATTTGTTGTTTGCTTTCTGTAGAACAAGCGACAATTAAACTGACCTTCAAGCTGAGGTGTTCATTAAATTCAAAATTGCTATTAGTCCCCTTTAATACCATTGACCAATGCTAATTATACAAAGTTATTGCATAAAAAACCCATAATTTTAGCAAAGAACCTATCTTCCTTGTTATTCTTATATTAGATATTTTGATATGATGTTGTTCCTTCCGTATCTGTTGTCTTTGTTATCAAAAACCTACAGGATAAAGTAGTCGTTATCAATAGAGCATTTAAAACCATAAAGGAACCCTTTATTGATTTAAATATTGTGTGGAAATTGTGTGACGGACTTAAAATAGAAAGGACTGAATAAAATCGTGATAATTATGCTTACTTTAGCAAAGTTTTTTTTTTCCTCAAGAACAATGGATGTGCATGACTAGGCTGAAAAATAAACACGCCTTTTTGATCTTATTTTGTGATAACTCTCGTCCATCTCGCCAATTGTGTGGGGTTTTTTTTTGGAAGCACTTCTTATATTTAGTCATATGGACATAATCACTTTAAAAGACAAACAAAATATCTAGATGTTTTAACCTGTTAAATGTTTTCAAGATCTGCATTGCTGCCATTAATGTAATTTCTTATCAACCATTTCGATATAGCCCAAAAAACCCGTGACCGGTGCACCAATACTGAAGCCTATAAAGGTTTTTTTAACGTTAGTTAACGAAAAAATAGAGAACACAATATAAACAAGTCCGTTCATAAACTGCATGGGTTTAGGTTCGGTGTGCATGTTGGCAACTATCTTCTAAAATCAGTATTTGAAGTCTGCTTTTATTGAAATTCTGTTAAAATCAGATGACATATAATTTAATATGACTAGATATACATGAATGAAAATGTTTAAAATGGTCTTATTTGATGTTCGTATTTTTCTCACTTTCGAAACAGGATAATTTGAAATTAACTAAACTATTGTTAAAACACGTCTGCAAAATTTCAAAACGTATTCGGTATTATAGAAAAAAAACATGAACATCGCCATAATGTTACAAAAAGTTTATTTTTAATTCACGCCTGCCCAAGACGTCTTAGAGTTCAGTTCAGTCCGAGAACTGAGTTAAAGGAGATGCAATCATATAGAATTGTAATATAATTACTAAACGACTGTGGTAACAATTTTAAAAACCAAGTATTTTATGTCTATGGTTCACGTATACAAAAACAAATGTCACACAGTAAAAGAATAAAACATGTAATTATCTAAACCTTTATCTACGATTAATTTTCATTCAACATATGTTTTTGCGCCAGTTAATGTATATCCAACACAGCAACAAACACACAGGTATTAACACAGCAATGCACCAGAACATTTATTAAACCGGAAAACAGGGGAAGAATGACAAACAAAAATATAACACACAGAACCCTACGGGTCACATTCCGCAAACCCGGAATACATGTTATTTAACATAATGGTGTAGGAATCCGTCTGACTTCTACTTTCCAAGTAATTTTTATCCAAAGGACCAGATAGTTACCCTTCACGTCATTATTGGTTTTGTTTGACACATGGCACTGTATGAATATTGAGGCAAATAACACATTATCTCAAGAGGCCGTTAAAAGAAAAAAAAATAAACATTTTGAAATTCTAGTGTGTCACGCTTATTATTATTAAAGTGTACTGTTTTAAACCTATGACGAAACTAACAACATAATACATCTCGTAAATGGGAATTCTGATAATATGAAATTACAGTTGGTCCTGACTAATTTATAACCTGAACGTATCATCATACACAATCTTATTTAATTATCAAAAATAAAAAAAAAAGCTGCGATAGATAAATTTGCACCATCACACAAGTGTATATATCGATTCAATTTCATTACACCCGAATGCACACCAAAAACTCGTGCCCGACGAGTACTATTTCCTCGTGTTCTAGAGTTTGCTTGTTTTATTTTCTTCTTTGTATTCAATTCAATGAAGTGTACACTGTGGAATCAATTAAATTGAAAAACTGCAGTACAACAATATAGCCAAGAAAAATGACAAAATAAAGGATTTCATTAGCCCATACCCCCCATTGTAGGGAAATGCGTTATTCATTTCAAGTAAATATTTTAGTTTGAATTACTTACGGGAAATTATCAAAACATTGCAACTTATTAATTTTAGGGCTCTTTTGTTACTGTAAATACAAATTATCATTTTTGAATAGAATAGTTATTTAATTATTTATGCATATAATTGTCTACTTTAGAATAACAAATGTCGTAAGGTGGATTGCTTGTACGGTACACTAAATGCTGAATCAGAGTACTGAAGTACTGACGGGAGTTGATTTTATTAATTACTAAATGATATCCCGCGCAAGCGCAGGCATTAACATTTACCACATAAAAATGATACAATGCTTAATATGTAACATCATATTTTTGATTTATTTTTGTATATATTGTGTCAAATAATTTTCTTAATTGCTTTCTTAACATATTTTTTAAAATTAAAATAAAAACCAACAGCATGGCTAGATATTTAGAGGAGCGGGCAGGAATGCAAACTCTAAACTGAAATGGATGGTATAAACATGTATGTGGCCTTAATTATTTTTGATCCAGCTGTGTGGAAAAAAAGCAAACATTTGCATTTTAAATAAAAAAGTAAGTGGGTATTTAGTGCATTGTTATTTAAAACTTGTTCTTTAACTCAATTTCACTATAATTTTAATCACTTTTTCCAAATAAAAATTTCAGATAAGAGACTTTTAAAAAAAATAATTGGGAAGCCCCCCCCCCCCCCCCCCGGAAAAATAATTCAACTTCCCCGATTTATATATTTATGTATTAATATAGATGTAGAAAATAATCTGTTCATTGTAAACAAATTAATGCATAAGATTTACTACCAATCTGTCGTGTTAAAGAATGTGTGAAATAAAAAAAACCCGCTAGTGCATGCTCATTATTTGGCCACTTTGAACCACAGTTGTCAGATATAAAGTATCTGCCCAATAATACCTCGCCCTTTAATTTCCATCATGAGGTTTATTAGTCTAACCGTGTTCCTGGGCATCCCATTCTGGAAAGTTTATTTTTCAACAAAACTATCATAAAGTTAAAGAAATCGCATCAAATTAATTCATTTAATTCATCAAGTTTTTTTTTTTTAAAATCAACTATAGATTGCCGATTTAAAGTATCTGCCAGCGATGCATGGCAACCCGGGTTCTTTGTTATTCCGTTCTAGGAAGTTCAATCCCATTTTCTCATCAGAGGTCCTGCTTAGCAAGCGTCTATCCATCAAAACTAAATTCTCGCATTCAAGAACCGATTTGAATCATTTAATTTATTCAACATTTGTCAAATCTTAATTGCTATGTATACCCTAATTAAGTTCCCAGTAAATGTATTCACTACTTACGTAATCATTTAATATTATTTCATCGTAAGAATTTATTTTGATGCAAACTCTCAGTGACTTGGATCCGCCAAAGCGTGTCCACCACCTAACTCTCATTTTTGCTATTTCAGGCTTGTTTATCGAAATAGACCCTTTTAATAATATATGCAGACATGCGCAGAAGAATATTACAATTGATAAAGCACAAGTTGTTCTGTGAAGCGTCAAACTTTTATATTCTTTCTAAACATGCTTTTTAAAAGATCAGAAATATGCAAGTTTTACTCAACTTGACAAATAATAATAATAAACTGAATAAAATCATTTTATGGTACACTATGGTGTTTTTTTTTTTCACTTTTTTTACGAGTGGCAAGCATTTCCTGTTTACCGTAACCTTGTTTACATTAGCAACAAGTATGGCGACCCGCAAAACTTGAAGAAAACAAACATAAGTGTATTACGTAACATAGAATCTGATCTGGGTATAAATTCAAAGAAAAAGAAGAAAGATGATTTAATATGCGACATATTATCCAGTCAAGCACCAGAAGTATCATTAACTACATGTGTTCAGTCGTTATTTGCCGTTGATGGCGCTGGAGCTGGAGTGCAGTTCAAGATTTTTAATGCTGTTCATTATGTACCGATATCGAACAATTTTCATCTTCCGAATGCATCTTTCACTTCGTCTGTGAAATCATGATTACAAGAAGAAGACAAGGGGATCAAAGTATCCAATATTTCAAGGGCCTAGATAAGTCCAGGATATATGTTTAGCCCAAGTAAGTTTATATATTCACACATCAAAAACAATCTTCCAAGCCCCAAAACTTCCATAAACTATATATACACGTATTCAACACGTTTCGACACTTGTAGACACGGCAACATTTAACCATTTCCGTATATATGCGTAAAGCGTATATGGGTATCTAATGATGATATCCACTCGGAAGCGTCTGTGCGCATGTGCGAGTAACTGTCCCGCAGTTACGTTAAAAGACCTTATTGAAAGTAGGTTTCTAATTTATTTCTCAATAATTATTAATCAGGTAAAATTAAATCATAGCTTACGGGCATCATATCACACGTGTTGAACTACCAAAGATGTAAGCAGTTACTCTGGTTTTGGCGTTTCGTAGTTTATTGGCAAAATGTCTAATTTATAAGCTAAGGTTTTTTTTTATTTTAAAATCAACGATATGTAATTTTGCATGTCAAGATGTTTTATAGCTGTATTTGAATAATTACGCACATATTTTTTAAAATATGAATCCTTGGGCTTTTTTGACAAGAATTCCTAGCTACAGACGGAAAACCCCAACAGTCGTATGAATCACGTTGTGTAATATTTAAATAAAGAATTAAAATCTACGATGCATGCTCTATCAATGATCGAATCCTGCATAAAAGCTATATCCTATCCTAACCTCGTCAAGTACCATCAATATTTAGGAATGAGAGTTAATTAACCGAAATCTAAGAAAATAATAATCAACAAAACTATCCACTATTGAAATAATCAGAATGTCTAATTAATAAATAAAACTTAAAAAAAAAAAAACCAATGTAACTTATTTACTTGTGAATATACCGATAGTAATCGTACGCGGAGTGTACTTAATTACCAAAACAAACAGGTAAGCAATTATCTTTTTGTTTTATTAGATAATGTTATATAATCATAAAAAAGGAGATAAACAACTTTTGTTTATTGCTTAAACAAACATTTTAATTAATTTTTCCTCATTTTATAGTAACTAAGTGAGTTTATCGGTAAACGGCTGATTCGATCGTCGACTAATGTAAATAGGATGAATCATTAAAAATAGCGCATGTGGTGTTATATTATTTGGATTTATTATAAAAATATATTGATTCTTACGCATTCATAGTTAGCTTACATTTTTTTAAAATTTGATCTGTTCAGTGTTTTATCGGGCCCTGTTACAACGCACTTTAAAAAATTACACACTTTGAAATTTTTTTTCAAAGTTCGTTAATTTTGGGACCAAGTCTACGCACTTTTAAAAAAAGTGCGTTGATATCGTCGATATGAACGCATTTTGAAAAAAAAAAGTTGTTCAGAGTTTAGTCGAAATAATATATAACTTTAGATACAATAAATAATTGTTTTAATCTTGTGTCGCCTAATGGGATATATTTTAGAAAGAACCCACTGCATTTTCAGCTAACTTTATAAACAGTTTTTGATAAGAATTTTTTCCTTTTCTCATACGTAATTTGACAATTTACATTAAGAACAACTCGGGAGATTTGAATTATCCAAATATGACATAAACTGCATCGCTTAGGAACTGCATTTTCCCTTTTTTTTGTATGCAGCAAACTTACTAATTATCTGTTACATTGTGCTGTGTGCCAGAAACAAAAATTATTTAATTTATTTATTGATAATGGAGATAATGTATAACATATTTCAACTGTCTTCAATTGCATGGGCTTATAAACAAACATGATGTGAAAAAAAGGATACGTTAGTTATGGTTATCAAAAACAATATGATCTTTTAGAGGATCAGTGCGAGAAAAAACACCTCACACCCTAATGCTTATTTTTAAGTTTATAATAATTTAATGTTTGTCAATGTACATGTATTTTTTTTTTAATAATGAAGTGATTTATTTGATTAGAATTTGAAAAGAGGGACTATGTTGAAACACTTATAGATTCTTAAACATACCATTGGAGAAATTATTGTTTGACCAGCTCGTTTTTTTGCAGTAACACTGTTCTTAATTTACAACAAAGCGTATTTTTTTTCCCGATTTTATACATTTACTCTAAGTTGCTGAAAATCATATATGTTTTGGATGGAAAAAAGAGGGGTAGGGGACCTTCTCCCTGTAATCAATGAAATGAAGTACTGGTAATTGACCTGTATCTTTGGTTAACCCCCAACCCTATCCCCGATTTTAAAGACGGTAAATTAGATTCATTAGTGTTAACAAATCATCATACTATCAACAAATTAGGAGTTTAAGTCCAGAATTTCTGATTTTTGCATATTTTTTTCAAAGTGCGTTAAGTGTCTCGATACTAAAAAATGTTGATGTATCTTCATAACGCACTTTGAAAAAATTTTCAAAGTGGGTTAACTTGGTCCAAAATTTAACGCACTTTGAAAAAAGTTTCAAAGTGCGCTGATTTTGTCAAAAATTTAACGCACTTTGAAAAAAAATTTCAAAGTGCGTAATTTTTTCAAAGTGCGTTGCCATTGGCCCTGTACGTTCTTGTGATCGGTCATAGACGAAATTATATGAATTGTGAAAAGTACACACAAAAAACGTTCTTTTCTTGTTTGGAAATGTGTCCATTTATATGTCGAATTGTTCGTCGATTGAATTTTTCTGTTGTTATACTGTAGAAGTCTTTAAATAAAGCAATAAAACTTTATTTTTGTAGTATTTTTAGGCTGTATTGTGCAGCCTAAAATTTTACATTAACTCCATACTTACGCTATTTCTGAATTAACAAACATGTAGCGCGCATCAGTTTTCTTTACCGTTTTGTAAATATAAAACATTAATATTCATACTTAAATGCTTTACTTTGTATTAAATTAAATTTGATGTTGTAAATATATTTTTAAATTAAATTTTGTTTCTCAAAACCACTTTGAAATTTATACTCGATTCTGATTACTTACAGGATGCAGGATAGGATAAGATAGAATTTCTATCATCTTTCGTGCATTCTGCATATCCTATCCTTTCCTATCCTTGTCAACTTTCATGATAGCAGCAATTAATTAAATTTAGACAGAAGGGCATTTTTATTTGTTTGTGTTTTTGATTATAATTAAATACCTGACTGTCAACTATTTTAGGTGTAACTCAGAAATCCTTATTCATTTGCTACTCTTGCGGAGATAAGGAACTGTACGACAACCACCGACTGTGACCAAAGTTTACTACGTGTAAAAATGCACTTAAAGTTATGGCCAGAATAAAACAGGTCTAATCATGGATATCAATGTGTAAAACTCATTTAATAATGTTTAGTTTGAAGAGATACTGGCGCTAACGATGAGTTTTAAATTGACACACGTACATGATCAGTCATCAGAATAGCAAAGCTATGGGTAGTGCATCAACTCCTTGAGAGTATTCCAAGCGGCAGATATACCATTTAAGTACCTCACTGGCTATCTAGTTACCATAACATTTACAAATGTCCTCTCCGTCTCCCGATCGGTCATTCAACATCTAAGCTTACAAACAATTCAACCAAACCGGTGCATTACATCTGTCATTAATAATATTCACCCCTCAATCTGCATCTACTTCCTTAAGGCTAAAGGGTGGACGGAAGTTGACATATATCGCGTTATACTTTGGGTAATCCCTTCCAAATATAGCACTGATACGAGTATTCAAAAGGCGTCAATTTTGAATTCGATAAACGTACAAGTTAAAATTAAAAAAAGAAATACTATAAACAGTCAATTGTTGCTCTAAAACAAACAAGAGCTATTTCGGACCTCAAATATTATGTTGTGACTATGATAACTTTAGAGGAGCTCCGAAAGTAAATGCAAGGGAAATGTATCGCTGCCGATGAATAGTTGTTGGCAGTTGCACGAACACGCATGGTTCATATATGTGCTCATGTCCAACATGTTTTACGAGCACTTCTGTAAGGTAAGTTAAGAATAAGATACTTATATCACGTTATTTGATTTTTGTTGAAATATGGCTACATGTAATGGTGATTATAGCGAGCGAAGCGAGCTCTAAGAACCAGTGCGCGCGGGAAAAATAACGAGCTAAACCTACAGATTCATCAAGAAAATTTTTTTTGGCAACATCCCATAATGCTCTGTAATGTTTTTTTTTTTTCCCGTAGTGCTATGCCAAAATTGGCCAACATTTAACTCGTAATTTACGGTGCCTTAAAGTCTAAAGACTCGTTTTGAGTACCGCACAAGCTTTGGTGAGACCCAAGAGATTTTTTTTACATGCTTCCATTCCTTTGTATTGAGATACGTAAACAAATGATTTTAGATTTTAACGTAAGACGTCACAATATATCGCGCTATATTTCCCGCGATAAATTTAGAGGTGGATCAAACATCTGTATGCGTGTACTAGCTATTTCAGTATAAACTGCGACACCTGCCTCAGATGATTTGTTTTTATTTTATTTTTGGTGTGTGTGGGGGGGGGGGGGGGGGTTGATAAAGAGATTATACATATAAATATATACAAGCAAGATCCATACTTTACTGTCATATCGATCCAATTTTAAGCTAATTTTGCATGCATGTACACGAAGTATAAGTAGTGAGGAAATAAAAAAGGTCATTTTGAACTAAATAAAAAAGAATAAAGAGAAAAAATAGACAGTTAAAAAATCTATGCAGTTATTGCATATTTTCAAGCCATTAAAGAACAAGGGACGTTATTAGCCCTATTTGGCCGCAAACTTTACGATATTTTCAACGTCCTAGTTTTGTTTATTGATGTGGTGCATTGTACTAAGTTCGATACTAGCTAAATTCTACAGGCACTAAAATGACGTCATTTTTCATTGTGACGTCACTTATGTACGCTAAACATGAAATGATCTTCAGAAATCTCTATAATATACTGAAAAATGAATAATCTTTGCTGAAATTAGAACCTTTCACATGCATTAACCACTTTTATATTTAACATACACATTTTCTGTATCGGAACTAATTCACATACTCAAAATGGTGGCGGTTAATAACTGTGAACAATGTGAATTTTAGCAAAAACAATTGCGGAATTGCACATTTTACCAACGTAATTCAAACAACGTGATCCAACATTAAGTTACACGGCGAAACACGCGCTTTTTACCGGTGAAAGAGGGTTTAACTTATAAAAATCTAAAATATTCATTTGTTTAAGTGAGAGTAACGAAAGAAACAGAAATTGCAATAAATAAATAAATAAATAAATAAATAGAAAATTACAACACACTTAACATTTAGATTTAAACGATTGTTACGGTGGATTTTGTTGAGATAAGAACCGAAAATAATCGCCGACATAGTGAAAGGCTTGATCAAGGCACATATAATTTCTTCTTTAACTAACTATACAGTTTATGTTTAAGTCCATTTGTATCGGTAATTTGTGATCGGAAAATAGTTTGATCAATCGTAAAACCAAAACGGACAGTAGACATATTGTTATATTGTCTTCGTCTTCCGTGATCTTTCTTTACTTTCGATGGTCGGCCGATTACATAAACAAGTTTAATTCCTGAATATTCACTGTAACTTCGTGGGCACTGCTTCAATTTATTGAGGAAAGAAATCTTCCGCGCCTGACCACCGCTTATATATCAACCAATAGACGGTATCCGTATACGGTCGGTTGTCCATCAGCCGATTTGTCAAAATCGCCCCAAAGACCAGTCGACCCTCGGTCAGTCGGCCGATATTTAAGGAAATCAAAATGCCGAAATGTCGATCGACCAAGCGATGACAGACATAAAAACTGTTTGCCGATGGTCGGACGATGATCGAAGTTGCTCGTGGACTATTGAACGACAGGTTTAACTTAAACAATTGGCCACCGACGCAGAAAAAACAAGTATTCCTTTTAAAGGAATGATCGGCAATAATGATATATTGATAGCTAGAAGCAATCAACATGATCAGTTTGATGTAAAATAATAAAAAAGTACTGTATTTTTACAAAATATAGAATATTTTGAATCTGTACACCATAATTTCATTATTATAAACCGTCAACAAATTTAATTTTGAAATAAATTTGGGAAAAGCCGTTCGTAAACTCCTCGTCTAATTTTATATTTTTAACGTAATTATTAAATGTTAATGTATCTTCTTCTTCTTCAGAATACTGAGTAGGGCTCTTCAAAGAGCATTAACACGTATACAAAGAAAGAGTTGTATTAAAATAATTTAATGCGACTGAAAAACATTGAATGCCATCATAACTTGCTATTGAGGTCGCATTATAACGTAACCTTGTTTATAAATCAAGCCGTCTTCCTAGCTACTATTATGCAACATCAATAGATCGAGGTCAGTTCATGGAGCATCTTCTTATGATTGAGGTCAGTTCATCGAGGTCAACTGCATTACTGAATGAATCTTTCGATCGAAATTCTTACGCATGAGACAAAATGTGCATTCTTGAATTAACAGGTCGAACTGTATTTAATGTATGTTTGCATCTCTTAAGGTAAATGAATTGAAATAAAACCGAGTAAAATGTTATATAAATACTAAACCAAACTTCAAGTTTTTATAAGAACTACTTATGCAAGCGGAATGTGTGCGCACGTGGAAGCATTTGCCGGATGCCTCATATGGACACAACAGTGATCGGCCGAAGCCGATCACAAAAATAACTTGGTCCGACGGACACAAAATTGGTCGGCCGACGAAAGAAAGAATACAATAATTATCGTCGAAGGCAACGGCTGATGAACTGCCGACTGTCGCCCGAGTAATCCCATTTTTACCTTAAAAAATATCGGCCGTCGGTCGTTTTTGGAGATGTGACTGGGAGTTTACCCTATTTAGCGATATCAAATCTAAAATATTTATAAAAACAGTTGTATTTTCTCGGTAAGAAGAATATGCAGTTAATTTTAAATTATATTATTTTTTTTTTCATTTTTATATTTTGTGTATTTTAAATCTATTTTATTTTCTAAAAAACGTGCAGATGTTCATGCACCGGTATATTCAATTTTATAGCGCGTATAATTTGTGAATCAGGAAATAAAGAGTCTTCCGTGATCTTGCATAAAATTTCAGATTTCTTCTTTATCAAGCCACTTAGAAACTTTTTGTTTATACATCATTTGTTCCAAGAAACTATGCATTATTTACGTTACGTATGAGAGAGAGAGAGAGAAATATTTTAAAACCGCGTATCATGCTGTTAGGTTTAACTTTACTTACATTTACTTTTAGTTCACTAATATATTTATTTAATATAGTAGTCATATAATAAATCCTTTAATCGTTAAAGTAATGCACAATAACATTGTGCTGAAATTCAACCAAGCAGTTTCAGAGTCCACGTGCTATATATTCAGTTAGCTGCACAACGTGCATCTTCCACGAGTCAACAAGAAAAACGTGTCGTTCCTTTGTTTTTTCAAGTCCAAAGATAAAAGAACTATAAGCAGCAATAAAGTTTTACAGTGTTTTGTTATGTCTAATATGATGTCTAATATGATTCTTACACTGCGTGTGTGAAGTTTAATGTGTATATCAATGGCGGATCCAGTTTTTGTTGAAGGGGGGGGGGGGGGGGGGGGAAGGGGGCGGGGGGGGGGGTGGGGGTTTCAAGGTTTTTAAGGTGTTTTAAGACACTTTTTTTTAGCTATTCTAGTTAGAATTGACATAACATAAGAATTATAAATAACAACAAAAACTGATTTGTCATTCTTTTTCTATAGGTCTTACATATATTTTAAAAATTTTGATCACAAATCTTAATCCGCCGGTGTATATACCTATACGTTTACACAGAAAAACTCTTTTTCTCATCTCTCTCTCCGAATGCATGTTGGTGTCAACAATACTAACACTGAACTATTAAAGTCTTATTTGAATGAATTTTATTTATTCTAGTATTCCATGGTTTTAACAACGATCTCAACACAATGACTAAAAGTTTGTAGAACATCTATGACCAAGTTTAGAGGTTCTATAATTTCAAAGCACACGTAATTAATAGATTGAAAAGAAAGTGCGTAGACCTGTGCCTTTCAAATACTTGCTAAAAATTAAAATATATTATCCATGTGTTTATTAATCAGTTTTCTTGTAAATTAATGTACCGGTATATAAATGATTTTTTTGCGCGTTAATACATGGTGAAATTCCCGCATGTATAAAGTTGTTGAATTGTTCTAGATGCATTCACGCGTGTCGGTTGTCTTAAATTACACATAGTTGTTTGTGTATTAGAAAAAAATCATGAAACTAACTAAGTAAAAGTAAGATGATTAAATAATAAAATGCTTTCTTTGGTGATTCATGCAGGATATGAAGGAGCGACGATGCAGAAAAAATTAACATGACCCGCTTTATTTGTTTTTCTGCAATGCTCGCGAATTTCTTGTTTATATTTACATCTTTCTATCAACAAATTAAAAGACTGGTCGGAAAATGTTAACAAAATTATTGTATGTACATCAGTACATTAGATGTAAGAAACAGTCAAATCGTCTCCTATTGGAGTTTGAGTCTGACATCATCATGATTATTTCGTGCAGTCCGTGATTTGTTTGAGGTTAATGCTGAAGGTTTCGACCGATTGACAAACTAGTAAGAACAGGACTGTGTAGATTTCAGTTCAGTCAGTTTCCACAGAGCTATGAATATACAATCCATTTTCCTAAAAAATAGAGTGAATCATACTTGGCAATCTGATTAAAATCAGATCCTCGATCCGCTCCTGTTTTTGTCGCTATATGTGTAGCGACAATAAAAAAAAAAGAGCGGATAGAGGATCTGATGTTAATCAGATTGACTTTGTGGATGTAAATATCTTCATCTATCTCTTTCGGCTTTCGAGTGTTTCGCTGCAGTACGGATTCCCTAACTAAGTCTTGTTAATTTTTGCGAAATTCTAATTCTAAACAAAGGGAATGGACAGTTTGGAAAAATATACTAACACGCAGTACCAAATAAATTGGGAGAAATGTTTGGATGTGTTAAAATCCCGTAAAGCCTACCGTCATGTTTATTACGTCGCGTTAAAGGCTTTGTAAAATTTCGACGTTTCGTTAAAAAAAGGCGCCGTGTTTAACGTAAAATTTATACGTACATTTAAGTTATATGAATAAATCATATACCATTGAGTTCTGTTTTTTCTTGGCTTTTGAAAATGGTAATTATCATTAGATTTTAAAACACGGCATTTTTTGGCCAATAACGTTCCTTGTTCTTGGAAAATGAAAAATTGCACACCTACAAACAGGGACCAAGGGCACGAATACAACGTATGTAATTAGAATGCAAAAATAAACAAAGTAGAAAAAAAAATATATGAACTAAAAAAAAAATAAAAGTCAGATAACAACAAGCTAAAAAAGAAAAAAACCCTGTATTTATCGTTTACGCTTTTGACCAAATTAAACCCAAATTACAGTTTACAGACTGATCATTTGTCTCCAAAAGTGAAAAAAAAAAACGGTTTTAGGGGGATATTTTGAAAGTTTTTTTTCAACTTAGAAATATTATATAATTCTCTCTCTCTCTGTGTCGGTCTGTCCGTCCGTCTGTCTCTCTCTCAAAAACTCTTTGATGTTAGTTGATAACTGTCAAAATATCACTAAGTTGACAATGATGCAAGGTATGTGTAATTCTTGCCGAGCTCGCCACAACGGTAGCACCGTAAAACATATTAAACAATTGAGGATGTAATTTCCGAAACATGCTGCTTCAATTTGGCTTAACATCTCAATATATGATCTAATTTTTTTGATTTTTTGATTTTTTATTGATTATCAACAATAAAAACTTTAAAGCAATGTACATTTGAGCTTGTGTTCTACGCCCCTAAAAGAAAACAAACTTTTTTTTAGGTCACCTGAGTAAACTCAAATGACCTATTGCTATCTGTTTTCGTCCGTCGTCGTGCGTCATGCGTTAACATTTTACATTTTGAACTTCTTCTTTAAAACTACAAGGCCAATTGTTACCAATTTGATGTGAAGCATCTCTATGGAAAGAGAAATCTAAATTGTGAAATGTATGGCTCTACCACCCCCGGGGCGCCACAGGTGAGGCCAAATATGCAAGAAAATAAATCCAAATTTTCAAAAAGCTTCTTCTCTGCTCCCTAACATGTTAGGAAAAAACTGAATGCATGGTTATAATGTCCATGAAGCCCTCTACCAAAATTGTGAAATTCATGGCCCCTGGGTCAAGGGTTCAGGCTCTAGGGTGGGGCCAATATGACCATATTGAAAATTTGATTAAATCTTTCAAAATCTTCTTCTTTACTCCCATATATATTTGTCAAAACATAAATGCATGGTTATGATGTACATGAAGCACTCTACCAAAATTGTGAAATTCATAGCCCCTGGATCAGGGGTTCAGGCCCTAGTGCTGGGCCAATATAGAGATACAGTGAAGATGTATTAAATCTTAGTAAATCTTTTTCTTTACTCTCACACATGTGGCAAAAACTGAATGCATGGTTATGATGTCCTTGAAGCCCTCAACCGAAATTGTGAAATTCATGGCCCCTGTGTCAGGGTTTAGGCTGTACGGTGGAGCCAATATGACCATATTGTAAAAAAATATTAAATCTTTCAAAATCATCTTCTTTACTTCCATATACATTTGTTAAAAACTAAATGCATGGTTATGATGTCCATGAAGCCCTCTACCAAAATTGTGAAATTCATGGCCCCTGGGTCAGGGGTTCAGACCGTAGGGGGGGGGAGGGCAATATGGTTATTTAGTATTAATGCATATTATGTTAAAAAATATGTTTCCCTACTTTCACACATCTGTAAAACAAACTTACTTTATAATTATGTTAACCAGGAATGCCTCTTCCAAAATTATAAATTCCAAGTCCCTTCGGGGTAGGGGTTTTAAATTTAAATCAAAATAGTCATATAGTGTTAATGCATTTAATGTTTAAGAAAAATCGTCTTCTATACTTCTGCTCTTACTTAATAAAAACTGAATGCATATTAAGAAAGGAAATAAAACCATCTATCAAAATTTTAAATTCATGTCTACCAATACAGGGATTTGAATCTAGGGCGGGGCCAAAACACTCATATAGTGTATAGGTTAGGGGTACTTAATGCAAGGTATGGTCAAAAGGTCATTAAGTGTTAATGTATATTATGTTTAAAAAAAACATCTACTGACACAGAATAAAAACTGACTGCATATTTAGAAAAAAACACATTAGGCTGTCACCTTTGATAATATTTCATGTCACCTACTTGTAAGGCAAGGGTTATGGCTGGGGGGGGGGGGGGGGGGTCATATTTGTCTTATTATTTTATTCTGCACAGGAATTTCAATAAAAGGAATGAGTAAATTCATATATTTAGATAAAAAAAAACCAAGAAGGAAGCTGTCTATCAAAGTTGAGATATTGTAAATGCATTTGGAAAGAGTAAAGGCAGTTAATGGAGTTATCGTCCCTTGCTTCTTCATTATGGAGTTATCTTCCTTTGCTTTATCATATTTAGTGATTTACATCATTGAATATAATGTAATTAAGAAGTTGAATGATCGAAAGAGTTATTTTTATCATTTGAAAAAAAAAAATTGAACTCTTAATAAACAAATAGGCTTGTTAATAGTAAAGTAATAATTGGCTAACCAAAACCACCGAGAAGCAGTAATGTAAAATGATTTTGGTATAAATACCAGATGGTGACTTATGTTTTGAAAGGTTGAATATTCAAAAGATGGAACAGGAGATGTTAGAGAGCTTTAAGGTTCTCCGATTCTCAGCCTCAATTTTTTTTTTCATCATAAGAACATTTTTCTTTCAACCTTTATAAATGAAATGATATGAAATGAAATTTTTAGAGGGTATCCATGCATTTTACAAAGTTACTGCAAATTTACCTACAATGGATATAATAGAATAAAGAAACAAGTCGAGTTTAAAAAAAAAAATTCCGGTGTATCGATGGCTCGAACTCTATACCAAGATGTATATAGGTGGGAGAGCTCCGTGGATCCACTACGCCAAGCATGTAGTTGCGTGACACATTGTTATACTAGCACTAGAATACAAAATTAAAATTGTCTGTATAAAAGTAAGATTTATGGTACGAATAAAAGAAATCCGAATAATTTAGAGTTATCGAACTTAGCTGAGGATCGGAGATCGTTAAAGCTGTTTTTTTCTGTCTAGGGGTGGGTGATGGGAGGTCGTTTTAAATAAAACATGTATATTAGCCACCTTGTTTTAGTTTATCTATGAAAACATATACACATAAAACCTATCTTGAAAGTTAACTAATATGGGAAAATTATTTTCTGTCAGAGTCTAGCACCTTTTCAATATCAGGTCATGCACTCTATCATGATCTTTAAGTTTTTCGCTAAAATTATGTTTAATTTCATAGTCCTTCTTGAAGGATTTCAGGCAGGGAGGTGGTCATCATCACAATATTATAATTTTTCTACTCCAAAATAAAACTTAATTAAATGCATATATGAGACTCCTCGACAAAATTGTGTATGGGCTATGGCACTCAGGTGACCGTTAAGGCCTATTGGCCTCTTGTTTTAAAAAAGTGAGCCATAAGTACACTTTTTGTAATTCCCTTTTTACCTTTGTACTGGCCGAATTTGACGGGCAAGCCATTGTCATCTAAACAGCGAATCATTTATAACTGACAGACTCTAAATGTGATGTGTGTTTATTTATGAATGAATGATTAATGGAGAAAACGCGGGTAGGTTAAGGAAGCATATGGGCAATTTAGCGTTTCATTTTGACTGTTATAAACCAAATCATAAGATTAAATAACTGTTTTTAATCAGTCCAAACACTTATTATCCTTTCACTACTAAGTCAAAAAAGTACTGACATTTCCATTTTTTATTGATAAACTTAGACATTTATTGACAATGTACTGACATTACTGATATACTTGGAAAAGTACTGACGTTTTTACTGACGGTACTGAGAAATTTAGAAAAGTACTGACAAACTTAGACAGTACTGATAAACTTAGAGAAGTAATGACACCTTTTACTGACGGTACTGAAAAACTTAGAGAAGTACTGACGCATTGTTCTTACTCATACTGAATGAAATTTTACCTGATTTTTTTTCCTTTTATATCATTTTTCACCATTAATTAATTTAGCTACCTATATACAGTGTAAAGTTTATATAGACTGACATTAATATTGATGTATTAACTGGGTCCTTTATATTAAATTTGTTTAATGTTAACAAAATTATGATTACAAATATTGTCATAATTAAAAAAAAAGTGTAATATGGGGCTTTATTTGTTACACATAAAATTGTGTTGTAAAAATAGGAAGGGGTGCAATTGGAGTTTGATGTTTGTGAATGACTCGGAATGCCACGTTTTTTATGTTCAATTTTTAGACGTAAAACATCTTAATGTTTTAATTCAGTATGTTTTGCCATATGCAGCTAATCACATGTAAAAAAAAAAAAAACATTTGTATATAAAATCTAATGCGGGATACAACATAACTTAAAGGCTAACCGGTAGTTAGACCTACCGCGCTAAAAAAAGATCAACTATTACAAGGTGCATAGTGACATGGTAAAGTCGTGTTAACTTTATACCAACATTGGTACAGTTTGTCGGACAGGAGAGAGAGAGCGAGAGAGAGAGAGAATTTGCATTGAATTTGAATTAAAAGTTACTAATAGTTTACCCGGAAATTGATTTCTCAATAAGTTAACATGCATTCCTAATTAATTTTCATAACTTACAATGTATAATTATTTAGATTAACTTAGAGCGGTCAATTTAATCTTTTATCTATCAATGTTTTATTTTACACCAGATCAATTGATCGAAGAACCTGAAAACCTATGTTTAACAACTGGTTGAGTGAAGTTAAAGTTTCAAAGGAGAGGATGTTGACATATTTTTTCACTCGGTCTGTGGTTATATAATAGCTACTGTACACAGCCCTTCTTGACAATTTGCAGTGCACGGTAGCGAGATTGGGAACAATGAGGTGACAGACACACGTGTACTTGTATATACACACACGTCTTAAGATCTAAATGCTCGGTAATGCTAAACAATAATGCAATATGCTGTTTTAACACCCCTTAATACTTTGTCCCCAGTTTGTCAAGTAAAGAAAACAGAATTTGAAAATTTTGATATATAAGTTCTAAGAATTTCAAACATAAAAAGGAAAAGTTTTAAATTCGGAACATCATTTGACACAGTGATATGAATTAAAACTTATTTGCCCTCTTATATTTTTCATTTTTCAAATAAAATTTAAATAAATGTATGATATTTTTTTCTAATCTTAAACCCGAAACATTGTTTTAAAATCATGCATGTGTGTATTTACGTTACCCGTTACCGGCATTTGTATACATGCATTAAATCATTTATGAACTGTATTATTGCTTTATATGTACATGTAAGAAGACAATTCTATACAATGATGCATATGAATTACTGAACTGGACAATGCACACTGTGAAAAGTTAAAAGTGTCAAAGAACCGGACTAATCCCTCCTTCCGAAAAAATCAACTCTCTCTCTTTCTCTCATGATTTATCAGGAAAAAAATGACTATCACCAATTGCGATTTACATGATTTAGATGTTAACTAATCTACTTCCTGCTAAATAGAATCAACAGACATTTCAATGAGACTATGTTATCTGCATCATTACACCAGGCAAAAATGTCAAAATATAGGTGATCATTTCGATCGGTGTGTGATTATCTGCACGTGCTAATTATGTTGTGTTATTATGCTCTTTCTCTCAGGCAGGTTACATGGGTCCTCCACTTATTTTCTATTTTACAAATTACAAAACACGGTCATTTGTTTAAATGCATGTAATAAGATATGTTAGCGGTTTATCGGTATACAAGTCTAACTTGATTTGTGTCAATGTTGAGTCAGATGTTTAGATAAAATATAGTCTCCTCAAGCTTCAATGTAGATCGATAGGGTTCATTTCTAGATTTATATTAGTTCACAAAGAAAAAATAACTGATAAACACGTTCGGCCTCTGTCCCAAGTGCTTCAAGCTTACCCCGATCATAAGTTTACGGAAACACAGCGCATTAATTTACTATGTAAAATGCGCGGACCCCAAAATCATTTCAAAAGAGTAGAAATGTTGTTTATGTTTTCCCAGGGGTGGGGGGGGGGGGTCCAGATCCCCTGTAAATCCGTGCATGGGTAAAACGGGTAGATTGAATGATAATAACTAGTTGTTGTTATGGATGATCAAGTTTATTCATTGATGTTCAGCTCAAGAGTGTCAATTTTTTTACTGACTTTTATTTTCTAAATAATTATCAAAACTCAAGCTAACAACATAAATATTCTAAAATCCGCCAGTTTCTTTTTTTCAAAAAAAAAACAAGGCTCGATTTCTCCTTCACTTATAAAATTACACATAAAATTGACATTTTCATTCAAGGAAATGTTATTAATAAGTTTAATAATCGTTTAATTATTTATTATAATTAAAAAATACAATATTTAATACAATTTCACATCTGTTAAGCTCTAGCGGGAGTAAGAACAATGGTGTCAGTACTTATCAGTACTTCTCTAAGTTTTTCAGTACCGTTAGTAAAAAGTGTCAGTACTTCTCTGAGTTTATCAGTACTGTCTAAGTTTGTCAGTACTTTTCTACGTTTCTCAGTACCGTCAGTAAAAACGTCAGTACTTTTCTAAGTTCATCAGTAATGTCAGTACATTGTCATTAAATGTCTAAGTTTATCAGTAAAAAATGGGAATGTCAGTACTTTTATCACATTTGAAATAAATGTCAATGCAATAAAATCGGGTAGTACATTACTGTACCATCGGTGCATTATCACGTGATAACTATAAATAGCTTACATATATTTATATAAAATAAAATAGCTACCCTGTCTTTTCAACAAAGCAATAAACATATCAAGGGAAAGCAAGACATCTCAGTTTTATCACAATCGCTGCAAGAGTCCTTTATTATCTTCGATTAAATAGTTATTCATCCGTTCTCAAAAATCCATCGTAACTTTTAAACATTTTGCATGGAAAACGGTATGTTGCATCAAAGCAACACAAAACAAAGGATTCTAACAGCACTTTTCAAGTTTAGCATTTATCACCCTATTGATACATGCAAGATTTAAAGTTCAATATATACGGGGTAGTGCTGCTCTAGTCGGATGACAGAGGAAAGCTTGGCCGAGAAATAAAACAAAATTACATACCTTTTAGCAAATGATTGATAAAATGAATGGGGAAGGAAAGTCAAAAACATATTTTATTTATATTAATAAAGGAATTTAAATTATCTCATGCGGTCATGCTGTTTTGAAAATAAACTACATAATAAAGCTTTAATGCACATTTGAAGTTAGAGAAATCGTATTTACTGGAGGCTGACATGATGTAGAACTCTTTCGTATTAAAAACCAAAAAAAAAAAAAAATAAATAATTATTTTGACGTCACACCATCTATTCTGGTTTAGTTTACATATTATACGATGTACACAGCTAGTGCTCTGAATAAAACGCTGAGTTTATGCCTTTTTACTCCAGTATCCTACTGAACAAAATTGATAATATTTAGGTCCACACGTCATTCTAATGAATAAATACATGTATGCATAGATCTATGTATTTTTATTAAATAAATGACAGCTGTTAATCTGCTATCATTCAAAGTTGAAAATGACCTCGAGTAAATTTTTTTCCAAGTCAAGTTCTTCGCGAACTGAATAAGTATGTTATAATTGTAAACGCGATGTTTTAAATACATTCTCTTAAGTCGGAATATTACCATGTCGAAATAACGACGGCAGACATTTTAATCATTTTCTACGATACTTGGCATCTGTTGACCCCGACATCGCGACACTAACCTCCGCTTTTAGATTTTGACGAACATGCTCCGTTTGACGTTGGTTTACGATTTAGTGGAAAGTCAAAGGTAAAAGAACGGTCTCCAATCGATATTGTTTCAAATTTTCCAGAACTTGTCATTTAGAGCGAATATCATGATTTGCTAATACTGATGCTATGTTGATAAAAACAAACTGGAATAGATGTTGTGACGTCATAGATGAAAGTTCAATGGCAGCTCCCATAGCGGCGGAAAATTTAAATTAAGCGATCGATTTTCTTGATTTATTCATTGTTCCGGGGGTATTATTGAAAATAAATACGATTTACAATTATAGTAGATGATAATTAATTGATTTATTGTACAACATATTTTTAGTTTCCTTTCCCATTAACATTTCTTCCAATATTCATTTGTTCAATTCTCTATAATACACCTAGCTACTTCATTTAAGTTCTTAGATTACGTATATAATGAATCTTTTTGCAATATGCTTTCCGATCAAATTTACACGACATTAAATTTTCAGTCAATGTGTAACTCTACGTAATACAATCTAATTTGTAAAAAAAAATAGTCTCCAGAATTTTTTATTTGGTTTTTGGTGCACATTTCATTGTTTAAATATTTGAATAGGTACATAAGTAATATTTGTGATTCCACTGAATTACACGTAACTCAGATTTCATGTGCTTCCTGAACACCCCGTCGAATGTATTAATTAAGATGGCATGCAGATAAAATTTTGTTTAAGTTCGTGTTTCCATCACTTTTTGCCGATTGATTTATTATCCATTAGGCCATGTGAAGGAAGGTCGTTTTTAATAAAGAGCTTTTTTCAAAGACGAAATCTTTGCTCTTATGCAAAAAAAAAAATTAAATTAAAAAATTTTATAAATCGGATTTTTCCATATTCCAACCATGTAGAAAAAAACATAAAAAATTTATGTAGTGATTATTGTAACACATTTGTAAGATTAACATATAGCCTTCAGTAGATTCAGACCCCCATCCCCATCAAAGTGTTGCGAGTTCTTTCTTGGTGTAGCTTAAATTATTCAATTTTCATATTACATAACAGTAAGTCATCTAGCATAATAGGGCATGTTTTTGGAATTTGCGATTCATGCATACAAACACAAATGTCATACAGTAAAATAATAAAACAAGTAATTATCTTACCTTTATCTACACAATTTTCCTTTAGAAGTTGTTAAGAAATCCGAATTCCACGTACCAATTATATTTTACCCAAAGAACCGAGTAGTTGCCATTCACTTTATTATTGCTTTTGTTTGACACATGGCACTGCATAACTCTTGAAGCAAATACAACATCTTAAGAAGCAGTTGAAAAAATAAATAAAAAATTCATAATCCTAGTGCGGTTACAAAAGGTGTTATCAAACACAAATCGATTTTAGTTTGCAGATTGGAATCGGGGTTAGTCACGCTTTTAATTATTAAAGTGTTTTATTTAAAAACCTTATACTTACAGCAAAATACATCTCGTAGATTGGGAATTGAAATATGAAATACGGAAATTATTCCACTCATATGACAGGATTTTTTTTTTTTTTGCGGAAGGCACTCGTGAAAATATTTTTTAAAAAATCCTGTCTCACGACTGAAATTTCTTCCGTCTCTCTCTAAAATAAAATTGTGTTTGTTAGATTTCAATTATTTAGCTTCAAAAAGTAGATTAGCGATGGGGTTACTTTATAATTATATATTTTGTAAATCAGTATCTTTATTTTAAAATTAGAAATGTCATTTAAACCAGTTGAACCAATTTTAAAAAAAGTCTTCTACCGGTATTTCAATGGTTTTAAAGATACCGTCCTTTGGTTTGACAAGTACATGTAACTAAAGAACATGCCTCCTCTATATCACATCACAAACTTAATCTTTCAGACGAAATAACTTGTACCTATTGCAGGAGTGTTAGTGTGTCAATTTCAGAGTCTAAGAAAGATGTTTGTGTATAGTGCAATGTAGGAGAAAATCTTTTGTTAGCCAGTTTAAAACACTGTTTCATACTAACAAGTTTTTGACTTGTTCTTTCTATCTTAATCATTAACAAAGGCTCAAAATTCCCATTATTCATTCTTATACATGCTTAAACACGTACACTCAGGCACGTAGCTTGGGGGGGGGGGGGGGTTAGGAGGCAAGGGAGGCTTGACATCCCAACACTTTTTCTCGCAGCAAACATTTTTTTTTGAAAAATACATATAAAGAAGTAAAATAAAAATGGAGTCCCCCTACTTTTTGGAAGCAGGTCAGAAATTAAAGTGAAAGATATACATGTAATAATACCCCCTTGTTTTTATCCACCCCCTCCCGCCTCTCCTTTCCTTGTCAATTTAGTTTGATGAGCCCCCCCCCCCCCCCCCACTTTCAAAATCGATGCCACTTGCCTGCCCCCTTGTTCCTATTAAATGAGATAAACAGCCTTTCTCTACATTACATCCATCATCAATTATTAAAATCGGCAATGCTTTTTAAGGTCCATGCTAGTAGAAATTTAAGAGTTTTTTTTTCTTTTCAAAATGTTGAAATTCCCGAATTTAGAAATATTTTCCACTCGATTAAATTTTAATTTTTTTGTCACTTGATATGCCGAGAGAGGGTGAGGGGAATTACGAGGTCTGTATAAAATTGTATAATTTTTATAAGTTAATAAGTCAGTTAAATAATTACGTTTGTAACTTTGTTGCCTTTGTTAATTGACGAGAGCAAAACTTCACATAAGATAAGACAGCGAATTCTGGTTTGAATAATGTAACAGACTGAACATCTTTATGTAAAAAAAAAAAAAAAAACTTTCAAATGAAGCAATTCTCTCTCTCTCTCATTCTCTCTCCATCACATGTACAAATACTTTATACGGGGTAATTAACACTAGCATGCGATGATATCGCCAGTGTTTAAAATCATGTATTTATTTTTAATTTCTAATTAAAGTTTATGATTATTTAACAAACACAACATTATGATACATAAATTAAAGTGTTCGCCCAAAATCGGGAGTTAGCAATTATGTAAGGAGATCAAAATCGAATAATTTCATTTATTCATGGCTTAAAAATGAATTTCTTTTTTGTTTTCATTTCCCTTATAAACGGAGAGAGAGAGAGAGAGAGCACATGGAATTTGAAAAAAGTTAACCCCGATCTATGTGCGCACAAGACATGAATTTTTAATCATGGGGAATATTATCAATTGGTTAAAATTACCATGCTCGTGCTTAAATAGATTGTCACGATAGGTTATTGTTTTTTCATACGGTACAAGAATATGCCTTATGATAAATCAAAAACAAAAGATTTCAGTTGTTTAAAATTAGAAATACATGTGTAATTGGAATATATGAATACGCATTAATATAATATGTTATACTCAGGGTCTCTCACGGCTTACTCAGTACCCTCAGTGCAAACCTTTTTTTTTGATAGTCTCAGGGTTTTTTCATAACAGTAGAGTAAAATTTGCATACATAAAATTTATTTTGGACAGTGTTAACAATAAAACACAATAAATGTGTCCAAGAAAAGAATGATTTGTAGAAAGAATTTCTAGAAATAATGAAAACCAAATCTAATTGATTAGAAATAAGTATCGTAAGTAACTTACTTACATTACTCTTCCCAACTGCCTCCTCACATTTTGGAATAAAAAAGGTACATTGTCACTGCAAACTATAGGAGTTTTCAAAGATTTTCGAAATTTAGTATGTTTCAAAAAACAGCTTTTGTTGCGCGTATTTACGCTTTGTCTGTACACCGTAGAATTACGTTAATGCCACATTTAAAGAATAACTGGAAACAAAAACTGTACAGTTTCCTTTGTCAGTACCGGAATACCCCTCATCCATCAACGGTAATGAGTCCGTTTACATTTATGTTTCGTTGAATTACCAGAACCAAATTGCAAGATAATTATGCGAAGCGGAAAATGAAGTTGGGAGAAAAATAATGCCCCTTAAGATTCAAAGAGTGGTGATATAGTCCTCATCAAGGTTGGGAACAAACTTGACAAAAGCATACATGTACAATCCAGATCCCCATGTTTTAAGCGCAACAATGGTGTCTGCAGGTAATACGACAGTATTTCCCTGAAGTCTCAGGACAAAACATGACGGACAGGAAATATAACCGAGTATTTCCCTTTAATTAGAAATTTCTCGAAGAGGTGAGATTTACGCGGAGGTGTTAAAGCTGACATGAATTCATAAAAGCATTTGGTCGCCATATTAGTTTCGATCGCTCCTCAACTGCCACTGGGGTATATATACCGGTCGAGAAAGTTACAGTCGGTTGCTTTCCGATCGAGGCATTCAGGTTGCGCGGACTTCTAAATGCTTGAACTGCACATTGTAGTAAAATGTTTGTAAAAAAGAATAAAGGAAACTACAATTAATAAAACACAAAATAATTTTATTCTTTGATAGAATTTCCAAGATATCCGTATCATTTTGCACAGATAGTGCTGCCTTACTTTGCATGCACATCGAACACGTGTGTCGTTCATTCAGAGTGCATAACGTCTGCTTTTTTAGAAGACCCCAGCGGCACTACATCCAACACAGTATATAAATGATAGTAAATCCAAGAAAGTAACAACGTTACATCGTTTCCATAGGTTTCAACAAAAACACCCCGTTTCTAAAATCCATGCGATCATTGACATCAGCCACAGTGTGTAGTTTGCGCATGTGCGATGTTGTAACTTACACAGGAGAACGAGGATTTTGTTTGGGTTCCTGGAATTTCAGTCTGTCTTGTTTCGTAGTTGTTTGGATATTCCTTACCACTGCAGTGGTTGTCATAATAGTGTTTTTCAAAACGCGTTTCTACAAGTCTTTTCGTCCAATGTAACGTGCTCGGGTGAATGAAATACCTGGATGCGGTGAAGCATGAATAGTGCTATCGGCCTTATATAGGGGGTGTGTAGCAATGAGCAGAACAAAAGAAATCGACAACAAATATGGCGGTAGTCCGTGATAAAAGGGAAATAATGCGTATTTATGAATTCATGTCAGCTTTAAGGAACCATGTGGGCACTTTAGCGTCTTATTTTAAATGTTTAATTCAAAATCGTGAGATTAAATCACTATTTTGAATCAGATCAAAAACTTAGTATTTTCTTTTTAAATAAATGTCAATGGAATAAAATCGGGTAGTACATCACTGGCTGCCACATCGGTGCATTATCACGTGACAGCTATAAATAGCTTGCCTATATTCCTTAACATAAAATGAGATAGAACAACACTAACCTGTGGTTTCCACAAAACAATAAACATATCAAGTGAAGGCAAAACATCTCAGTTCTATAAAAACTGCTGCTAGAATCCTATATTATCCTTAATTTAATAGTTATTTTTCCGGTTCTCAAAAAACCTTCCCAATTTTTATTCATGTTGCACGGAAAACCGTATGTTGCATCAAAACAACACATAACACAGGATTCTAGCAGCACCTTTCAATTTAAGCAATGATCAAACTACCGATACACGTAAAACTTGAAGTTCAATATATATGGGGTAGTGTTGTTCTAATCGGATTTTTATATCATAAACAACAACAGAGGAATGCCTGGCCGAGAAATAAAAACAAATTTACATACCTTTTAGCAAATACATTGATTAAACTAACATCTCTCACAGTATTCTTTTGTTCAATTCTCAATAAATCACACCAAAATACTTTATTAGAGTTCTTAGATTGCTTATATTTTGAATCTTTTACAATACTTTCCGATCAAATTTACACGACATTCAACTTTCAGTCGTAACGTCATCAATGTGTAAATCTACGTAATACAATCTAATTTTGAAAAACCAGAGGCCAACAGGCCTTAACGGTCATCTGAGTACCATAGCCCATACACAATTTTGTCGAGGAGTCTCATATATGCATTTAAAGAAGTTTTATTCTGGAGTAGAAAAATTATAATATTATAATGACGACCACCTTCCTGCCTGAAATCTTTAAATAGGACTATGAAACCTATAATATTAGCGAAAAACTTATACAGATCATAATAGATTGCATGACCTTTATTTGAAAAGGTACAAGGCTCTGATAGAAAATAATTTTCCCACATTTGTTTACTTTCAAGATAGGTTTTATGTGTATATGTTTTTATAGATAAACTAAAAGAAGATGGCTAGTAGACATGTTTTATTTAAAACAACCTCTTATCCCCCATCCCGAGGGGCAGACAGAAACTCTCCCTGTGGGCAATTAAACAAAACAAAAAAAAAAACAGCTTTAAAAATATTCCTGTCTTCATTTGTTACATTAAGATTACCTGACAACACAATAAAAGTTTTCCTGGCACACAGACTTATGTACATGTTGCACACAAAAACATCACATATTCCACATAATAAACAAATCTAGATTTCATACATATGTTACAATTCACTTGAAAAAAGAAACAATGTATTTAAGTCTAGAAGAAGCTCATCTAACTTCAGAAAGGGGGCAGTCGGTGTACAAGTTTAGTCCCGAAATGCTGTTTGAAGCATGCGGGCTATCCTGATTGTCTATTCGAGCGGTAGAGGTAAGTGAGACGACGAAGTGCTCAAATGTACTAACCTTTATCTACATCTGTCAAAAGTTTGTTCAACCTTATCAGCGAAAGACTAGGTCAAAATGCAAGATGTCTACCTGTTTCTTGCTTGCGTTTAATTTTTAGGCCCACAAATACATACAGAAATACTGCAATGTATTATACAGGTGGATTAAAGGTTCGATACCCTCTTAAGTAAAGAATCCTGAGACATAAACATCCGAACTTTTACTTCTCATTCCAACAGTTTCTGATGTTGACGGAAATGATAGTAAAACTCAAAGATCATTCCAACATGGTTTGTTTAGACGACAAGGATTATAATTTCAATTGGAGAACAAGATAATCCATACAACAGGACATTTGTTCCAGATGGTGTGAAATTGCAGCATAAAGGAACAGCAAACTCCACAATCGTCCATCTGATCACTAATATTCGCTTTTAACCTGAACCAAATCTGACATCAGACAACGCATCTGAAAATTTCAAGACATTGAAACGTTAAGTGGAAATTTATTTACGTACAAGCGACTCAACTCAGCTCGACAAAAAAACTCAGACTACCACGATCATAAATTGCGATGAAGAGCAACTATTGTAAATCTACGATCACTTTGATTGGGCCGATACCAAAGACATTAACGACCGAGATCCTTTTCTTCAAAAAGATTAAATAGTATTGTAACCTAAGAAAAAAACGAGGTTCTGGTAGGTGAAGTATTTTGACCAGTTTGTCGCAGAACTTCGCACACGTTCAAAGTCATGCAAGTTGTGCCTTGATATGTTTATTGTTTATTGAAAACCACGGGGTAGTGTTGTTCTATCTCATTTTATATTAAGGAATATACGTACATGTAATCTACTTATAGTTATCACGTGATAAAGTACTGGGATGGTAGTAATGCACTACTAGATTTTATTGCATTGATATCTATTTAAACGTAAAATAATAAGATTTAAGTCTGATTCAAAACAGTAATTTTATCCTGCTATTTCGTATTTTACACTCAAAATAAAACGCAAACATGTCCATATGCTTCCTTAGCCTACTCGTATACCTGTATAACTGTTTAGAGAAATGCACTGTAAAGTTGGGACCAAAAGAAAATGATCTAAAAATAGTTCATTTAATATATAACTCGAATCGAATATTATAATATGTACCAGTACTAATGAATTTTGAATTACCTCCTTCTATCAAATGGATTACAAAATTTTAAAATCCGTTAAATATAAAAAAGAACTGCCTCGCTGTTGATTTTCTTTGTATAAGTATTAACTGACACTCTTCGGTAAGGAGGGATCACTCATTCATAACGATTGTAATTTCGGGCATCGGTACCTTTTTTTTGACAGTTCACTTCAAATTTCTCCGTGACGAAGGCCCGTGTGTGGTACACAGATGATTGTTTCTTCTTGTCCCCTAAAATATCTCCTGTTTTCTTTGTAGTTATTCTGTCACTCGAGTATGTCCAGGCAGTGGAGAATTACATGTACATAGTGGGCACTCCTTGGGCCGTCTGTTGTTCCTGTAAGGGACAAAGGGCAGCATAGTTCAAGACGGTGGATTTCCCGGGACTATGGTTCCTCTATGAAGGGCCTCAGACCTCTAAATATTTTTACCATATTGGGTAGCGGTGAAGGTAGTCCTGCTGAACCTGCAGTCCATGAGGTGGCGTACGGTCTCATCATTTTCTGGGTGGGGTTAAAGGTCCTCGAGTCCCGCGGCAGTCATTAAGTATGCTATTGCACACGAAAGTTCACTGCATGTTCTGCCACACCTGTTTAGCGCTTCATTTGGCAGACTTTAAGCAGACTTCTGATTTTTTTTAAGCCTGCCTCTGAGTGGCGGTCTCCCGTGGATCGTGTTTGTGCTAAATTTGGTCTTGTCAGCTGCCTTCCTCTGGGATTGGGAAATAGGCTTTGTGTCTATGAGGGTATGTTTATGATCCCTTAATGTTTCTTATCTGAATGCAGTGCTGTCTCCGTCAGTAGACAAACAAAATATAGCTGATAAGGGTGGGTTTTCTGTCACTTATTAATTTTTTTACAGATTTTCTCGTTACGGATGTGCTCGCAGCCAAAGGGTGCATCAAAGGTTAAAAATGCTGAGCATTTTCCTGGATGCTTTGGGCACTTGCTCTCTTATGTGCCTTTACAACAGAGCTTGTATTTGTTGTTTTTGTTGTGTTTTTTTTTTGCAGCGACACCTTCAGCCTTTTTTAATCGGGGATTATGTTTTCACTGTATGTGCTCAGTGTTTCAGGTTGGAATGGGTTACCGTTCAAAGACTAGAACATGGATTCTTATACCGGTCACCACCTTCCACTGCCTTGGGTGTGAGGCTTGGATATCTGCAGTGTCAAGCGCATCCTTCAGGTATGTTCTTTCACGTTTAATACCTTCACCATCATGGGCCCAACCTTACTCCCATTGTGTTGTAATCCTAGGTAGAATGGGGCTGGACAGTTGAGGACCAGAAATATCTCTTTTAAGGTGGTCCCCACGAATAAATTGTACATGAAGGCTACCCATATGCCTAGGCTTGGTTTGACATTCTTCGGACCCGGACTGTCTGTCTGCATTTCTTCGTACATCTTTCTTTGTTCGTTTTGAACGGAAACTGCAGTGCCGGCATTAAAGGGTCTCCTCCTAACAAAATGCTTTTCCGCTTTATAGCCAAACTGCAGGTGGGGGAGGCATTTAGTACATTCTAGTTTGTGCTCCTGGTAGGCGGCACTGAACATCTCACAAGTATTCCCCATGTGAAGCATTTTGTAGTTCTTCTCTTTTTTGGTTAGGGATGTCCTTCTCTGGTGCAGTGCATACAGTTCTCGAGCTGAGATGCATAAGTGGTCCTGCGTCCTCTCTGACCGATGCAACATCCTTCAGAGTGATATTTTTTTCTATTTTGCTGATCCGTGTTCTTGTTTGTCGCCCCGGAGCTGACTCTATTTATCACATTACCTAAGGCCAAGCCTCTGCGACGGTCATCCTTGGCTTTGAGTTGCGCTATCTTCCTTTTGTTACTTCCCTCAATTTTCTACATTGCTGCTTGCTTTCTAGTAATATTTAGTAGAATTTCATGTGGTAAAGCATTCGATTATATTTATTTGTTATTCTATGTTTCTTAAGCCTCCAGTGTTTGGTTCTAGTGTGAACACTAATCCGAATTAGGCTTGCATGGTTTATTAGAAAGGCAGATTCTTAATGCAGTTGCAGTAGAATGGATTCAAGGTATTTTGTACACCAAGGCTGATATTTGTACAAAGAGACCAAGGTGAATGAAATACCTACGCTACTGCTAGAGGAACTCGATTTAAAAAAAGTGACCCCCCCCCCCCCCGAAAAAAAAAATTCTTTGTAAAATGTGACATTTCCATTCCAGTTGCAAGGACTTTTTCCTGAAGTCTTTAAGTAAAAATTAAATTTAATTATTATTAGAAGTAGGGTAGGGGTCCAAAATTTAATTGCCACAAATATAAAATATGCATATATTTTTCAATAAAAGTATAACTTCTAGGTACTCCCATTGACACAGACAAAATGTACCGTGCAAGATAAATGGTTTTTGAGATCCGATTAAACATAGAGTACCCTCTTTTAAGACAAAGTTACAATTTAGATTAGCAAGTTTATACAGTTTTCTCATTAAATGGTTATAGAGTGGACACCTATGTCCTCCATATTTTTTTTCAAATTCGTAAATCTTCAATCTTTGTCTGTAGCTGCAAAGTTCTAAGTGATTAAAAATGCATTGTTCTGCCGTTGTATGCGTAATTTGCGTCCAAAACATGTATAATTTCATATAAATTGCCTTTAATCTTTAGACAGCAGTTTTAGTCAGTTTTGGGCAGAAACAGGCCAGTTGAAGATTTTTTTAAAAAATTTATCTTCAAATGTACAAAATGACCGCACACCCCTTTAAAATATGTACTTCTTTCAAATGTACATATTTTTATAACAGTTCACCATGGAATTACTGGAATATTGGCGTAAACTGAAGTTTGAGTCCAATCCATAAAGGGAAGAAGAAATAGGTCTCCTTTAACCGAAAGTTTACAGTTGTCCCCTAAAGCATGCGTGTCGATAATTCCTCACACAATGTCCGATCGCGATACACTCCCTTTCAATATGATATCTGTTCAGTCTGTCAACACCCTATGTATTGTTAATCTATACCTAAAATATACACCATTGATTTTATTAGTCCCGATTTTATTTAAAGCTTAACACAGAGCCACTGTCACTCAGGCCAGATGCCTAACGGATACTTGGTGAATCGATAAAATGGTTTCCGCATTACGGAAACTATACAAGAAACTTCAACTTATTATCCCCTCGCGCAACTTGTTGCGAAGGGGATATAGCATCGCTACTGTGCGTGTGTGTGTTCGTATGTGTGTATGTATGTGTTTGTGTGTGTGTGTACTCCATTTCAATTTTCTAGTAATTTCCAAGAAAATCCTCTCATGAATATCCATCAAACTTTGTACACTTCTTTGGCATGGTAAAAGGACAAACCCTGTTGATTTTAAAATCAATTGATTAAGTATTTTTTGAAATTATCGTAAAAAATGAAGTTAAAAACATGAATTTTATGTACGACTTGACAATAGACATTTCCGGTAATTTTATGTACGACTTGAAGTTAATCGCTACCGTATACAGTTCAAATCAACAACTTGATATTTTTTGGGATTTAAATCTAGTAAAGGTAAAAAAAAAAGTTTTGTAGCATTGGAGTGTTAGACGAGGGCCCATAGTTAAAAGTTGAAGCGGGCAAGAGAATTAAGTCTGCCGTTTTACATCGAAACAAATAGTCGACTTTCGGACAAATTTTCCCGTATTACTTACAATAGAACTAGTCCAATATTCAGTAGAGACTTTGACAGATATTGCACATTTATCACGCGAAAATTGTTTTATATTAATAATAACTGCATATATATCTACTATACTATGGGTTAATTATAATACGACAACTAGCAACTAGAATTTCCATCAGAGCAGACTACAGAGCGCTTGATTTTCAGCTAGGTTTCATAATATATACGGATCGTTTATGTATGCTTATATAAAAATGAATGTCACTAAATGAATCTAAATTAATAAACTTTAAAGTATGTGTGTTGAGTTTCTGCTAGGAATAGGAAAACTGTTATGTAAACCCCCTCCCCCAATTTATACACCACAAAGCTTGGGGATTGAGATTAAATAGATATTACATGTATGTATTCAAAGTGGTTTAAAGAAATACTTTCTTTATTTTGATCTGATAAATTTACATGTATTTTCCTAAATAACGTATTCCCCCGTACAATAAGTCATGTCGCGAGGGGATGCTCCGCTTAGCGGTGCCCTTGTTTTTTATCCAGTGTTGAGCACAAATTATATTATGATTATTGAATTATAAAGCAAAAGGTGGTGGAAGCTAAAACTCGGGACAGAGTAGGCCTTTAGGGATTTCGTACCGATGAATCTAGGGAGGTTAGATCCATTGACCATAATGTCAGTTTGTGAATTGTCTGCTTTCAAGTTCGACTTCCGATGATTGATCATTCGTCTGATAAATGTTATTAATCTGACAGCTAAAGTTTATAGTTGAGCTAACTGTTCCTCTGAATCAGGGATGGAAAGTTCACTTGAATTTGTTTCTGTTTGGATAGTGAAATACTCGCATTGGAATATTCATTTGTGTGTCTGATAATAGCCACCGTGTAACAATGCTAAGAGTAATGATTTTTACGTCAAAATATACTCTTTGTTCCTCGATTTCTGTTTATTGGTGTTCTGTGGTTTGCTGATAAGTATGTTCCTCCGCAGCTGTGACTTGCCTGGTTTTATTGTGTAGTTATTGGGCCTGTTCTTCACCTGAAATCGTTGGATTCATTCCTCATTCCAACACTTCTTACTTTGAATAATGAGATGACAGAACAGAAAGGAGACGAAGTTAAAGTCAACTTCTTTATTTTTTGCCTTTCAAAGTGGTTAATTCTTTGAAATTTGCCACTTGATGTAAACTGAAGAAGGATCTCGATTCTCGATTTCGACTTTTTTATGTCTGCGAGTTCCTGTGGAATGTGACTCAGGAGGTACAGCATTCTAAATTTGAAAATATATGCAATATGTATTATTTTAAGCGTTTGGTTGTGTTATTCATGATTTCCAAACCTGCTCAAGGTTTAAAACTTATTTTAAAAAATTCAGACATAATGTACTCTCATCCACATTGAATTATTAGTGATCCATACTATTTTAGAGATTTTTAAAGCGTACCTGTAAATAAAAGATAAACATGATAAAAACAAGCATTATTGAGATAAAAAAAATACGACCGACGAACAACATCCATTATCATTGTTACGAGGTTTTGCTGCAACATATTGTAACGCTCGGAACGCTTGCCTTGTGTTGAGAACAAAACGATGTAAAGTTTTATAATTTATTCAACCATAAATAACATGACACAAATAACAACGTCGTTCTAAAGAAAAATCGTACAAGTCTCGACCCTTGGGACGATGGCAAAATCGGTACAATCACTGACACAAAATAAACTGGTACTTATATCCAGTAAATATACACTACACTTAAAATCCCCCGACCAAAACTTAAATGCCATCGATAAAATACGAATAAGTATTTTCGCTATAAGATACAAAATATTCTCTAACTCTCTATAAAATACCTACGAATTAATATCTCCGGTACAAGTTACAACTAGTAGCATAGAGCGAAAATATTCCCTAACTTTTAGAAATCGAAATAACTAGTGCTGAACTAGAAAATATGAATTAAACTAGCCCTATAACTAATATAAATAATTAATTAAACCCTATTACTATAAATGTACTTCAGTCAATTAGAAACTGAAACAGTACACACTTTAAAATCTGCTACAAAATCTTCGCGTGCTTCCCAGCACACAACGAAAAAGGAGAGAGCACCCGTTTCTCAGCGTCCGGGTATTTATAGAGTGCCAAAAGCAGACGATAATTTATAACCAATTAGATACGTAAATCTCATCCCTTAAAACGATTATCCAATCATAGTTAATCCCCATCCCGTAAAAGAATACACATGTAATTTATCAATGAAACGGAATCGGACAATAAAACGTATTATAGATATAGCCATCTATAATAATGCCAGCACAAAGAACAGAAAAAAAGAAGACATCCAGCAAAGATCAACCATTCAAAACAATTCAATACTCTTAATATATTTTTCTCAACAACAACAATGGTTAATATTGATTATTTATACATTAATTTATAATTTTCAATTAAATATGCAAGACAATTTCACCAATCCCACAATCATTACCCAGTATTTACTTTTATACATGTATCAAGTAGAAATTACAATATTTAACATTAATCGAAGCTGAAGACACTGAAAGAATAATCAAGAATAATAAAAAATACCGGCATAAAATTAACATGAATAAATCACTAAACAACTTATATATCTATTAAAACATATATATGTAATTACACTCAAACACTTCTCTAATGGCTTTTGTCAGGTCTTCTGTAATGGGGACGGTCAGGCTTGAATAGGTCATCCAGTGGCGAACGGTGCCACGAACGCTGCTGAGGCTTAGGAAGAATGGGTCACGGCACCACTCGCACCACCGACTGGAGTTTCCTGGGGGACTTCCCGTCAGGAGCTAAGGACCTTCGTGGACCGGGCTTGTATGCTTCTCCTTCCCCAGGGCTATCGTGAAACAAAAAGCGACTCGCTCTCCCCTCTCCTTAGGGTTGCGGCTCTGTCCCTCCAACTCTCTCTCCAGGCTCTATGTCTTCTTCAACTCCAACTCCTTGGTTGATGGCTCCCTCACAAAGAACTCATCCAATAACTGCTGGTCCTCCTCTGTCAACAGTTCTGGAAGGGAGGTATCCAGCGTTTATTGAGGGGAATGGCTGCGGAGGATGGGAGGGGGACGAAGAGGCCAATGTCGTCGACGGGAGAGAGGAACACGGACACAGGTGGCACCGAAGACACACACGGTGGTACGGCGGAGGCCAAAGGAACTGAGGGACCATCAGGGGACTAAAGGCTGGCTGGTCGCCTCTGCGACTCCCAGTGCTGCAAAGACTCCTCGACGGACAACACCACCATCATCTCCTCCAGTATGGCGGTATTGTCTCGAAGTCTGAGATAGGAGCTAACCGGAGGCTCTGGACCAGCCCCAACCCGCATTTTGTGCTCCAGATGCCACATCCCATGTTTAGTGAACTTCGCCTTCTAATATGATGTGAACTGACACAACTTACGGGAAAAATGGTTGTCTTTAAGGGACAGGTGTCTTTGTATAGGTGGTTCGTATCGGCCAACTTCTTCTCCCTGTACCCACAGGAATTGCATTTCCAAGATTTTTGATTTGTCATTTGGTCTCTTGAGTCTGTATCACTATCAGCTCTAGATTTTGTTGCTCTAGCACATCTCTTTGGAGATGGGTGTCGAACAGCCTCTTCATAATTTGTTACTTGTAGCACAGCTTCGTGAATGTCACGAGGATCCTTGACATACTCAACGTGAAACGGAACATATCTATCTGCTAAACCATCCAAGAATTTTCTGAGAAGATCCTCATCTCGAGTCTTGTAGTCCCTCTCTGAATGTGCCTTTGTAAATAGCCTTTTAAAGTCTGCAGCAAAATCCTCAACTCGCTCACCAGGCTTTTGAACACGTTTGTTGAATTTAGCATGGAAGGTTTGTCGTGTTTCAATAGCACGGAATCGATTAGTAAGTTCTTTGGTTTGTTTCTTGTAGCTGTTTCTCGTATCCTTGGAAAGCTGACCAAATACAAAGTCTGCTGCTGCATCATGTAACCTAGGGAGCAGTTGATCGAGCTTCTCATCAGTGGACCATTTGTATATATCTCCTACTTTTTCAAGTCTGAAGAACTAGACAGTCCTGTCCTCTTTTCCAGTGTAAGGAGGTATTTTTACTTGAGTAAGATTGCTAGGACGTCTCCGTAGGAGCTCAGGTTTTGATGTATCACTGTCGCAACTAAATTGCAGGAGTGAGGGGGTGGTGTCAAAGCTTGCTTGACTCTTCGAGCTTTTGTCGTTTTATCCCAGTCGCTCCACAGTGGTTCGCAATTGCCGTACTATATCTGTGAGAGCATTCAACGCAGTATGATCTGTCACTCCAAAGGATCCGGAAGTAGTAATGGGTGGTACTGGTATCTGTCTCCGATAGTACTGGCTTGCTATCACAGGTACAGAACCTGTAAGTGGGGCTGTAGGAAAACCAACATGGTCAGGACGTTGTGCAAACTCTGTCATTGAAGTACAAGATGAATTACCCGCATAAACTGCACATGAACTCACAGGTACTGAACCTGTAAATGAGCCCACAGGCAAATGGTTATTTCGACATCTGATATGTGACCACGTTGTGCTAGCAGCACTACTGGTAACTGTACTAAGGTGAGAAGCAGAGTTACAACTTATGGGGGTGAAGCTTTGGTCAGACCACAGGGCTTGGTTTGAGGAGGCAGGCACAAAAGCTGAACTCTGAGTTAGACCTGAAGTGCACGTATTGGTAGGTAACCTAAGCATAGGACCAGTTGTCTGCATCATGGGAGAAAGTGCAGGTGTCATATATGGAGAAGAGTTTATTGCTGGGTATGATCCAGTCTGCATAACTCTCATGTCTATAAAAACTATTTCAGGACGACCTGTACATGAACTCGCTGCAAGTGGAACAGTATCTGAGCTCACAGGTAAAACTATTGTGTGATGAGCTGGTCTACGTACGCTCATGTGATCACGCTCTGACGTAATTGTGCAGTCTTCGGTATCTGGCTGATTAACTGTGCTCACAGCCACTGAGACTGTACTTGAGACGGCATTTGTACATGAAATTGACCCATCGTATACGCAGCACTGTTAAGGTTGCATATGCTTAAATTACTAAGAAATGTGTCATTAAAACAAACTACAAATATGATAGTAGTATAAATCAAAACTCGCATACAACTTTTTCTAATATACTATTATTAGAACTCTAGTGACCCGTGTGTTATGACCCACATGTGCATTTAGAGCCATCACGTGTCTATCACGTGACATCGATATTTATAAACATTTTACTAGGTCACACATTTTTTAAATATCGCAAAGGCATAACCCCGTTGCACATTTATTTATTTTGCATGTATCATTTGAATGTGATCTCCTTCACCCAAAAAGCACTGCTGCTTTATTGGAATCGAGTTAATTACAACGCCATATCCAAAAATACACTCGACAATCCATCATTTACTGAGGTATCACGTCATTTTTCATCAACGAATAAGGCAAATCCGGAGAATAAACAAAACAGCAGCATTTTTCAGTTACCTCACTTGTTCACTGTGTAAAATATCAAAAGTAGCCATGTAGGTTATGCCCTTGGGAAATTGCGGTGGAGATGATATACATGTTTTTTCCTTAACTCAACCCCCTTTTCAAACGCAATACCGATCTAGATTTCGGCTAAGGGAAATAACTCTGTAGATATAGTGTTGCACATGTTGCGGGAAAATTTGATTTATGTTACGAGCATTTTTCGATATTTTCCGTTGGTTGTAATGCTTGAGGCAAAATTGTAAGTTATGTATAAATAAATTTCATACATTTATAAATTTCAAGTAACAGCGTGGGTCAGTAACAGAGAAAACGAGAGATAACTACGACATGCATTACCTCTTTATATTCAGCGACAATCAACAAGCCCGTGCATTTTTCTATTTAATTCATTTATGTTTTACCTGTATCATACTCTGATTTTTATTAATACGATATTAAGTTCCTTCGATCCTCGGGATCGGATTCGTCCTTGGTACAACGTTATTTAACCTTGGAATTATCTCCTCCTCAACCTGGGGAGTAGCCCTTTCCCTGTACAAAAGAGAGGAGGCAAAAGACAGCTTCCAGTTGACTACTTCTTTTATTCAAAGTATTTCAATCATTTTTAGTTATAAAACATTCCGAATAAAACACCACAATTTAAATATAATGTATAATAAATAACAATAAATATTGATTATAAGAAACTCTGAAAATAAAATATTATATTTTTTTGAACCCTCTGAATCATTTACGTTAACTTTCATAAAAACGCGCAAGTATCTTAATATGATCTTACCTGTATAAAAAAGAGGAGGCAAAATACAGCTTCCAGTTGACTACTGGAGAGCTGCTTTCCCCGCACCTCCTTTTTATACGCACGGACACTGCACCTCAAATCTGCGAACCTTAAAAGTATATGAGCTCAAGTCCATACTAATGTTCTGACGCACCGTGGTCGCTCATAGCATTTTATTGATAATTGTTGACCCGGCGCAGTCAGGTTCATCACTGGACTTAATTCAATATCTCGATGAATACAAACACTTATGTGTTGTCTGTCTAGCCAATGTACTTTACCCAATTTCCGAAGTATTTTCGTCATGATACCTGCTTTGCCAATTAAATCAATAAATGATGAATGAAATATATTTTAAACACATTCTTCCTCAAGATTGCTGTTTATTTTTAAGAAAGTATTCCTTAACATTGCTGTTTATTTTATAAGAAAGTACAATCACAAAATCCTGACACACCCCCCCCCCCCCCCCCCCCCCCCCCCCAAAACAAAAACAACAACAATACATGAGCAATGTAAATGCCCATATTTTGAATGTTGATCACAAAATATATATAGATTTTCAAACATTTTTTATTCAGTTTTCAAGGGAAATATTGAAGAAATAACTCATAGTTAAGAAACTGTTATCAAATAAATCATGGTTTTAAAAAATAATATTTGCATATTAAGATTAATTTTGATTTAAGTTTTAAATATTATGGAATAAAAAAAAACAAGATTTGCAAAATCTTTAGCTCAGATTCAACGTTTAAGTATTAAGATTAGGTTTGTACATTTAAAATACTTAATTTTTGATTCGTCTTAACTATTTTTTTTTTTTGATTTCCCTGTGTTGATAAAGGCAATTTACTAACACGTATTAGGTATCCATTCAAAAAATCAGCAAAATATGCAGATGTTTCTTGCGACATTCTGATTTTACTATTTAGTGCTGTGTCACTTTTCTGATAAAGGGAATTAATACATTTTATTTTGGCCCAAGTATTCTTATTTTGGAATCTGGATTTATAGTCAAAACTTAGCATTGAGGCAATGCAGATATTACAAGATGCATTTTCAAATTTATATGGGCATTGTCATTTACTCATGCAGCCCTATTTTATTGGACTAAATGAATGCCTGCATTAAGCGAAGACCGGGAGGTCGCTCAATGCAGGCATTGCATGGACCATTGTAGAGTCGCTCGACACCTGCATTAAACAAGTGAAGAGTCACTCGCTCAATACCTGCATTGAGCGACAGGAAGGCCATCGAATGCAGGCATTGGTCCACTGTGAAGTCTTCCAATGCGTGCATTGGCCGACAATGAAGTCAAACAATGCAGGCATTGACCCACTATAAAGTCAACCAATGCAGGCATTGGCCCACTATGAAGTCAACCAATGCAGGCATTGGCCCACCGTGAAGTCTTCCAATGCATTGGACAACTGTGAAGTCATCCAATGCATACATTGGGCCCAATTTCAAGTCAAACAATGCAAATATTGGCCCTTTATGAAGTCATCCAATGCCTGCATTAGACGACTGTGATGTCATCCAATGTAGGCATTACGGTCAACAGTAGATATTGAATTTTCTTTAATGAGTAGTAGCAGAAAATGATCATTTCTGTTTATTTGATATATACAAAGTTTGAATACCTATGTTTGGACACTGATTTTATTTATTTCAACCCCCTTCATCAATCAAATTAGATCATAATGTTTGACATATCCCAAAGGCTGATATTGTAGATATTTTTATTCATTAACTCAGCATGCTGATTATCCTCCTTTTAGCAGCGGTTGAATTTTCCTCTATCGTGTGTACCTGAAATAAAAGACGTATAGTTTAAATGTAGTCTATAATCTTCAGTAAAACTATAGAATACATATCTACATTTCAACATACTTGACACTGTATCCTCTTTAGTTATATCCAGTTTGATCAATAAATTATCTTTGCTCGGATAAACATACTCTCATCATGCAATTCTATGGTTGCTTTTTTCTCAATCGCAAAACAATTACAGACTTAAGCTCTTTGCAACTTAATGTAGATATTTAATACGTATAAAAATATCTCGATTTTTTTAACCAATATAATTTTTTAACGGACGTTTAGAGGCATCATGGATCTGTATTCATCAAGCTTCTGATCTTCAGCACTGTATGCATTGCCCCGGCTCTGCTATACTCCGTGACCGTAGCTGTATCTCATTCCAATTAACGAAAAAATAATTCAAGTGATTAAATTCGTCATTACAATAATAACGAAAACGTCGTTCTAACGGACATTGTCCTTTCCGTATCATTTAAAAATATTTCGCGGATTTTTCTGACATCTAAAACTATGACGTAATAAACCTTAATAATTCACGTTCATGTGTTCGCATCAGTTATTTTGAGAAAGATGAAGATGAAGTTAAAAAAAAGAAGATATTTCTGTGCAAAAAATAAAGCCAAAATGCAGTTTCCCAGAATTACAAACGTGTGTCGTGTCTTTCAACTGGATCAGGAGTTCAAACGTCTGGATGTACTGAACACAGAAGAGTTGCGTGAAAAACACATGCACTCATGAATTTTGATTCCGAAGTCATCAAAATGATCATGTTAGTGCGGATAGTTAATCTAATTAGTGTTGGCATATTAAGAAATTGGTTTAATGTAGATATATAGTAGTCAGTATAAGGTTATGGCATTAAATAATAATATTCTGGCCGTCCGAATTTGTTTGAACGGACCTACGCTGAACCTTATACGAATCATATTACAGAGTATAATTTACAAGATTAACATTTTTTTTAATATTGATGTACATAAAACTGTTCTTCAACATAAATAACTGTCATATATCGCTTAAGCTACTCATTACAGTGCAAGATTATATTTACTATGACGTGTTATATAGTATATAGAAATAGATGTTTCCCGACTTACGGGTTGATTCAAAAGTAATTTACGCATTTTTTAAAGAACATTTTCATGCACGTATTGTTTTAATATCTTTGTTTAAATCTCTTGTATATTTTTTTTTTACATTTCGCTTTTTTTAACAATATTTATTGTGCTCTCTCTCTCTCTATCTCTCTCTCTCATTGGTTGCAACTCTAAATGCCCAAAGGTAATTACCATATATATGTTGTATAATCTAAATGAAATACATGCATATGTTGATTTAAAATTTTTTGATTTGGGATATTCACTACTTAGGCTTAAGCATTTTATTCACAACATCAAATAACATATTTTAATTCTCTTGAATTCTAGATGAAGTTTTTCCTGTAATTCTTTTTTTTTTTTTGGTCACAGCTAGGATGCCGAGTATCTATTAAAGACATCAAGAAACACACACCTGAGGATTCTGTCAGCTTTTTTTTAAGTCTGGCAATAAAACCAATGGAGTTTTGTCCAGCCACTGCTATTTCAATGAGGATCGAAGTAGTAAGTTTTTACAAAAACTATTATTTTTTAAACATATCTTTTTAAGGAAGTATGGGACACTCACCAAAGTAATTAAAAAATTATAAAACTTTGTTCAACGGTGAGCACTGTATTTCCTCTAACAGAATATAAAAAAAATTTGATAGGTTAATATGTTTGTTTCCATGGTAACGGTACCCAAACATACCCTTGTTGGAAATACTCCAGCTCATTAAAATACACCGCTTGCAACAGAAATGAAGCAATGCTACAGAGTTTGCAATTATTTGATTTCATTTTTCTTATGTGCTATTCATAACACATTAACAGAAGAATGATTTTTTACAAAAATATTTTGTCAACGCCTCCTCAGTATTTTACAAACTGCAACCGAATTTCCTCTGCATAGTTCTAATTTGTTGCTTTTTGTGTTGACCTTCAAGCCAAAATGGTCAAAAAATATATTTTGATATAATTAAAATCTTATTTTTGAACTGAAATAAAATGCTCAAATATTATGCTTTTACTGGAGAATGAGAAACTCATATGAATCAGAAAAAAAAAGATATGGCAGTCTGAATTTCCTCTGGTCTGTTCAATTTCACGCCAGTTTTACTTGAACACTATTCTAGCCTAGTTAATAATATCAATACCAACATATCTGTTTATTAAACATTTATTCATTTAAATGTCTCTCTATTACAATGCTAGACCTTAAAGAAAACTGCACAGAAAAGTCTTGAACTATTAATTTAAGTTCCAAATTTTCTCTGTTTAACTTGAAATTCCTCTGTACAACTACAAATTTTAAACTTTTTGCACCTTTTAGTAAGATAGCAGGTAAAAATAAGATAATTTTACGCATTGTACGTAATAATTAAATAATTACTATT
>WFKH01011926.1:41683667-41697747 GCA_016163765.1 Magallana hongkongensis
TCTAACGCATATATCTCTTATTTCTTTGTTTGCATATATATATATATATGATATATAAATGTCACGATAAAAAATTCTATCTGTATTCCTCAACGAGAGAGAGTGAAAGAGAGAGAGATAATAAGTAGGTTGATTAGACATTTTCATAAATCATCGGATCTCTGTTGAATGATAAAAACTTTTATTCTTAGCCACTTTGTTCATACCGTTCACATTTTTTTTTTTGATCTGTGCATACATTGCAATAAGTAAATTCATCCATGTCGCCTTTGTTGCTCAATCTTAGCCAGGCGACAATACATAGCGAGCCATTTATTCTTGAATCTGCGAATTTTCCGAGTTTTCTCTGTGATTCCGACTCGCCACTGTTTTCTTCAGGTTCTGCATCAGCGTCACTTGTGCCAACCTCCTTGTTATTATTTATATCACAGTCATCGTCACTATTGCTAACTGTCTCTTTTCTCACAAAGTTAAACCCCGTTTATTTTGCCTGGTAAGGGAGTAACTTAATTATTTTCTTTGATGGCATCGTCCACCTATTTATTTCCCGCCATAATGCCATACATCATTGAATCTCATTGGTTAAAGCACAAAGTATTGACCAATGAGATTTCGGCTTTTGTTATGTTTCTTATTCGGAGCTTTTTAGACGTCTAGTTATAGTAGATTTAGAAAGGATCTACGATTGGAATTTCATAGCGAACAAATAAAACATTTGTATGTGTACTTCAAAATTTATTGCGTCCTTTGGAATGCACATATAATGAAACTTTGCGTTCTGAACAAAATTTGTGCGTATTTTACGCAGGACACACGTCAAAATAAATCACAGAATTTGTGTAAAACCTTTACATATTTTAAAATGTAACCTAACAATGTAACCTAACAAACCATATTCTTGTGGTTGTCGTATTTCTATCAGAGTAGGTATTTCGATAGAGTCATTTCTTTCATTTTTTGGAGGCCGGTTTTGGTCATCCAAATCGGGTGTTTTCGGTTTAATGCATATTGGATTCCAAAGATCTAAAATAGCTACGATGTTTCATGTCAAATCTTGCAATTTGCGGCAAAAATTATATACATTTACATCAATGTGCTCACTGCGGAAATCATCGTAATCAGGGGGTCTATTTTGTCTGGTCCAACGCAGATATTATGCAGCTGTTACCTTATACATGTAGTATCTGATGTATTACCTGCCAACTTAAAGTCGTTTTGCGACATTTCTTCATCATCTGCTGTCAACTTAGTCTTCTGAGAAAACATTATCATAATTCGGACCGGCTATGTCGTTTATTAAAATTCGATATTTATCATATTTAAAGTGTTAACATTTCGATATAATAAAAATTAGACAAGTTTATTAATAACATTGTATGACCTATGAAGCGCGACTTCCAAGACTTATTTTCGGCAGCTTGTGTTGCGCAGTGGATTTGTTTTTGTCAGGTCCACATATACTTAATGACGCGGCTGCGACGGAATTCCTACTCGTTGATTTGCAACGAGCTCGGCTCAAAAAGTATCTCTCTTCCCTGGAAATGCTTGACAATTAGAACACACTCATATTCTTACATAATTGGTTCAAAGATTTATGTTGGGTTCGCAAAGCATGTTAATTTCGTTTTCATTGGTTTCATTGATATCAATTGTTGCAATCATAATTAAAACATCCTTGATTGTAACACATATCAGTTAACAAAAGAGATATTGTGTGTTATCAAAGAATGAGAAAAAAATTGTCTTTATTAAATAATAAAATCTGCAAATTTAATATTTTTCCCCGTTTTATTTTTATTATTGACTAATTTCACTGTTTTTCAATCAAGCCTAACTTGTACATTTGATCCTATTTAAGTGAAAAAAAAATAATGTTCACTTTATTTGTTTTATTGAACTGCTTTTTTCTGAGTTGCTAGGTCTGTGTCTCAGATTGGATTGACTTTGTCCATGCCGGGGCTCTTCTGTCTGTCTACCATTATTGGTAATTACAGAACTGGATGGAGTTGATTTGTATCTGGTTCCTGAAATAAAATTGAAATAATAAAATTTAAATGAATCTTTTACTTCCTAAAATAAAACACACAACTTGTGTTAAACCTTCCATATTTAAAAGTCTAACAAACCATATTCCTGTAGTTTTCGTATTTGTATCAGAGTAGATATTTCGATGTTGTCATCTCTTTCATTTTTTGGAGGCCGGTTTTGGTCATCCAAATCGGGTGTTTTCTGTTTAATGCACATTGGATTCCAAAGTTCTGTAATAGCTACGAGGTGTATGAAGGTTCCCAATCTACAAGAAATATTTATTTCGAGTTATTTCAATCAAATTGGTTCTGATTCATGCAACATTTATTGGCATCCACATATATTCATTTTTCTATTATTGTGAAATCGTATTTATTTGAACATTACAGTTTCATGTCAAATCTTACAATTTGCCGCAAAATCTTATACATTTACATCAAATGTCAATATATCCTATATCATTTTCAAGTTGATGGTTAACAATAGCAATCGCACAGAAAAGTGAAGCACTCGAACTACGAGCCTTTAGAAGATCTTTCATTGTTTGAAAATGTAATTTCAACATAATTTAATTTGAATAATTGACATTTTGTTGTCGTCACTTGCAGTTATCTCATTAATGTCTGTGTTGATTGACTTACATTCGGAAAAAAATCAACTCATTATATGAGCTAGGAATATGATACAAACAGTTGCAATTTCCAATGTATGTTGTTTCAAAACTTGTATTCAAAGGAGGCAGGGCTTTACTGTTTTAACCTTGTGTGTTTATACGTGCGTTTGTCCGTAACAAATTCATGTCAAAAATTTCTTGGAAAATTAATCGCAGATGTTTTTTTCAACTTCAACACACCACACTCTTTGTTTAGGTATTTCATAGGACGAGATTCATTAGCCTAAAATTTTGAGAGAAAAAATCTATATGTGAATCGGTTCGGTTGATTTGTTATAGGAGTAAGATGATTTTGATATAAATGTTTTATAGGCACAGGGTTATCCTAGTTCATTGCACGTTAACAAGTTTTTAATTTCGAAAATATTTAATTATGATTCCACAATTATTTTTAATATCACAAGTATAAACGACTGCATCTATGTAAAGAATAAAAACCGTTTTATAAATGTAACCAAAAAAAAAAAAAAATCACTTTAAACTTTACAATACATTCCTAGAGCACCAGCTAATGAGATGCAGGTAGTGACAAAAAACTCGATCTTATAACCCCGTAATGTATTGATAAATACTACTTACATAGCTTATATATTTGTATAAATTCAAAGTTTAAAATTAGTGTGCCGCGTATACATAATATTTTTCCTTACCTGTGCATGACCATGCCACAAAACTGGATTAAAAGGAGAACCAAAAAGAAAATGATAAACAACAGCCCCAACATCTCGATTTTCATCTCGTAGATGCCATGTTCGTCTCCATAATCTTTTATCTACGAATCACAAATATCATGAAATAATGGAACGTTCGCACCTATAATAACGATTCCATAATTCAGGTGCTGATGGCACTGACGATACTTTTAACCTACCGGAAGTTTAAAAGTTACTACAGTTGGGCTTCTAAACTGGAACATGAAATTGACGGTTATCCACAAGATATTCACAAGGGCCATACCACTGCATACATTGTTACGGAGTTCCTTTAATTCTCCTGTTAAATCCTTCTTCATCCTTACATCTTTAGGATCTAAGTATCTACAAACAAAACTTTGAAAATAATTTTTACTTTGTTGCAAAGTCTTACAATATAAGCTATGAAGATGAAACTCACCTTTTGACGAGATCCTGCCAAAACTTGCTTTCATTTTCATCCAAAGTTAATTTTTCCCCTAAAAACGGGCCTTGGTCTATCCAACTTTCGGAAATATTAGTCTGCATTAATAAGGAAAAAAAATTTCTTCACAGAATTTTTAATTTTCAACATCAAAGTCAATTACGCATTTCTAAAAATATTTAAGTTCTAAATTAAACAAAACCTGATGCACATTCTTTAAATATCTCAACCGTTTTCAAATATACAAGTAGGATAACCTGGTACATGTATTATCATTTATGTAACTGAAAAAAAAATATGTTATAATGCGAAAAATGTGTTGTAAAGCATTTCTAAAATGTCCTAAATATTAGGTAGATCTGATGGTTATTTTGCTAAATGTTCACCTAATGAACATAATTACCATCGGTGGGGCTCGTTTCATTCATCTCTTACCAAACTCATATTGCCCGAACTTGAAGCAATTTAATTGTAAAAAAAAAAACTTGACCTTCACTTAATAAAACGTTTATTTAAGGGCCCCGCTCTGCGGGCGCCCTATAGTGATCAATCTGTCCGTCCTTTCGTCTGTCTGTCCGTCTGAGATCTCTTGTCCGGGGCATATCTTCTCTCCTCCGTCGGGTGCTTTTGATCAAAGGGTATGCAGTAACCTTGAATGATATTTGTTGGTCAAGGGTCAAGGTTATATCTGATCACACAAAATCCTTTTTATAAATCATATTTAGTCTCCACTTAGCCCTCTATGGCTTATACTTCACAAAAACATAAATTTTTGGTTAATGGTGTGAAACGACTTTGAACCAAGTTAATGTGAAGGTCTTAGCAGATCTATATATTAGCAGGTTTAGACCATAGATTATTTCCCATTTGCTTAACCTTGCTCTTGTTGAACAGTAAGGGGTAATGAGATTGAATTAAAAGTTCTATGCCAGCTGAAAAATTTCAAACTTATAGTTCAAGGTCAAAGCAAAATTTTATCCTATTGTTCATTATTCGAATGGAGCCTTTTGAGATGGTCACCATCTCAATGTTGTCTAGTTGTATCATGCTCCTGCATGCTGTTGTGGTACATGTAGAACTGATCTGTCTGCTTCCCGATTACAGATGCAGATTTCGAATGTACAGTAATTAAAAGATATATGTAGTTTTTAACATTTTGTTCCTTAATGGTGGATCGAATATCATAAGCCATTATTTGTGAATTATTTATATTTTAAGGTGGTTTGGGACAACTCCATATTGAGAGGTCAATCCGATCGAAATGAACAATAGAATATAAACTTTTTCTTTCCCGAAATTGTTACCTTACAGGGTAGCACAATGCGATAGAGCGTTAACTGCAAATTTGTAAGTCATAAGTTCAGATCCTGCTGGGGCTTGGTAAAATTTAACCTTTTCAGAAAAATCAAAATGAAGTTTTTGGTCAAGAATTGTAACATTAAAAAGATTTTCTAAAGGGTGGAAGTATTATTATTATGATGTACTTTAATTCACACTAATATCGACAGGTGTCTTATATCAACCTAATGAGTTAAAATGCACACACTTTTCTGGAATTATTTGTATGATTAATGAATTAATACTATTTCTGATAATACCTTTTGAGTTTTAATACGTGGGTGAGGGGATCTACGAAATTTTTGAAAATTGAGCCAACATGAACTCCAGTGATTCCACATCATGTGTCTAGTAAGTGTAAATGTCACTCTGTTGGCTAGAACAAGATTCTGAATAAGATTGCGTATTAGAATACCCGTGCCTGCGCAGTTAATTCGACCACGATGATTTCAATACCTATTTATATACGTTTGTAGGAAGATAAAGTAAGAAAATAACATGTATTTTGATTTATAAGTTAAAGAGTGAAAGGGTATGTTCCTATAGTGTAAAATTCTATTATATCGAAGTCCTAGGTACTAATGGGTTTACTTCGTTATATCCGTAACTCGTTTTATTCGTTTAACAAAATTTGTAATAACTATAGCAAATTCACTATATACATGGTTTTTCAACAGACTTAAATTTTTGCTAATTGAGTCTTAGAATGAAAATATGTTTACATTTTTTTTATACCTTTAATAGTCAAATTTTGAATTTAAAAATGAATGAGAATATAAATTCATTCAAACTATTATGTTAAATGGTAGTGCAAACTTCTTTAAACTGTAAAGAACATCGTTATAAAGGCGTTAGATTTCGTCATTATTCACCTCTACGAAACTCGAAATCAGTTTGCTATATCATTAAATTCGTTTTATTGGAATTCGTTATAACGGTAAAATTTTGCAAAAAATTTGTTAGGAATTTTACCGGGGACTCAGGAGAACTTGACTATATCCGAGATTTCGCTACATCTTTCTTCGCACTAAACTAAATTTTACTTTAATAAGCTTTTTAGCAAGGTGTTTTTATGCCTTTTAGAAAGGCAATATCACGCTTTTTGCATAAAATCGCCTTTCTAAAAGGCGTTATAATGCCGTTATTTGCGAAATAACGCCTTTTTCCGTTATAAAGCCTTTACAAATCCATTGTTTCGTCTTTTTGCGTACTTACGCCTTTTTTTTATTTTTCAGTTATGTAAACATATAAAATGCCTATTTATAGTTATTTAACAACATTATGTTTCAATATTAATACATGTATAAGTAACTTTTGCGATTAGTATAGACATTATCTATTGGATTGTTACAGTTGTCTCAATACTCAATCCAGCTATTCTTTTCTCACCTTTCAATCTCATTTTCTTGTTTTCCTTACATTTTCCCAATTAATATTCATGTGCAATGTTATTGTATTTGAAAATTTTGTTCACCTCTCATTTGTCAACTGACGAGAGCGAGATTAACATAAGCCTTTTGGCTTGTTTCTCAATCTTTATGAAATGTAATTATAATATGTATGATGCAAATCACTGAATAAATATTGTTTAAACTAAACTAAACATAGAAATATGCTATCGTATATAAGGATATCATTTACAGGTGTAAGTACAAAAAAGCGTAGCGACCAGCCATTGCGCAATGTGCTTAAAGATTTGAAGAATATTAATAAGCTGCGATCTAACAGATCAGCAGTTTTGATATTAGACAGGCAGACCAGTCAACAATATACAGTTGCAATGATTAAAACTTTGATAGGATTTTTATTGATGAGAACCATATACTGGAATATGTATAAGGAAATAACATTATTATCTATATACATTGTAGTTTATACGAAATACATTTATTTAACGATTTCTGTCTTCAAATGCTAAAATATGGTAGCAGATGTAAGCAGGACTGCGACCATGGTGAGAGTCTGTTTCGAGGCACAACATATCAATTATATATGCTTAACTTTATTTGTTTAATACGAAATTAACTATACAGTCGAAGATGAAAAAATAGAGTAACATTACTAGGTTTTGGGTGTGAACACAAAAGTCTCCTTTAATGTGTGATCAACGGGAACTAACTCTTTGAAGTTTAGACAGCCCAGCTATCTATGCAGCTTTCCAACCAAAAACGCCAATTTACCAATAAAATAATATACATTTCGAGCTAAACTATCTTGCGGATGTTATGGTGTTTTAGGTTTCTGAACATCTAGAAAAAAATGCGTCATTGTGATAATCATATTCGTAGAATTAACCAGTGTACCAACCTTTCGTTTATTTTGAACGTCTTTTTCGTGGGTTTTATTCTGATCCTTGCATGGTTGATCAGATACATCTGGAGATGGCAAGTCACTTTTGAACACACTATCTGCATTTTGACTTTTATGACCAAGCCTGCTTATTGTCTCTTGAAGAAGTGTAAAGAGTTTTTCTTTATCTGAACTATCTCGTTTAAAACTGTTGTTCATTAACTTTGAAACTGGGGAAAATATATTTGACAAAGCTCCATTTTCTTTCTTTTTATCTTTCTCTGGCCCTGGTGTAGAACTTTCTCTTGTCCCCCATGATACGTCATTTAAATTACACAGAGAGTATATAACCTGTACCAAGAATCCGCTTGGAATAGATACAAAATATAAAAATCCGTATAAGATATTGACCCACTCTCGAGGATGCAACACCGCCGCAACGACAAATATAATGACAAGCCCCAGTAAAAATATCACACTCGGATGGTAGGGTGACTGAACGAGTGCAGTAATGAGAAGTCCTACCATTACCACCATCATAATTATGACATAAAATCCACTGAGAACTTGAGCTACGATAAGCTGCACCTTTGTTGAACACACAAGACATATGACAAAGAACAGAACTCCTGGAATAACGGAGGCAATATATGCATTCACAATGCTTAAATCAAACACCGTCACAAAAGCTCCAGCGATGAGCATCAGAATCGTCGCTGGCCCTATGATAGTTGAAACCATTAAAGAACCTATTTAAAGATAAAATGACAAAAAGGTAACACATTTTATTAATGTAAGTCATTCGCACAGATTTAAAGATAAAACGGTTAATATATATCGTATCAATGCTTGTAATTACGAAGTACATATATTGACAAACGTTATGATACAATTATTCTAGCACTTTTTTCGTGCGTCATACTTTGCTGATCGTAACTAGATAGAATGTAAACTAACAATTATTCGTGACGACTTTATTTAGCTTTTACCTGGGAACTGGTCCGCGGCCACTTCTTTTTCGCAACCAAGCCTTTTCCACGCATGTTTTTTGGTTGTTTTTTTTTTCATTGCAAATATATGACAAATACTTGGTTTACAGTATCTACCTCTCATTTGCATGCTTACCTAAATATACAATGTACAGCCAGCTTATATTGGGATTTTCTTTGACAACTTTCTGCCAGTTTTGTAGAAGTGCCATGATATTTGCAAGCGTTGACGGACCCCAACGCTTTCTTTGTTGGAAAAATTCATTGAATCCTTCAGGAGCGTTTGTAAATGCATCAGCCCCGGCAGCGTAGTCCACCCTGTATCCCTGCTGTAACAGAAGTGTGCACAACCAGCGGTCCTCACCTGTCAAAATTCATTCTTTGGATAAGGTGTTTAGTTTAAAAAGTACATATTTCACATAAAAAGGGCCGGTTCAGACCTCATTCCACCTCTATCATTTTAGAGGTCCGTGTTGCTCTGATTTAAATTCGTATTTCGCTTTATGGATTTTTGAGATGGTTGACAGTTTATTGTTATTTTTCATTTTCATCTTACTTAAAAAAAAACCCTTTGACAAAAATCATTTTAGAAGCTTTTCTTTTGACCAATGATTCAATATCGTTTAATTTCAATTTAGACCCTTTATCTAACAGGTAGTGTACAGTTAGTTCAAGCATATTTTTTACAACATACACCATAGCATAGCATATCATTGGAATCTCATAGCAGTGAAATCTCATATCATACCTACGACATAATTTTAACTAAGTTTTATATGATTTTATTTTATAGAATAAATGTTCACATTGCATATTAGTGGTAAATTTTGGCTTCTTATTATTTCACTTTGAAATGTTTGGAACTGTTCTGTATACGGAGGCGTTTTTGTTCAAATTGCATAGCATAGAATACCATACCATATCATTAAGTCCTTCATTTTCATTTCTCATAGCATAGCATACAAATCTAAATGCATTGCATTAAAATTTTATAGCATATCATAAAAGTTGCATACCATAGCATAAAATTGTAAAAGATATGCATGAAATGACTAATTGAAAGAAAGATAAGACAAGGTAACGTCCAGATAAGGAAACCACACTTAGTATCTAAGTATTATTTTGTTACTATGACCTAGAAAATAATGATTTGATAAAATGCATTCTTGAATGCCTCTGTTACATGCAGCTGATAACACTGTAAATAGGCTATTGAATCAGTTTCAAATTCTTTTATTAATATACGTTTTAATCTAATAGGTACATGCTTTCAAGAAACACGATCTTTGCATGCATACGCTGCTCCTAGTTCTAGTAATTAAGACCCATTCAATGTCCAATGTTAAGAAAAAAGTGAATTAAAAGGATTAGTTTAAGTCCACGACGTTGTTTTTACTGTTAATATTCCGCGCTAGTTTTCGGTACTTCATTAATGGATATTTGAGGTGAATTAATATCACATGCGTATACCAATTAATAAGAAATGCGACCAAATCAAGCCAGATCTCGAAAGATATACAGAAAAACTCGTTTATAACGACTTTCAAGGGACCATAGAAAAAACTTCGTTATAGCCGTAATTCGCTATACGTTTATAACGAATTCGTCAAAAATACTATAGCGAATTCGTTATGAAATAATCGGTTAACAGTTTTCCACACTATCGTAAGTTATAAAATGAGTATTACCGTCATTTACAAAAAATGTCAATATAACCATTTCATTTCAATTTTTAAAAAAATTCCGTATACTATTTGAATTTGAGTATTTTATATATGCATCTTAAAATTGCATGTATCTTCAATGAAATTTGAAATGGAAAACATTCGTTATAAAAATGATAAAATACGTTAAGATTTTGCCAGCGGGGGTCTTAAAATTACTTCGTTATAGCCGTGAATTCGTTATAGCCGTGTTCGTTATATACATCAATTTTCTATAGGTTTATAAAAGAAATTTGCCGGGACATGAATAATAATTCGTTATGGCCGTAAATTCGCTATATCCGTGTTCGTTATATTCGAGTTTTGCTGTATATATATGAACTTGAGCAAAATATTTGGAACAGGTTTGCATTTCTGCTTTAAAGCTGCATGGTCCGATTTTTTGGCTATTACAGTATCAAATAATTTTCCATACAAACCAATTATCTTAGAAAGTTATAGACTTTTGCCTATTTACACCTGCAGAATCGAACTTAAAGTAAAAAATATTCAAAGTAAATAAAAATAATAAAAAAAAATTCTATATGGGCATACAAAAGGCAAACCAAAATGCATCATGGGAATGTAATGGAAAGAAAAGGAATCGTTTGGTTTCGTCCCCCAAATGTTTGGGTTTATTCAATTAGGATGTTATGCATCGATTGTTAACGAAACAAAATTCAGAAATAATAGTGAACAACATGTATACAGATTTATTTTTGATTTTCCAGAACACTACCCATATTTAAACTTTATTAATAGCGATGTCAAAGTCATAATACAATCATCCCCGCCTCGAATTCAGGGAAGAATTTTAATAGAAGGCAAATAACGCGATAGCCTTTATGCCGTTTGTTTTGTTAAATTTTTTACATCATTTGTTCATTAAAATATGTCTTAATTGTAAAACTACTGCAATGTCTATTATTATACACATACTTAGCATAACCACCGTTTAAAAGCGTATACAAAATTTGATATAAAATCGGACCAAGCAGCTTTAACAATTGTGTTCACCTCTAGTCCGGAAATACAAACTATACATATTATCATAAGCGAGGATAAAACACTTAAAAAAGGTAAGTGGAATTATTCAGTAAAGTAATATGTTGTTCATTATTTTTTAAGAAAAATTTAACCAATTTCTTAACACATTTTTAAAATGAATATAAACATACTTTTTAAAGACACAGGCTAGTTTAAAATAACAATATGTTCAACATTTTACAAAATAACTTGCCTAAGTCGTACATAAGGACTTCGGATGCATTTGAGGGAACCTGGACATACTTTCCCATAACATTGTCATCCATTAATGCAGATCCACGAAAAAGACTGAAACATCCCGGGGAACACAACACACATCCCAGGACGTGTTCAGTAGCTTTTTGTAACCAGTGTGCAATTGCATATTCAAACTTTTGATACCACACAATTGGCCCTACAAAGAATGAATAGATGTGCTCCATATTTTACAATGCAATTTATTTTCATTGCCAAAAAATCAAAACAAAACAAAGCCAAAAAATTAAAAAACACAAACAAAATACAATTTTTAGCTCACCTTGTGAGCTTTTCTGATCACATTTTGTCCGTCGTCCGTCTGTCCGTCCGTCTGTCTGTCCGTCCGTCTGTAAACTTATCACATTTTGAACTTCTTCTTTAAAACCACTTGGCCAATTTCAACCAAATTTGGCACAAAGTATCCTTATGGTATGGTAAATATAAATTGCAGAAAAGAAAGACCGATCTTTATTCAAAGCGGAGAAAACCTCGAAAATGTAAAAAAAGGGGGGTGCATTTTTAAAAATCTTCTTCTCAAGAACTACTGAGTCAATTTCAACCAAATTTGGCACAAAGTATCCTTATGGTATGGTGAATATAAATTGCAGAAATGAAAGACCGATCTTTATTCAAAGCGGAGAAAACCTCGAAACTGTAGAAAAAGGGGGGTGCATTTGGAAAAATCTTCTTCTCAAGAACTACTGAGTAAAATTCAACGTAATTTAGCACAAATAATCCTTCTGGAAAGGAAAATATGAATTGCAAAAATTATGGGCTAATTCTGTTTCAAATTTGAGTAATTTACGAAATAATAAAAAGATAATCGCGGTCAATCAGTTAATAACTTCAGGTTCGGTATTCCATATCTCAAAAACGAAAGTTCTTTCTTGGAAGCAGCCATGTTTGACGCATGACAAACGGGTTAAACTGACAAAGATGAATTTGCTTGTTGTCCAACAGTTTACGTGCGAATGGAATATTTGAAACATGCAAAATATATCTATGCTGATTTTGTGAAGTAAATTGAGGTTAAATATTTGAATGCGTTGACATTTTAACTTGTGACGGTGGTTTTAGCTTGTTTTGATTTTCGTTTCATTTTCGTTAATTATGCTTTTTATCTTGAGGGGAACTATCGCCTGTATTTTGTAGGGCTGGGTCGATATATCGATAAATCGATATAAACCGGTATACGACTGTCAAGCGATATTCGATACACAGTTTCGACGATACAACGATATAAAGTCGGTTTTGAAATTTGCGCTTTTTATGGTCGGGATCGAAGTTATTAATTTAAAAATGGCTTCTAGTATGTATGTCTAACTGGAGCACGAGTAGAGTCAAGGATATTCTAAAGAACAAGTTTATAGAAAAAAACATTATATGTTTTGAAAAAGACCGGTCAGACAATAAATACAGTCGTTAGTACAAGTATGATTGTTTATTTCTCCATGGTCACACTAAAACACGCCTGCCGGGGAAAACACGCCTGCCGAGAAAATACACCTGTATATACATGATATACGCCTGCCGTTTACCTGATGGATAATTTTCATTTTTTCATTGATTTTTTAATTTTATAATAATAAATTAGCCCAAAATTAGGAATAAATAAATGTTCAATGTTTGGTAAAGTTAGGTACATTTTGTAACTTTTACATAAAATATAGAATTCATACGCCTGCCGAGGAAATCTATTTGCCTGGCAATTATTTGATGGATGAATTTTATTTTTTCTTTAATACTATAATTTATATTGCTTCATATTCAACGGAATAAAACTCATCCCTAAATTTCAAATGTTAAAGAAGGAAACGATTTGAAATTGAAAGAAAATTAAACACAGAAGTGCTGACCCCTAAAATTGTAAAATTCTTTGTATTTCTGAATAAAAACGTGATTTTAAAAGGAGTTGTTGAGAGTTTTAATGCTTAAAAAATACTTATTTATGAATAACTAGGTAACTACTCCCTGATCATTTATATCCTTTTTTTTCAATAAACGGTATGACAATGATCAGTTCATATATAGTATCATGTAAGTCATTCATATGTCCCTGGTATTATATGGAAATACGATGAGTTACCTAACTGATTCTTTTTCTGTTACAACTGTACCTTCACTGACTAAAACAAGACAGACTGTGTGTTTTTGTTTTTTTATTTAAAAAATCCAATAAAACCACTGTAATTTTGGTTTATTATAGTACTTTATTCTTAAAAATGCTAAACTAATTTGTAAATCCAATATATCGGATATCGCATCTGAAAATATCGTATTGTATCGTATCGGAAAATCTTTTCCAATACACAGCCCTAGTATTTTGGAATTTTTGGAAATTTGGATTAATCACTAGAAATGTCTCGCTAAACGTTTAATACTTGTACAGAAAAATTAAAAGGATCATATGCTGTTACTACTTTCTGGGGCCCCCTCCTTTACGATGAATTATATAAAATCTACACCAACTTTTATGGTTTTTCAGACACAATTAAATAAAAACTACCTCTTTAAAACAGTTTAAAACATTACTGGTACGCGGATAAATGTATTATCGCTTTTGAATAAAGATGAAAATAAAGGGTGGGCCTTAGTAAAATAGAGTGATATGCCTGTCAATACATTGCAGTGGCGTCGGAAGCTAATTAAAAGTGGGTGGG
>WFKH01011926.1:41724458-41743510 GCA_016163765.1 Magallana hongkongensis
CCCCCCCCCCCCCCCCCACCCCCAAATCAAACCTCAGGTTCTAAAGATTCAGAGTCTTCTTACTTTCTTACATGTGCATAGTAGCAAATTATAAATCATTTTTTGATTGGTATTTTTCTCTAGATGCTCATTAAAATTTTGGAAATTGCTTTTTAATTTTTAAGATAAACAAAATGTTATATATGTATTCGGGGCAATTGTAAAGTCTCCTAAACAAAGCAGGTTCATTATTAGGCTAGGAATTACATGGGTCAAACACATACTACATATGTATAAGATAAAATACTTTATTATTTCCAGTTCTAGAAAGTCAGGGTGTCTCCAAGGGGGTATAACCTATATACCATTTGATGCGCAATTTATGACACAAAGAGCAAGAATAAATGTGGTTTGGGGATGGGAATCTCAAAAGTTATCAAAATATCATCATTTCCTATTTCAAGGGGTGGGTGGGGGGGGGTGGGGTGGGGTGGGGGTTTAAAGACAACGCCTGGGGGGTCATCAGCCTCACAATGTCAGGGGACCCCTGACATTGTGAGGATGGGGGGTCATGTACTTTATACCATTTGATGACATTAGAAACAATTGAGAATATATATATATGGTTTAGTGGTGGGAATCTCAACAGTTTTCAAAATATTTGGTATTTTCCTGTTCCATGGGGTCAGAACAATCCCATATGGTCATGGCCTATATTATAATTAATGCATCATAATACATTAAGAAAAAAAAGACCTCTTCCTTCCTATCATATATATAAACATTTTAAGTCTCTACACTTACACAATTGTAATAAACAAATTTAATACAAATCTAAGACTGACAAATGAAAAAATAACTTTTGCAATTAAAATGACAGAAACTGTACAAATGCAAGGTAATGATGATAAGCTTATTTAAATATAAAAAGATGATGATACAGTATGCTGGCAAAGGGAGATCACTTATTTAGAAAGTGAAGGTAAAACTTATACCTATACCGGTGGCTTATAATATTGTTCTACTACATGTATTATGCTTACCTATATTGGTCAACATCATAATGATTATCCAATAAGAGCACAATATGAATCCCTTTTGCTGATCATCACAAAAGAAACGTTTATGGATGTTAATTAATCCTTTAAATTCTGCATATGGAAAACACATATAAACGGTATGTACACCACGTGAAAACTGCTGAAAGCTGGGTAAAACTAGTACCCGCTAATGCGACCTGCAGACCTGTGTTAGGTTCGTTAACTTCAGACAAAGATCGGTTATTTGTAACATGCATGTATTTTTATAATTTATTCTTCAAAACCCGCTGCACTATTTTATTAGGTATATAACTATATAAAGCACACATTTCAGTCTTAAGGTGGTACAGGGCACCTGCATATTGTGATGTACTCCCTATTGAAATAAACAATAAAGTATAAATATAATATTTTCCCCCAAAATAATGTTACCTAACAGTGAAGCGCAATGGGTTAGAGCATTAACTATGTGTCTGTAAGTAGAGAATTCAAATCCTGCTGGGGCTTTTCTATTTTTTACTTAAGTTTCAAAAATTTTGGCAGGCTTTCGTTGTTATCAAAATATTCTGATGTTTATTTATCCCTGAGGAGTGTGTGCGTGTGTGTGTGTGTGTTGGGGGGGGGGGGGGACAGTAAAAGATGTAATTGTGTTTGCAGGGGGAGGGGGTTAGGGGGATTGGGGTCCGAGGTGTATTTTTGGTAAATTTACTATATTACGGTAATATAAATGAATTTTCAAGGGGGAAGGAGGGTCTACACCGCTCACTCCCACCCCTTTTCTAAATCCGTGCACACGATGATGTTGGCACACAGAAGCAAATCTAAAGCCGGCAACCGTCGAGGGGAGGGGCATAATTTAATTTTGTTTGTAATAATTATATAGACCATACTTTCTATGACATGAAATGCTAAGATTTTTTTATTAACTTAAAATTCACATGCAAAAAGTTCAACCCCAAATTGTACATAAAGGGTCGCTGTGTGTATTATGGGATGGAATCTCAATTTATGAAATTGTAATTTTTAAAAATTACCGGAAATTGCATGTATGCTTGGTTTTTACTAAAACTGGTACAAAACAGTGTTATTTAGGGACAAACACTTGGTGCGGGTATTACTGTCTAATGACAGCATCTAGTTTTATCTTATATTTTAAGTTGTTTTTAGACTGTTTGGCATATAGTATAGAGAAATCTCGAACGTTTACTTTAAATAGTTCCTATTTCGATGAAGCGTCTAGAGTATCATCTAACTGATTAAAAATAGAATTAATACCTTCTTCATAATCTTCTTTTTCTAGGTGAGAGATATCTAATTTCCAGTAGTCTGATCCTCGTTCTAATGTATTAAAATTGGCACATATAATTATATTTATCTATGGTCACTCATTTTTGTGTTATTGTTATGAGTTCCCGACACGTGCCTTACAACAATTTTTTTTATCTGGTTTAGATTATCATTTTTAGCAAAGATATAATCAATTCTGCCTTTTGGAGTATTGCCGGCATCACACCACGTAAGTCGTTATGCGCGTTTTTAAAATGCCAAATATCTTTAAAATCAAGGTGATTTAAAATTTCTAACAACCCTTTCGAAAATTTATCATTTTTCTTTTCCAGGCAACAGTTAAAGTCTCCACATAAAAAAAACCTTTACTTTCTTGTGGTATATTAGATGTGATGAAAGTGTTTTGTCTATTAAAAAAGGGTATTCTGCCATTATCACTATTTTATCACTATTTGGTGCATAAATACTGACAAAACTTAATATCTCGTCATTTAATTTCACATTTACTAAAACCTTTCGTGCGTCTTCTGATTTATGTGTATTAAGAATTTAAACATCTAATTCTTTTCTAAATAGTATGGAAACACCTCTGCTATAAGCGGAGTCAGAAAAAGCGTGTACTGATTTACCATTCCAGTTAGTATCATATTTTTCTTTTCTTTAAATTTTTCTATAAAATGTGTTTCTTGTAATAATAAAACATCAATTTTACTCTGATTAATTCATGTAATTTTTTTTTTTTCATGAGTGTTTAAACCTCGTACATTCACAGAAGTTATTTTGCATCATTGCGGATAACAAAAAACCCCCCAAAAACACCAGTAGTATTAAAATTAAAAATTAAAATGATGTCATTTCGTAATATAATAATTATAAATAGTTAATGCACATACCGATAGCAATCACAAACAGTTTATTTCCCTTCATCGGAACTGCTATCAGAGTCTGGGTTGCAGCCGGTGTAACGAAGAATATTGTCCCGGGTTGAAAATTGACTCGGGGGTCATTTTTCAACGTTGAATATTGACCCGGGGGTCATTTTTTAACGTTGAAAATTGAGACCAAAAGTCGTAAAATTTATACCCGGGGTCATTTTTCAACAGCTTGAAAAAGATTTTTCTAAACTCTGATCACCTCGACACGTTAAAAATTGACTCCGACTTCAGAGTTTTAAAACTGTCTTTGAACTGAACTGGAACTTGCTCTACATGGTTTTAATGTACATGTTTATACTTGAAAGGTTCAGTTTTTAAATTTGAATTCTTTCGTACTGTCCGATACATATGCGAACGTGACTGATTTGTTTTAGGTTGATTTGTCCGATTACAATCATTAAATATTAAGACTGAAAACTTGGTTTCCATTCATTATAATATGTAAATAAAGCTAAGAAGATAACCTTTTGCTTCTCTGAATGGGACGGGCCAGTCGGGCTAGCAATTTTTTTGGACATAGAATTAATTTTCATTCCTTCCTGGTACAGAATTTATTAGTCTTTACTGTCAAATGTTTTTGTAGCTTTTAAGAAAATAGGTTATTTGTTTTCAAGTGTACTAAGACAAAATACAAATTGATGTCTCTCAAAAACTGACATCAATCCACACTCTTCCCTTTATCGGGATATAATGATTGTACCCTAATTGAGGTAGACTTGTAATAATCTGTGATAAATGTGTCCAACAAATACGTCCGTTAACGTTACTGTTTAGGCAAATCGACATAGCTTAATTTCACAGGCACCTGAGGTTGTATATTTTTCTGAAATAAAAAATATATACCCTCTACCTAATTATACTGTATTATTAGGTAGAGGGTATATATATTTTTATTATGAGATATTATATATAACCCCCGGGTCAATTTTCAACAAGGGTAAAAATTCTTCGTTACACCGGAAACGTCACTGTCTGAAGCTGTTCTCAGTTGCTTTAACATCAGGACGATGTTGAGCTGCCTTGATTGGTCCCAATTCGAGTTTTTCTGTTTGCGGTTAACGCTATCACTCAGTTTTCTTTTCCTGACTTTTTTGCGATCTTTTTATAAGTAGACCGAGTTTGTTAGACCCAGGCCAGTGTTCGGGTTTAGTATTCAGAGTACCTTGGCGATCCAGTTCTGATCCCCATTCGTCGTTGAATGTTGCTTCTACAAAAAATCGTAGATTGTTTCGAGGTACGCAGCATCTCCTGAAACATAGGAACCGGAACGCATCCGCAAATTATAAATTGGTAAGGCAACCACTTCCTTCACTAAGCTAGGGAAATTTCTTTTATTTGACCACCAGCTTTAACAAATTACTTTCTGTATGACCACCTGCAACGGCGAATTGCTTATCTTCTTTAATAAACTTCACATTATTCCAACTGTCAGCAGTCTTTTCACACTTCAAATCCCTCATATAAACTTAAAAGGTACACGATTTTGATTACAAATTTAGTATACTCGTTGGAAGACAATCACAGGGGCCAAACCCGTTTTAGCATTAATTTTAATGTAACCATAAATAAAGAAAGGGGTCGAACTCTGACCCAGATAAAAAAAACTACCAGCTCGCTTTAAAAGCCTAATAAATCAATAAATTGTTATAATATTCGCAATTTGCATGTAGTTTTAAAAAAAGTGATGTCTTAAATACACGCATGTCGAATTTCAAGTTGCTGGGTATTTAAATAGCAGAGATATACGTCATTATTCTCTCGAAGTCACAAGGTCCAGGGCTGCCGATTCGTTTTTGTATATGAGAACAACAGCATTTCGACAAGTGGGAAGCATTCGCACTAATCTTTTAAAACGCACATCAAACGCACGCTACTTACATCCTCAAACTCCGATAAAATTCCTTAAATACTCTCCAAACTGAACTCTGCAACAACATCGACTTCTGACAAGGCCGGCCATTTTGACGTCCTCGAGAAATACCGATTCTGATTTGACCAAAAGGTCACGATCAGAAATAGCCAGAATATTAACCAATGAAATTGAGTTTAACATTAGCTATCAAAAATGACCGGTGTTGTCAAAAGTCGAGTGGTTGCAGAATAAAAGTTCAGTTTGGGGAGTATTTACGGAATTTTATCGGAGTTTGAGGATGTAAGATATTTTTAAATAATCATAGATATTGATAGTGTTCTATCTACGAAGCAGAAATAGATTCAAACCGAGTTTAGCATCAATATCATTTAAACATCGAGATTATTTTCTTTTCTAGATTGTTTGATTTAATGCATTGAAATAAGATCATGACATAATTGAGCAAGAGTGACTTAACTAAAGTAGGCAACCTCTACATCTGTAATCATAATTTTGATATTCAAACATAAAAATAATGTTATAACTTTCTACACGTTTTAAAGTTTATTCAAAACACTTCAATACTTTTATTTCTTAATAGTTTTAATAAGGTTGTCCACACGACTAAATCCACTCAACAAACAGGAAAACCACTTTAACATAAGTAGTTCTCCCGAGAGGTTTCTCCAATAAAATTCAGATTAATAGGTCTTAAGAGCTAACATCAATCCATAACTACTTAATACTCGCATTCTATTTCATACAACCTCCATAATGGTTATTGAAAACTATTTTGTACTTTTATTGCTGCACACTTGCTATTTATACTTTTATATAGCATCAACATCAGCGTGCACTGTATTCAGTTATAGCATACATTAAATCATTTCGCATAACTCAAAGGTTTGAAGAAACAGGCCTCAGGTCCATGAAGCAATTTCAGACTTAAGTCAAAATTTCATTAAGTCAAAATTTCATTAAGTTATAAAATAATTGTTTATCATAACTATATGACAATTGAAATTTGTAATTAACAATGTTATATATCAAGACACTTTTAATAGCATGTCAGTTGGGTCAGTGTTTTCAATCAAGAGACATTAAGACAGTGTACAAGTTTTGACTTAAGTCTAAGTTTGCTTCATGGTCCTGGGGCCAGGTTTTAAAAATGTGATAAGAGCTTGTGCAAGTAAAGGCGATATTCAATGAGACAGAAAAACAAATCAGACTTTTCTCTTTTCTCACAGAACGTTCTCTTGTGCTGTTTTGTTATGTCGTTGCACATACAAACAATATATACTGCAATCGATCATGCAAGGACAAGATGAAATAAAGAGACCGGTTTTGTTGTGAGAAATCGATAAGAACAGGCGAAGCTACCTCCTTGCTTGGGTTTAGTATCGCCCATTGACCGTTTTGGATAGAGAGTGATAGTTTACACTATGAATCCAATGTTATAATCTCTATATGAACGGGGTTATACATATATTTGATATACAGTTTCTTTTCTAGACTATGCATGTATCCCCCCCCCCCCCCCCCCCACCCACACACCTGAGGCGTGTTCAGCAGAGCGAGTGATCGCGAACGCTCGCCAAAATTCGTGTTGCAGGTATAGTGAATTTTGGCGAGCGCTCGCGAGCATCCGCTCTTCTAAACTCGCCTATGGAATCTTGCCACAACTAATCTTGGACTGAAATCAATAAATTTGGTGAAACACTTAAAGATAATAAAAGTGTATGTCTACAAAGCTTGTGAAACCTAAGAGACAATCACAGGTGCTTGTTGACTGCCCCCCTCCCCCCGACCGAATTTTACAGAATAACCCAGGGGATTTACTCCCATATTAATAAAATAATCTTTAAAAACTGTTACAAAATATATCCAAGTGAATAAATGAAAAAACCCCTACCAAAAACATTGTTTTCCGAAACACCCCCTTCCCCCTCTGCACATAGAAAAGAGTGAGGTATGCCACTCCGCTCTATTTACATCAACACCCCTCGGTCACTTTGCATCCCAAATAAATATGTCGGACCCATTTGTGTAACAATTAACAACTAATATTAACGACGTAGATGTGTCTCTTTCTTGTCATATTTTTATAACGGGCATATGCTCTGCGGTTATCACAATAAACCATTTCAACTGAGGTCGTGATCGGTTTTTCAACGACATTTTAGGTAACTATGACGGAAGTAAACAAAACAGCGAGATCTCAGAAAAAGGCAAACCACTTGCGGTGACGTAATTGTTCCGAAAGTGCATAGGGCTACGATAACCTCCGAGAGGTTCGATTTCCGTAAATTGGCGCGCAATTAGAAAACAAAAACAGAGTATATTAAATAGTTGGAGAACATGAACGAATATCAGCCTGTATTTTTGGAATGGATGTTACAGAATTTCAAAACATGTGAAAGTAGCACATTTAGTGATTTAGACGATATAAAAAATACGTATCATGGTCAAATTACAACCACAGGAATTACAAAAGTTATAAAAAAAAAATTTCCTAATGTTATTGTAAAAGATGGTAGGGCTTAAAATGACTAGTGCCAAATAAGTAAACGTTATTTTGGGATTGAATGGAAAAATTCAAATTCCACTTCTTTCACCAATTTGAAATCCCATTACCTGGCATTTTGAAATCGGGTCATTTGAGTGGCTTATCATTAATGGCAATATAGTGCTAGTAAAAATTACACTTAAAAGGGATTTTTTTATAGAACCTCCATATAATGATTACAATGCACTTTTGGAAAACTTATTAGTTCATCTTTCTTTGGCGTTATAATCAAGTCTGCGCTTTTCACATCCCTAATATAATGTACACTATTTAAGCATTGAATCAATTTTTTTTGAAAGATGTGGTCTCATAACTGCAACGGTGTGTGCATACAAATTGAATAACGCGCTCTAGCTGAGGGTAATAGAACGGATTACCAACTGCGTCTAAACCAATCAGATTTCAGTATTTAACATGAAAGTATAATAAACCTAAATGTTGAGTTGAAAGACACAGTGAGTGATTTTGATTTATTTTTTTCACGTATAAGTTTTTGTATAAATACAATGATTTGTTGTTTTTTTCCGTTTTTGGTTTTCATGGTTTCAAACTTAAACTTTTGATTGCTTTTGTGCCATTTCTTTGATATTTACATTGGTATATGTCTGTTTAATAATATGATTATTATGTGTAAAGACTCCGCGTTCTACAGAGGAGACACAATTTTAGCTCCGCGTTCGTACGATCCAATTTTTATCGACCCTTTTCCCTTTAAACGCTCATAGTTCATTACAAAGTTAAGATAATGACTTCACATTTGGATAGAATGTAGATTTATAATTTTGACAGATTTGTATTCTTTAAAATTGCGTTGAAATGGCGTTGAACGGTCACACTTGTTACTTAAAGTTTATGTTTACAAAAATTATCGACGATTTTGATGTTTTAACACCAACAGCGGAAAAAGTTCTTTCTCGATTTGTTAGAATTTTGTACCATTTGAAAGCTAAATCACCCCTTCATGATTTTAACCTAAAAGAAATTTCAATTAAACATTTTTGAGCGAGTTTGAAGGAATATTAAAGACCTTAGCTTTTCCGTGTCAACTAAACACGGCTCCGCGTTCTACAGAGTCCTCCACGTTCTGAAGAGCCGTATCATGGGGGTGGACTTTGTTTAAATGTATACACGCATTTCTAGTATCTAAGAGTACATGTAACAAATCGTTGAAGTATAGAGCTGGGGTGAATAAAGAAAATATCACCAAAAGCATCCTTATCGCTACCACAATGTTGGAACAAGAGCCCCCCCCCCCCCAAAAAAAAAAAAAAAAAAAAAATTCACGGGGTCGGCCGGCTGATTAATTGAAAAACTGAGTTATCAATAAACAAGAGGCCCATAGGGCCACATCGCTCACCTGAGCAACAATGGCTTTATATGGGTGTTCAAAAGATATATTAACTTCCAATTTCCTTTATTTGAGTTCTCCCCCCCCCCCCCCCCCGCCCCCACACTTTATAAAGCGATCAAAATATGAGATCATATAGGTATATTTTCTTCTTCAACCCCTTACTAGTTATTGTGTTTTATTTTAAAAAATCCTATATGTGAAAGAAGAAAATTGTACCTTAACGCGTTCAAATTAAAAAAACATTCAAAAATTTAATTGGTCTTCTGCATTATAAACGATTGTTTACTTGGCGTGAACTCGTAGGATGTTTTATATAACCTTACTCACTTGATTGATGAATACACTCGAATGAAAAATAGTGTCAAGTGCTATTATAATCAATGCATAGGCGTCGGAATGGGGTGGGTGGGGGGTAAGCCCCCCAACTTTTTTTGCAAAGTTAGACATAGCCATACTCAAAATCTTTTTTTTTTGCTTGTCAAGATTTCTGATAAGGTCTAGACTCCCCCCCCCCTTTTCAATTTGCTTCAGACACCACTGCAATGTATTGACAGGATTTTACTAAGGCCCACCCATTATTTTCATCTTTATTCAAAAACAACAAATGGCTACAAACCAATATGGTTTTCTGTAATATTTTCTTAAGAGTTATAATACATTTATCCCCGTAACAGTAATGTAAACTATGAAAACTGTTTTAAAGCAATCATCTATTTGTGTCTGAAAACCATCAAAGTTGGTGTATATTTCATATAATTCATCGTATTAGGAGGGGGCCCAAGAAAGTAGTTGCAGCAAATTTTCTGTTTAGTGAGACATTTCTAGTGATCAATCAAAATTTCAGCGTCAATCGTAAAATTATAAGCAAGATACAGCTCGTAATTCTGCTAGGTTTGGGTCAATTTTTTGCATAAAGCTTCACAAGAGTTTATTACATTCAACTTAAGATTTTTAAACTTGGTATTTCCTATTCAGCATTTAAAATGAAGAATAACAAAAGAAGAAATAAGAACAAAAGCATGGCCTCAGCTCTTTGTGCAAACAGGAAATTGTGAGCAAACCTCTGTATCTTGCTTATAATTCGAAAGAAAGTAAATAAAAAATTGTAAACAATTAACAGAAGAAACATGCACTACAACAAAGAAAGATCACAATTTATTTTTCATCGTATATACCTTTATATTTCTAGCAGCGAAAACAATCTGAAAATGCTGAGCATCTTAACAAAACACGTTGCATTAATCAACCATTACGTAGAGATCGTACCGAATTACCATTGAAATGTATAGTATTTTATAAAATGTTGTAAGTGCATCAGATTTAGCTCAGTTTGCGCAGATAAACAATCAGCTGTCTGATTTACCGAAGTCTATATTTGATTTGATACGTAAAAATTCCAAAATACAGGCGATAGTTCCCCTCAAGTAACGAAAATGAAACGAGAATCAAAACAAGCTAATACCAATGTCACAAGTTAAAATGTCAACGCATTGAAATAGTTAACCTCAATTTACATCACAAAATCGGCACAAATCGATGTTGCATGTTTCAAATATTCTCTTCGCACGTAAAGTTTTGCACAACCAGCAAATTCATCTTTGTCAGTTTAGCCCCTGTGTCACGCGTTCATCATGGCTGCTTCGAACAAATTACTTCCGTTTTCGAGGTATGGAATACCGAACCCGAAGTTATAAACTGATTGACAGCTATTATTTCTTTATTATTACTTACGTAAATTACTTAAATTTGAAACTGAATTAGCCCATAGTTTTTGCAATTTATGTTTTTCTTTCCATAAGGATTATGTTTGCTAAATTACGTTGATTCTCACTCAGTGGTTTTTGAGAAGAAGATTTTTTAAAATGCACCCCCTTTTTTACAGTTTCGAGGTTTTCTCCGCTTTGAATACAATCTGGTCTTTTATTTTTGCATTTTATATTCACCTTCTTATAAGGATGCTTTGTGCCAAATTTGGTTGCATCTGGTCAAGTGGTTTTAGAGAAGAAGTTCAAAATGTAAAAAGTTTACAGACGGACGGACGGACGACGGACAACGGGTGATCAGAAAAGCTCACTTGAGCTTTCAGCTAAGGTGAGCTAAAAAACTAACTACCTGAAAACAGCAGTTTTAAGATTTTGATTTAGATGAGACTTGAGTAGCGGCACCCCCCCCCCCTTTTTTTAAATGAAAAAAAAATTCCGAAGATAAGGTTAACTGTCGTGAAATTAAAATTTGTATAACGTTAAACAAAAATGTTTCATTTTGTCGGTAATATATAGAAAAAGAAGGTGAAAATTAATTGGCAAAAATGTTTTGATTTCAAGCAATTATTACGGTATATAAGTATGGCGTCCTGAATGTCGATTCAATCTAGACACACTCAGTGAAGTTGGTTAATCAAAATTTTCCGGAAAGCTGCCACTTGTGAACATGTACTGATTACCATAAAGCAGCTACTTAGTTTTGTAAAATTACTGTCAATACAGTATATATTTTATAAGATTTATTAATTAATACTTTACCAGTCCATATACGATCAAATCTGTTTAACCCACCCGTTTCTTAATTTCAGAAATTCGATTTTCGAAGAAAAAATATAATTATAAAAACATAAACATACTAGTATCCTTTTTTTATTTCTTCAAAACCTTTCAATTTTTGACAACATTTTGTAGTTTTATTAATGATTTAAAAACTTTTTATGAATGTACAGTTTCAGATTGTTTTATTATTTATCATGCACTTGCACAATAAAGTCATTTTGATATTTGAAAAAAATATATAGATACATACATTTTCCGCGAAAAATTACCATATTTCTTTGCAAGTCGTTTAATTCTAAATAAATGATGAATATACAATTCACCCTCAAAATTGTTAGCATTCAGGTAAGTAATGAACCTACATGGGGCCTCACGGCGGTCTCCAAACCCCATGCCGCTTAAAATATATTCACCCCCTAGGAAATTTCTTGATCCGTCTCATTTCTAGAAAAGAGTACGTATTTAACTTATATTTTCCAGTTTACATTACATGTCAAATTATTTTAGCGATATTAAAATAGATATAGGCATTTTTTTTTTTAGTAAAAGTTAACCCTTATCGTATTATACATGTACCAGTGTCCATGGAAATTATATTACAGAAACAAGCGCATTCGTCACACCGGCACCGATTTTTTTTTACAAACATTCACCATTTCTTGTCTGGTCCAGTTTCAATTACCGGTACACCTCAATATCTTATTTTAAAAATAATATTCTCGATCCCAAAAAAAAATAGTATCGTTCATTAGAACAGTTTAACTGAATTTTAGGTTTATTTTAGTTCATTCCGGCGATTACGGCATGCCTTTTCCCGCAACAAGCATTTTCCATATAAGGTCATATCAATATTCGACAAACTTGTAGACTTTACATTTGTCGATTTGTAACATGTCAACTGTGCTATATCCGAGGATGAAGATACAAATGCAGAAACTATGGATTAAAAATGTGCAAAGTTGAAGGTTAAATAATCCAACAAAAACAAAAAGCTTCAAAATGTGCATCACAGGAAGGAACTGAGTCAAATCTTAAAATGTTTATGTCCGAGTTTTTATAGGTTACGCGATCAGAATTACACATATTCATACTCAGACTCACACACCAACACGATTGCATATTTGAATTTACAAGTTTACACGTCTGGATTTTTAAAAACAATTAACCCTCCATATTACTTGTCTATCATGCAGAAAGATGAACAAACCCTAGTGTGATAAGATTTCAGATACCATTCAAAATTCTGCAAATCCCTGCACTGAATTAGTTCTTGCAATTTAAATACTGATGTGAAGAACCAGAAGAATCAGAAGTTTTACTTAGTCAAGAGGATCATACAGATAAGCAAAATATGTTTAATACAGATTTTCCTCAATGTACAGATAAAATGAAAACATTTTTCATGTCACAAAAATGGCAATGGAGAGGCATCCTCAAGGCCGAAGGTGGAACAGAAATATTATCCGCATGTGCCTTTCTGTGTGGTGCAGAGGTCCGAAGGAATATGCAGAGTAGCAAGTTCCTCGTCCTTCCCTCACAACAGTTCTTCAGAGGTACAAAAATGCCATACAGCAGGAAGCTGGCATCAACAAAAACATACTGCACTGGATGGCTAATGTTGCCAAGATGAAAAAATCTGCCACCAGAAGGTTTTGAGGGAGGGTTGATTTTTAATGAAATGGCAGTCCAACCTGACTAACAATTTCAAAAAAGAGACATACAGTTAGTTGGTTTCACAGAATCAGTTGTGTTTGACCAGCTTAAGACAAATAAGAATGAAAGAGTACTTGCCACTCATGTTCTTCAGCTGATGTTTTGGGGTTTTACTGGCTTTAGGTTTCCTGTGGCACATTTTCCATCCAGTACAGCTTCTGGTCATGAAGTCTACTTATCGCTCTGGAAATCAGTGAATTATGCTGTTAAATTTTGGCTTCAAAGTGCAATATGTAAGCACAGATAGAGCTTAGACTAACAGGGACCTCTTCAAACTCTTATTATGTGACTTTTACAGTACAAACCCTATTACTCGTTCTTTTAAAAACATTTACTCATGTAATAACTCTAAAATTGTTTTTATAATGGATATTTCACCTGTCATAAAAAAAAATATAGAAACAATATCTTGAAAAAGGGATCAGAAAAACATCACAAAAGACACCTACAGGTTTCAAATAAATTTATAGAGTGGGAACATTTTAAGCATGCATATTTGTGAGATATTTCATCCCATCCGTTTCCTATACACAACCATCTTAAGCATGAACACTTGTTTTTGACCCCAGAAGCAAAAATAAGAAACCATCTTGCTGAACAGATCCTCAATAATGATATGTTACATTTAATGGAACTTTATAAGCAATTTCTTGGAAGGGAGGGTACACCACTTGAAGTAACAATTGACCTTTTGAAATGCACAAGTGTTTTGATACAAAATTTTAGAGACTCTAGACCTATCACAGATGTCACATATGAACGGCTTACTCAAAACCATGATGCCATGGACTGGTTCATAAAATGGTAGACAAGTGTTAAAAATGACGTTATCGTTCCATTCAAAAGCTGAGAAATGTTTAAATCATCATTTTCATCAGGCACAACATTTCCTCTGGAATCTAATGTAATGTTGCCCTCTGGAAAAGAATGCAGACCAATATGTTCGATTTTAGACCATTGTGCATCAAAACACATATCAAAATTGTCAAAATGTTTGTAAATAGCATCTTTGAATAATGTGAGTTCATTTTCAACTGGGGTGTCTATGAACTGCTGAAAAACACTTTCTAGAGCTAATTTAGAGTGCTCTTGGGGTAAAGGGTCTTTTCTCCAAGTTCTTATGTATCTATTTTAAGTTTTTAATTTCCCACTCTGAAAAATCAGAATTTTCATCAAAATCATGTAAACAATAAAAGTGAGGAAATCATTATTTTGGCCCCCCTTGTCATTATCATCTGAATCATCTGAGGTGTGAGTAAAATAAACATCACAACAGCTAAGATCATTCTTTACATTTCCCAGAGTAATATCTTTATAAAAATCATATACATGACTTGGACGTTTTTTGCAGTAATGTTTCCTGAAATTCAACACTCTCAGTCCTTCACCAGTCATGGCCCGCCCAACTGCAACTCCAAGCTGTCCAGGTTGTGTGCAGTTTTGACAGTTTACAATTACTTGTTCAAGAGACATGCCCTGTGATTTATGAATTGTTATTGCATAAGCTTGTTTTAATGGAAACTGAACTCTCTTTGCAATCACTCGTTTTTCAACTGGGTCATATGTAGTGAATGCTGTTGGTGAAATGGTTGCCATCACTGCTTTTTGGGCATTTTTGAAAGTGACATCAACCGAATTCTCATTAAGCTGTAAATCGTCCCTCTTTTTACATTAAGCAAATCAGTACTTATATTCTTCAACAGCATTTCTTGACACCCAACTTTTAAGCTCAAGTGTTTAGGCGCAAGAAATTTGTTAGTGATGTGATCCTTCATCAATGCTGGAATATATTTTGGTTCACTTGGAAATGTTAGTAGTTTATTGTAATTTAACAAGTCAACATCTAAATTTCGAGCAAAAAGTTTTATACTGTCTTCTTCATTTTGAATTGGGCTATTCAATGAGTTCAAAAATGCTACACTGTTATCTGAAAGATCACCCTTCTCAAGATCATTGACACAATCTTTGAGATCAGGATTATGTTGTCTGTGTACTATACTTAGATTAAGTTTATGTTTGAAGAAAGTATTGAACCAGGAAGCTCTAAAACTGATAGCCAGGACCACCGGAAAGTTCATCGGCTATGGGTGGAAGCTGAAAAAAATCTCCTACCAAAATAACTTGCAGTTTACTAAAATAAGTTCTTTATTCCTTATATTTCTGCATAATGTTTCTACTTGGCTCAGTATTTTTGAACTTATTATTGAGATCTCATCAATAATCTATGTGTTAGTCTGCATGATGTTAGTTCTTGCAATCTCAAATCGTTCGTCATTTTTCACTAAGTTGTGATTTCTTCGTTTACATATTTCCCGTCTTCAATACCGACCCACTTATGTAGTGTAGTTGCATGGAAATTGTACTGAGTAGCTGCAATGCCGGTTGAGCATACAACTGAAATTATCTTCTCCTGTGAACTTCTTAAATGACTAACAATTTCTTTAATAAGATGTGTTTTCCCCGTCCCCGCCTGACCTGTTATTACGAGACTGTGTCCACTTACGGCTCAATTAAAAGCTGTCCTCTGGTCTTCGTCCAGAATGTCCTCCATTTTTTAACGAAATCGAACCTCTCGGTAGTTATCGTAGCCCTGTGCACTTTCGGAACAATTACGTCACCGCAAGAGTGGTTTGCCCTTTTCTCAGATGTCGCTGTTTTGTTTACTTCCGTCATAGTTACCTAAAATGTCGTTGAAAAACCGATCACGACCTCAGTTGAAATGGTTTATTAGGATAACCGCAGAGCATATGCTCGTCATAAAAATATGACAAGAAAGAGACACATCTACGTCGTTGATATTAGTCGTTAATTGTTACACAAATGGGTCCGACATATTTATTTAGGATGGAAAGTGACCGAGGGATGTTGATGTAAATAGAGCGGAGTAGCATACCTTTCTCTTTTTTATGTGCAAAGGGGGGGGGTGTTTTGTAAAATAATGTTTTTGGTAGGGTTTTTTTCATTTAATCACTTGGATATATTTTGTAACAGTTTTTAAAGATTATTTTATAAATATGGGAGTAGATCCCCTGGGTTATTCTGTAAAATTCGGTCGGGGGGGGGGGGGGTCCAGTCAACAAGCACCTGATTAAATATAATGAGCCAATTTGTTTCATGTTTTCGCAATTTTAATTTCGAATGAAAAAAACCTAACTTTTCAGATCGGGGTAATCAAGAACATAATTGACTATTTATCATTATAGTTGAAAGTGTAGCATTCCAAGGTAAATGGACAACTTTGGTTCAAAATATACAAATAATTATGCTGTCATTCGCGTTTTTACATTACAATAGATGATATCCCGTGCAAGCGCGGAAATTAACACTTTACACATTAATATGATACGTACAATGCTTAATATGTTGAACCAGTTTTTGTTTGTTATTTTTTTGGTATATAATGTGCCCGATTTTTTTTTCTTAATTATTATTCTTAACCTATTGTTTGATATTCAAATCAAAAAGCAACTAGCTGGATATTTAGAAAAACGGATAGGGATGAAAATCTAAATTGAAATTGATTATATATACATGTATGTGATCTGAATTCTTTTTATTGCAGCTGACTGGAAAAAATTACAAACTTTTATATTTCAATTCAAACCAGGGAGTGAGTGTATAAATGCGTCGTATCGCCTTTCTTAATTTTGTTCTTCAGTGTTCTTTAAGTCAAATTTCACTGTAATTGGTATCACTGTCCCAAATAAGAATTTCAGATAAAAAACTTTTTTGACAAAACATTGGGGGAGGGGGCAACAACATTTATTCATATAGAGTTAGAGTTGTTAACACAATCTGTTCATGGTTCACACACAAATGTATAAGATTTACTACCAATATGTCGTGATATAAAAAAAAATGTGTTATTTTGAAACCGCTAGTGTACATGTATGTATGTATTAATTCGCACTACACTTTCCGCCATACTGTTTATTAAAGTCTGTCCCAAGTTATTGCTTCCATCGCTTTTTGATGATTTTAAATAAAAATAAACATACCTGTGAAAGAAATACATATGAAATCGATAATGGGGAAATATCGAAAATATCTTCATTGACACATTATCATTTTTCAATCATAAAAGTTCACAGGAACGAAACCAAATTTCTTACGGAGATTTATAATGGGAATGTTTACATCTTTTCACCATTCGGAAATAACTCGGAATACCTCGCACAATTTTTCAACGTTATCATGGCTGATGCAATGCAAAATCCCCATTGACTTTCTATTTTGGGTTGTGTATTGAAACCTGAAGCGGTAGAGGGGGCGTTTCAAAACAGATAATCTGGACATTTTTCATATTAGTGGATGAACGTAGTTTGAGCACAAAGGTATTTATGATTATCGAAATATCAAGCGAAAATATTGGAAGCAAAAACTCGGGACAGAGTATAGTCAACCCGCGTTCATCGGCACCCCGTTCTTGAAACTAAAGGTATTCAGACTTACCCAGAATTAACATGATATGTTACGTTCAGTTTACCTATTACTTAATTATAGTTTATTTGATCATTGTATCGTCCAACAATCAAGTTCATGGCATTTAGGTCTTTCCACCTTTCAGGTGAAAGACCTCTTGTTTTCTTTATGTTTTTAGGTCTTTCCACCTTTCAGGTGAAAGACCTTTTGTATTTCTTATGTTTTTTATTATTAGGTCTTTACACCACAGTGTAAAGGCCTATTGATATTGTTCTGTTTATTTTTATTCTTCTTCTTATTATTATTATTCTTCCGCCAGCGCAGTGAAATTTTTGTTTTGAGACTTATCGAAAACCTTTCATTTGCATCGTACTGCTTTATGAGGGCATTTGACCCTGCGTCTTAAAAACACCTCACGTTTCATTACTATTGATGCGTGCGCCTAAAAGTTTGTTATCGCTACTCCTCGGAAGCCGTGACACTTGCACGGATGATGTCGGCCTGAAGGGTAGTTGCAGATCTCCGAAAGACAAAAGGTTTCGCAGTCTCCTCTTAGAACGACTGTCTCTCAAGTTTTTTTTAATTTTAACGAAAAATGAAAAAAATTGAAACGACTAAAGGTAGAGCCGCGGAACCACTTGCGATGGCTTCGACGCCCTTTTTGGCTGCAACAAAGGTCATGGTCATGGTTCAAGGTCAACTGGGATCGGTAGAGCTGTCAGATTGCAAAATCGTGTGATCTTTTTTCGGTGCAGGCGTATCCCCTGAAGGTTGACCTTGACCTTTGACCTTGACCTTTGACCTAGACCCCTGGACATAAAGAACCATTTCACAGGAGTTCCAAGATTCTATCGTGAGCGAGTAGTCCGTTAGCCCCCTTTTTCACTTTTTGGGGTAACGGATGACCCTGACCTTCGACGTAAAGTAAAATTGTGCCAAAATGTTCGGTTTAGCTTGCATACTCAGATTTTGACTTTATCGAATGGTCTCGCGTCTTCTTTATTAGGTCTTTACACCACAGTGTAAAGGTCTATTGATATTGTTCTGTTTATTAGGGTCTTCCGTCTTCAGCGGAAGACCCTTCTATTATTCTATTGTTTCTTTTTCACTTTTCTTATTGTTATTATTATTATTATTATTATTATTCTTTTTTTTTCTTACCGATTTTGTGCAGACGATTTCTCGGAGATGGCTCGATCGATTTCATTCAAATTTTCAAGATTAACGCAGTTTTATCTGAAGTTGATCGCATTTTAAACATGTTTGAAAATACACTTCCGGTCGGAAGTTATCGTCCGTTTACGATTTTAAAAAGTCAATTTTGTCTGTCAGGTTTCTCAAAAACGAGTAAAGATAAGGGGCTG
>WFKH01011926.1:41752135-41788364 GCA_016163765.1 Magallana hongkongensis
AGGGCGCCTTGTTTAGAACGCTACATTACAGAAATAATTTGTTCACTTAAGGTCTACTCCGCGCCCTGCCGCCGGAAATCGTTGTCACTAGTGCCTAATTTGGCGCCGGAATCCTCGAGGGTACACCCGTCCCGAGGAATCCGGGCTCACCTTATGAGCACAAGTCCTAGTTTGGGTGCAAGGCGGCCTAATAATTTCAGTTGTTTAACATTGGGATCTGAAAACGCTTGAAAAATAGTCGATAATTTTAACTAATTTTTTGCTAGTGCGTTGGAGTTAGTGCTGGCTAGCTTGACTCTGGTAGGTACATGTATTTCAAAGAAACAAGAAATCTGTCGACACTTGCAGTACTTTGATGATTTCTATGGCGACCGACTGCGTTGCATAATGTAGTCGTATTTCAAAACTTCTTAATCCGAGAACAATTTTCCTTTGATTAAAACTTTTAAGTATAATATATTATTCCGTTCATATCTGTAGAGGTTTAGCGTGTTCAACAGGTTGATTTATCAGCAACATTATCCGAATACGATTTCGCACCTACATGTATAATGTGACGATGATTGACTTCGAATAATAGTCTTATTGTTTAATAATTGACCACTGTAGTGAAAGCACACTTTGATACTCAATAATATTCGATAACCTTCGATACATTGTTACTCAATTACATAACAATTGATAATCTGCAGCCATAAACATAACCAGGCTGGGGCTATAGATGTTCTCAGCTGTGTGCGCTGAAGCTACACAAGATTTTCGGTCGCACGCTGCGATTGAATTAACACAGACTGACCGAATAAACAAACGGGTGGGAAAGTGAAAATGTTACACATAAGAAGTCGCCAAAAAATGATTTTCGTCGAATCTGATTATCTGTTTGCCAATTAAAAAAAATCCGAATGCCTCAATTCAGGACATCCTTTTATCGTGCCAGCACCTATCGCAAACATGAAACATGGAACTCTGATTATAATAAACTACCTTGAGCGCAATCGTATTAATCATTGCTAAATCAACTGTACATGTAAAATAAATTTATCTTTTCATCTTAAACCAATATCATAGTTGAAATAGTTGTGTTCGTACAAAAGTCTGAAACATGCACGCGTGATAAGGTACATGTAGAAGAACACAAACCTTTAGTCCACTCGCGCGGGATCTCCTCGGCCATGTGCGAGGGATGATCATCATTTAAAAGTTTTAATATTTGTGGGTTGTTTGTTGATTTAAAACAATTTTTGTACAGATTTAAAAACATTTTAGACCTACAAACCAACCATTGATTTAAGTCTGACGAAGTTTCCGATTTGTAGTAATATCGCCTTTATAAATTTTCAGAACGTCTTCTTAATTTACACTCTAATGTTTAATTAAATAAAAACAAGATGGACAAACTCTTATAACATGAAGAAATTTAAACAGATCTTGTATTTTATTTACGGGTATATAAACTAAAACAATTCTAGAGTTCGCGGCTAAATAAACTCATATATGAGAGACGCAACTCTCGTGTATTAGATAACCGCTGACCGCTAGTTAGCCCCGTCGCGACCATGGTGACCGATTTTCTAGGCCGCGGGTGAGGAATAGCTTACGTAACGGTACACACACAGCTCTGATTCAAGGTAGATTTTAAATGCATGCAGTATGAAAACTCAAATGTAATACATAGATTTATTTTAAATCCGTACTTTGTGTTTTACTACAAAGGAAGAAGAATGTTTTGTTTTCCGCTTCTCGGTTTAGGGATTGTGCACTATAAGAACTTAACAAAACTGACATAAACTCCTAAAAAAAAAAATATTCTAAAAAAAAATTTCCTGTATAAACCAGCATACTTTCTGTGGTAACTTTATGCCAGTTGCACGCACATAGACTTTCGTTAACTTGCCAAATTAAACGAGGTACTTGTTAACATGTACAGCTTTTTACACTCATACAACACAAATCACCAACAAAATAACATTGTAACGACCTTTATGAGATCCCAACACACAACTTTTCCAGCGACAGCTACATCGAAATCCTAACCGTTTTTGAGTTATTAAGCAAAAACTTTCAAGCGCTATTGGCCCTTAATTTTAGGGGCCAGCACTTTTTTATTAATGTCAAATGAAAGCCCTTAACATTCTGCACAACTTTTATTCTACATGTCTTAACAAAATATTTTTCGTTTAAAAGATACAAAGAAAAATATGTCTAAATTTTCGCACTTTTTGGAACCATATTTTTTGACCCCCTACCTTTTTCTAAATAAAAAACGTAATCCAAAAACAAAAATCGATGTGCACAACTTCAATGTTTCTGTTATTCAAATTCGTTAGATTCCCATTCCCTGCTATCATAGTCTCGGAGCCTTTGTCTGAAAACCAAAGGCCCTAAAAAAATTTAAAAGGGGAATAACTCGTTAACGGAAGGGGAATTTTAAAGTTTATGAAATGTTTTAGATAGTGTTTTGTAATGTCTATGAGCCCTGAAAATTTGAGCAAAAACCGTTCAGAAATGAGCAAGATATGAAGCCTCAAAGTTCGCGTCTAGGAAGAAAAAAAAAAAAAATAAGAATAATCTTACAAGCACAATAATAGTAAGGTCTTCCGTTGGAAACGGAAGACCTTAACTATTAAGAAGTCGGATGACATGAATTTTTTTAAACGTATATATTTTAGACTTATTTCTTAAGTACACGTACCATATTTTCAAAGCAATATCACTTTTTGCTACATTCCATCGCTTCAACACTTTTATTATAAAAGTCTAGACAGTTAAGTACAAAGTTATGTTTAAAAAAATATATTTTACTTATTAAATATTGAAATATTGAATATCGAGTAAGATCGTTTTTTACTATCCCTATTCTCTACCTTACCTTAGATACATCGATTTTGAAACTATTTAACGAGATTTGTAATGTTACAATATATAACTTTTTTCAGTTAATATTGCCCTAAACAAACCAGCCCACCTGCAGCACCCGCTTAACCCAAATGACAACACCCACAATGCCAGTAATGCTGTAGATGGGCACAAATCTGACCTTACATGGGATGGGGGTCATTGTTCTGCATCGGCTGGCAAAGAAACCGCAACCTGGTGGGTAAATCTGACAGACATTCGCAGCATCCATTACATCACCATCTACTATATGGTTGGGGAGAGACCTTGGGGTATGAATATTAACTAGTATCCTTTAGTTAGCCTATATCAAAGCTTATAACATATTAAAGTAATTTTGATTTAGTTTACGGATTCTTATCTTTTCCTTGTAGCATTTTAAAAAAAATAAAATCAAAACTCTTATTTAAATAGTGTAATGGTAAACAAATAGCCCGGTTATTTATCAAGTATAAAAATAAATAAAACAGGCGCAAATAGTGAATACGAATTAATTTCTTTTGGAGTGCATTGTCATTTGAATTTCTTTTTTTAAGCTGTTTCTCTGTTTTAGTTAGCTACTTATTCATATCAATTGTATGTGTTTTTACTGATTAACAGATTGATTATTAATTTGGTTTTGTCTTGTATGTTTTTGTAACATGTTATCCAATTCGTATGCAGGTGCATCTAATCTCTTCACATCGTCCTTTCTGGGACTCTCAGTGTATGTATCGAACACAACAGATAAATTACAAGGAACAATGTGTTTCAATGACAACAATTTTACAATCGATACCATACCTCCTAGCCTTAACATTACTTGCCCTTCACATGGACAATATGTTATATACTACAATGAGAGATTGCCAAGTGTTACCTACCCAAAGAGTTATTCTCCTTTCGCTCAAAGTGACCTCTGCGAAGTTGAAGTGTATGGTGAGTGATGTATATGCTAGAAAAACAAAATGTTTCTTCTTAATAGTGGATGACGGGTTGGGGTGGGGGCATATTATTTTAATCTTCTTCATTATTGTTTTGTGAAGTCATCGATTTAGTTTTTTTCTTCAGAAAATGTTTTGAATGTAGATTAACATTTCATATCACGAAGACCATAAATACACTTTGGATAAAATGTCTATAAATCATTAATTATGATCTTTGTTTTTAAGTAAGCATTTTTATTAAAATGTCTATATTTCTTTGTAAACAATGCTAGATATGATCAACCGTCATTGGGATTGTGAAAGTGATAACCAAAGATACAGTCTCATTACCAATATATCGTAAAATTGATTAATACAGAAGGCACACTCACATTACCTTCACATTCATATCATATTAATTATCATGAACTTTAGTCAATTGTAGTGGACAGAAAAAAAATTAACTTTCTTCTAAATAAATTATAACAATATCTTACAAGAAAAAAATGACCAACCGATGACTCTATCTTGTTATGAAGCATCATATGTAGATGTAAAAGCATAAATCCACTACAAATTCAAATTAGTCATGGAAATATAAAAAAGTTAGAGATCTATGTGTACAATAAATAAACACGTTCAACTAAAAATAGAAATGCGTTACTTTTAACCTGATGATATGCCATAATTCGTTCCATACTTTCTCATTTGGATCAACTATCTACTTTCTAGACATTAAGTAAAATTAAATATTTTAAAAAATTACGAATACTAGACCTATTTATTTTCTTGTTCCATCGTCACCTTATACATACTGATTTAGCAACATATTTTTCTGTATCACTTTATGTTGTTTTAATGAATAATTATCCAATTGCCATTTGAACCCTTAACAGGATTTGTTCATAACAGGATTGAATAAAACTCAGGTGAATGTTTCTAACAACGGACCTCTTGTTCATTTACAATAAAATAGATTAAATTGCTGTCGGAATTGTTTTATGTAGAATAAGAGCTTACAAGGAAAAAAATTCATATTGTTATGTTTCCCTAACTATGACATGCATAACCTTTCAAGAACCTTCATTAAGATGTATACCAAGAATGCAAAAAAGCCCCAAAAATTCACTAATAACAATGAAAAAAGCCATCTTTTGCATTCCATTAATTTCAGTGATTATAATTCACTTTCAAAAGAACCTCCTTTTTTCAGCTAGCCGCCTTTAAATATTTTTGAATAATGCAAAAAAGAATCCCTCTTATTTTTTAAACTGTGATTGAAATTTTCGAAATGTCGCGGCGGCCTTTGATAGTTTTAAATAATTAATATTAAAAAAAAGAATTCCTGTAATTTTTTTTAACTAGGTGGATTTTCTTATTTCTGATAATAATTCATTTCATACATGAAGAACCTTGGTTTGTTTAGAACGAATTTCACTTATGCCATTGAACTTTTTATAACAACCCGAAGTTGACAACTCGAACCCTGAGTAAACAACATTAACGATTCAAATGATGTTAAAACAAGCATATTCGAGACTGTAATACAATTAAATTACCTTTTCAAAGGATGTCATTCAACTGAATACTATGGAATTAACTGTTCAATACCCTGTCCAGATGTCAACTGCCAATATTGTCACATAGATACGGGCATCTGCCAGGGCTGTAAACCTGGGTACAAAGGTCAGCATTGTGACACAGGTAAATTGTTCACTGATATTGAATATCAATGCACCCTTTGTATAACTGATGTTAATAGAGATGCAAGAAACCACATTTTAATTATATTATTCATTCATAATAGAATGTCACAAAAAATTAAACAATTAGTTTTTTTGCATATTCTTAAAATCAAGATCAGTCCAAAACTTTTAACGAAAAAAATATTAAACCTATTTTAACTAAATTATTTTTTTTTACTGGAACAGATATGGCGAAGGATCGTCAAAATTTATCTGTTCTCTGACATTGCATGATTAAGCTATCATTACTTATTTCTATATTGTTGAGTGAAGCCAGTGGTACAGCACTTGTCAATTATCTTAATTTAAGAACTCTCATGTTTAATTTCAACAATATAAGATAAGATATGATAGATAGATGATAGATAGATAGATAGATAGATAGATAGATAGATGATAGATTATAGATATATGGATACAAATTATGAAGTCATTAAATCTTCTCATTTTGCGATTAGTTTGTTCATATGGATTCTTCGGACAAAATTGTGCTAACAAATGTAAAAGCACATGTACAGGCTGTAATAGTATCAATGGCAGTTGTGATTCGGGATGTATCCCAGGTTGGACGGGATATTATTGTAGTAAAAGAGATGACATATCAGGTAAATGCGCTTTATCCAATGTCCTATGTGATTATTTTACATGTGCGGACTTTCCAAAAAACCCTTAATAAATGTAAAACAAAATGTTTGGATAGTTTATTTGTAAACCGTTCTGGTACATGTTTGATCTCAGATTGATTGCATCCACATTCATGCATTTGTAAAGATTAGACGTTGGGAAAAGTAAATGGAATAATAAAAATAAGTTGACATATCAAAACAGTTTTTGAGAAAAAATACCCAAAACAATAGACTTTTAAAACATACAATATATATTACATAGTTTGTAGAAAAGGATCATATGGAATTAATTGCAATGAAGCATGTGGCCATTGTCGTGACATAAATCAGTGCTCCAACATCAATGGAACGTGCTTAAGTGGATGTGAATATGGTTTTCGGGGAGACTTATGTAAAACACGTGCGTACATATTTCGTTAAGATGCTATTAGATTTGTGTATCAATTATACACATTTGGGGCTGAAAACTTTGAACTCTTCGTAAAAGCACTGTTTCTGCCCCTTCTTGTCCTTTTAAATTACATTTAACTATTAAAAGATAATAAATGTTTTGGGATTTAGCGTTAATAAATTAGCGATACAGTTGTAAAAGTTATTAATAAAACAGTTAGGTTATTGTAATGTCCCGTGCTAGGTATATGCATAATGCCTTGTTGTGGCCGAACAGTAGACACTAACAGTTACAATCCAGTCAGATCAAACCTATCAGCCATTGACCGGCCGTCCTCAGATTACTGCATATACTAAAGACTGCCTTATTCGGGACGGAGAGCTGGGTACCGAAAATTACCTTTAGTAAATCAGTCAGTGAATTCTTCTCTTCTTCAGATTGTTTTCTAAACAGCCGAGGCTGATGCGTATTTATACGTTTGTGTGATCACACGAGATTAACAACAAATTAATAATAATAATAATAATAAAAGACCTGCTCGGGTCAAGCCTAATTTACCCACGCCTTCGATGAAATGCGTCCAACATGAACAAGAAATCAGATATATTGATTATTTGCCAACTTATTTAAATATACATTTATTCATATGAAATAGTTATATCTATATAACTTCAAATGGCAGATAGACTAACAACCTGACCAACGAAACCTCTTCTGCCCGGATATTTTAAAACAACTTTCACTTAAGGAGGCCGACCTTAGTTTTCATCGCGCCTGTCTTTTCTAGTTAATACAGTGTATTTATACTTCTTATGAATTTTTTTCGATATTATTTATATACAAAACAATAAACAAAATACAGATAAAAATATTTAGATTGTTTAAGGAAAATTTTATTTTTTAAACGAGTTTTCAGTTTGAGTAAAAAAAAAAGAATAAAAATCGTAAGTAGTTGAAATTTTATACACGGAATAATGCTATTCTTGGGTGTATATTTCTTATTTTTGAATGAATCCATTATACCAATCTACTATTGTAATACTCCAAATATATATCAAAGTTGGGCTCATTTTAATATTTTGAGATGTCCCCGACTAAAAAACAGACGGTAGAAGTTAGTACTTTTTACATAAAATGTAGAAAATGATATCACTTATTACAATTTGAGATTAAAAGCTATCGTAGTATTTTTTTAAACTGCTTTGAAGTGCGGAAAATGACAGTTTCCTAAATATTCCTATAGTAAATGTTTCTGTATTTTGAGATGTCCCCTAAAAAGAACCAAACGGTTCCTTTGATTAACTATTCAGTTGCTTCGTTCCTTGCAAAATCCGATTTCTTCGGTTTTAAGTCATCTTTTGGCTTTCAAACATCAGGTTCATCTTCTCAAAGAAAGCTGCTTTTAAATGGAATTGAAACATCACCTCTTAATCCCATCAATCTACTGAATCAGACATAGACTCTTCAAGAGGTGTGTGTTTCTTGATGGTTGCTTCCATGTCTGTTTGCTGATTTATTGTGAATATTTAGTGGCTCCTTCAGTAAACCTTAGCGACTTCTCTATTCAAGTCTCCTGACATTAATCCTCACGTTGCTTGAGTAGCTTCTAAATTAAAATCCATGGCACTTTCAATGACATGTTTCGTATACTACTATTCTGTCTTAAGAAGAATATGCACACGGGACGGGTGTGACATGGTGTAACTACTCTTTTTGCATTGATTGACGCTTTAGTAACCCATTATCTGATTCCATGAACTGATCAGTTGTTTCAATATATACCCAGCTAATTTACCTTTATAATACAGGCGGTTTGACTTTGATATCTTTAAATCCATTTTTTTATTATTGATAATAAAAAAAATATTTTAAAATATTTTGAAAAAGAATCCTTTTAAGTCATATCTTATTGTTTCTACTACAGCTTTAAATACTTATTACGTTTATTAAGTATTGGTAAAACATTTCGCCCAACCCTCAAAATAAGAAAGTAAGAAAAAATGTTTTTATTACCCATCAGAAAATCATATGAATAAAACTGTATTATATATCATTCTTTTGTATTGCAGCTTGTGTCAACAATTCCAATGTTAAAAATAGTGAAATCAACGGTAAAATAATTGCAGTTGTCATTATTCTTATCTTGGTTTTTGTTATCCTTATAATCTACGTAAGGTGAGTGTTTTGGTAATTTCGCTTTATGTGACATCCACAACATATCACTATCCAATAAATTTTGTGAAACTTTTATCAAACTTCTTACATATTCTCTCGCTTTTTCATATTTGTACTGAAAACCTGTTCATTTCAAAGACCAAAATATTGTATTTTTCATAACTGAAGACATTAATTACAAACTGATATTCTGACATGGTGTTTTTATTCATATTTTATACATATAAATAGCAAATAATCATTAATAATGAAGAGGTAAGAATAGTGTATTTTACTTAAAGGAAGTGCACATTGAAAAAAATATTGTTGCCTAATCAATTTAAAAGGCCTTTTGAAACTTAATAATTAAACCTGTAACTTTTTTGTTTTATTCTATCATGAGATTTTATCAATTTAACACTCTCAGTGAAAGGTTTATGGAGGTAATCCATTTTTCCCCAGCATGTATCTGTTCTCTGACGTAGATAAGCCACACTGCTGCTGGTGTATGCGTCAATGTTTATACAGAGTTGATAAATTTTTTTAAGAAAAACTATTCCTAGATGTGAAGCAAAACTTTGTACTGTCATGAGAGGACAATGATTCGCTATATTTTTATTACTAACCCTTAGGTAACTATATATGATTTGTGCAGAAGTTGGATTAATAATTTGTGAAATATAAAAACATCACATTCCAAAGTTTGTACGGAGATGTTGCAGTCAGTGTATAGTGTTTACATAAATAAAATGTTATTTGAAGATTTCATATAAATATAAAAAGGTAATTTCATTATCTTTAATGGGTTTCTTACCGCTAATTTTAAGCGTTAAGCACAGCTGCAGCGCTTTTTGTCGCAAAATTTCTAAACCTACTTCCACTTTCGTTTTCGCGTTTTCGGAACATCGCCACCTACTTGCGAATGCATGCCAGAAAGTCGTACCATGGAGAAGTCGTACTCTGGAGAACTCATAACCTTGCAGTAGGAAGAACTTTACATCATATGCATGTAGATAAAGTTTTTCTAGCAGTATTAAATTGGCAATAAGTATCATTTATAATAAATATCATTATTATATATCTGATACGGGTGCTCGAAAAGATACCATGACGATTTCTTTCTAATTCGAATTTTGATTAAAAAAAGAGATTTTGCACTAAGTTGTGTTTTAGATGATAAGAAAGAGTTGAAATAATTCTACATTATGAATAGGTTTTGTGTGTTTTTAAACGGTATAGTCTTGAAATGCATGTTTCAAATTTATATAAAGTAGTATCATTGCTTCCTCTTTCCAATCGAAAAAAATTAAGTGTCTGTAGACACTAAATTGCTTTCCATATTTTATCAAGTGTTAATTATTGTAAAAACAATTCGCCTAAGCCCTTCAAACAATGCAATCACTTGTTTTGGTACTGGTGATTTGATTAAAATTTATTATCGGCATGGGAAACGAAACCTTCGTTTACCCGTAATATGTCAACACAATTTATTATTATAAAAATGCAAAAATGTTTATACAAAATATTTCGATTAAATCCTTTTCCACAATAGGTTGTGCTGCTTTTTATCAACCTTATTTTAGGCATCGTTTTATGTATCATATGCAAATTGTAAGGAAACATTTTGTATCAGTTTGCTTGGATTTATAATTTTATAATGATCCAAAACCAACGATTTGAAAAACAATTTTAACTGTCAAGTTGCTACAGCAACTATATGTAATAATCGCTTTAAAGTAATACTTCCTTTAAAATTTCTTAGACGATGCTTCATGGTTAGCCAACATAATTTCATTAATGATTTAATTTATGTACAGTATGGACAAATCATGCAGTAATAAAAACACTCATATTTATGTAGACAAGGAAGCCCTTGACCAAAATTGTAAATTTTATGTCCACCGGGGAAGGCGTTTTGACTCAACGATGGGGCCAACATGGTCATATAGTGTTAATGCATATAAGGGGTGGGAAAGCGGTGTATATTGTATTTAAAAATAAAATTATTTCATCTGCTCTTAAATTATAATGAAAGAAATCAGTACATAGAAAAAAAATGAAGCAGTCTATCAAAGTTAAAGATATCATGAAAACCTTTTGCAATAATTCGGGGGGGGGGGGGGGGTTATTTTCAATTGCTTGTTCATATTTAAATATTTAGTCATTGTAAATAATATAATTAAGAAGTTGAATGATTAAAAATGTTATTCAAGTATTTTTATTCATTCATCAAAACAACCAAAACTTTTTTGAAGTTTCTAAAAAACCAAAAAGACAAGTTCATAGTAGGGTAAAGATTGGCTAGCCAAAAATCCTGAACGGGTGAAACATGAGGAGTGAGACAATAAAGCAAAATACAACTTTCTTGTTTCGTTTAAATGCCCTAGGGGTAGGGTTTATGTCTGTCCCCTAGGGATGAGGCGCGGATATGTTAATGCTTCCCACACCGATGTGTAGAAAGTCACTTGTCTTTACTTCATACCATATGACGTTATAATCAACCTTGACGTCACTATCTGCATTCCATTCGATGGTTCTCAGGGAACGTATCGTAAGGTTAAAAGTGAATTATATTGACACAGTAATGAAACTGCTTTTTCCTTTACTTTGATGCTGCCGTTAATGCTAAACTATAAAATGTATTCATATTAATAATCAGTATCAAACAATCGACAGATTTAAGGCTTCGCTTGAAGTAAAAGACTATTCATTGATTAGTGATTTGGAGACTCTCCCTGCTACGTGCAAACAACTGAATGAATAAATTTTAATGCATATAAAAACAGCTTGGCGCAGGTGAAAGATCCAGACAATTTAAGAATGTTTTACATAAAATTGGTAAGAATAAAAGTGCCAATGTTAATCATGCTTGGGAAACCAACAGATTTACGTCAATTTTATGTAAATCGCTTTCAATTAATAGAAATGTGGTTGATTTTGATGATTTGGCGAAATGTTTTAACAATATCTTAAATAAACGAAATATCTATTTCAAGCCCAAGCAAAATCTTCAAAGTAAATGACATAACAATGAATATTTATTAAAGTATTTATGATGTGATGTCATCAATCACCTGCGCCGATGCAATTGAATTATACAATTTGCAATGTTAGGATACGCACGTCACGTGACAACGAAGTAAATATGACGTAACAAAAATACATCAAATATAATGTTTAACATTGTTGTCAATATATTTCATTAAGATTTTAAGAAATACTCCCGGTCAAAGTATTTTTCTTGATTCTAGAAATATCGTTTTTCGGCCGTGGTATAACTCCCAGACACCTTCACATTGCTGCAGAGGTGGGGTTGTTTTAAATAAAACATGTATACTAGCCATCTTTAGTTAACCTATGAAGACATATACACGTAAACGCTATCTTGAAAGTTAACAAATATGGGAAAATTATTTCCTATCAGAGTCATGTACCTTTTCAATATTTGGACATGCACTCTATTATCTTAAAGTTTTTCACCAAGATTGTAGGTTTCATAGTTCTTGTTGCAAGATTTAAGGTAGGGAGGGTGTGGTCATTACCATATTTTAGATGATTTTTTAAACTCCAGAATTGAAATGCATTTATAAAAGTCCTCGACAGGTCTGTGTATGTGCTTTGGTATTCAGGTGACCGTTAAGGCCTATTGGCTTCTTGTTTATCAGTACCATGACATTTATTAGAATAGGTGTGATATTGATAGCACTGTCTAAGGTGTAAAAAATTTAGTAAATGAGATGAGAACTTGCGTTGTAAGTTGAAAATAAAATTGCTGATACAACTTCAAACATTTATTTCGTTTAATTTGTAATGTATGTATATTAGTTACACTGTTACATATATTTATAAGGCTAAAATTGCGTACGTTCCTCTCAAAATACACCTTTTTTATCATTAGGAGGCTATTTACTAATGTGTAAAATGTACACGTTATGCGCTACACGTACATGTATTGAAAACATTTTTCATCTTACGTGTACTTTTAAGTATTATACTAAAAGTACGTGTACCCATACACGTAAAATAAATCAGTCTCTCTTTTATCGATGAAACTAACCTCAGGAATCGCTTTTATTTATGTATTCACATACGCTACTTGGGCTAACAAATAATGCGAAATGCTGATAAGGTTGGCTAGCGAAACATTGTCGTCCTATGAGATACCAACGAAGACTGCTTTAATGTGCAATTTGAGGTTTCTCCTCTCCGCCCCATAACATTAACGTAAAAGAGTTGGATACATGTATTCATTCCAGATCAACCTTTATTTCAACCATTATATTTTTGAGTACAATATAAATTCAACTATGTACATGTATTGTGTGATTGTGCTGCATTTAACACATCTATAACAAACTGTTCATATGTTTAATTTTTAGAGGTCAAAACAAACCATTAGAGCCGCAGATAGCGTTTTTTTAAAAGAAAGAATTGTGACATTAACATCAAATCGGCACAGTTGTTTTTAAACAGAAATAAAAATTGTTAATGTTAGATTCCTCGACACTACAAAATTTTATTTGATGGATTAACAAAGTATCTTTTTTTTCCTACAGGATTTCTCAAAGCAGAGACCGATATCGGCTTTCAATTAATTAAGATGACTTTTTGTATTTTTTCAGTGAAATGGGAAAAATTGTTTTGATTGCAAACAGGGTGTGAAGAGCTTAAAATTTGGCCTCAATTGATGCGTAATATAATTATCAATATATACATGCCAAAAAGAAGTCTGTTCACGTTTTTTTTTAATTCAAAAAATATTTCTAAAAATTAAAATTGTTTTTCATATCTTTTGAATCTATGGATTATATATGAAAAATATCAAAAGGTCACATAAAGCACTTATCAAACAATGACATTTTACATAAAACATTACATTACAAAAATGCAAAATTTTTAGGTAAATTGCAATTTTTTAAAAAAAAATTGAACCGATTCAGATTGGAAAAACTGATCCCGATCAGAATTTAAAATTAAAAATGTTCAAATTGTTCTAGTATTTTACAATATCGTTTCAATTTCTTGTTAAAATATGAGTGTATAGCAATTGTTAAATGCGAGTTAAAGTTGACCTGTAAATTTTATCCATAGGTTTAAAGAATATATACAGTTCTTGATTTTCATTTTTTTATAACTATTTTCTTATCAAAAAAATTTAAATCTTTATTTAGCCGTCTTTGACATATATCTATAGATAATTGTATTATGCATCTATTGATACCAAATATTCAGCTCTAAAATATCCTTTTCGTAGTTCAAACGATGTTTTCAGTTTCTATTAAAAATGCCAAAAAAATCATATTAAATAATTGAAAGCCTATATTAGTCTTATTCTTGTATAATTACATTTCAAAAATGATTCTTTATCGATCCATCAAATAATGCACTGGTGTGTCGAGCCACCTCATTTAAGAGGACTAAATTGTCATTGCAGTTTTAGAATATAGTAATTTTTCTTTACACGGAGAGCTTTAAGAGTATTACAATTTTATTTATGGCTGAATTTCAATACAGATTTGATGGGTAGGTTGTTTACCATAATATAGAAATCAATAATGCCAATGATTCTAAATCATGCTGCTTGATACAGGTTATAGATGAAAACTGAAAATGGAGACCATGGTTAGATATAAGAATTTGTGGTAAGTAAAATATCTCTCTAGTCATGCACATTTAGCATTTCTCTTCTTACTTTTCTTCTTTTATTTGTAAACATATTAACGATATATAAAGATAAAAATAAAATCATTCATTATTACGATTGTAGGATGGGTTAAGTTCTACAGAGGGGACACGATTTAAAGTTTAGGACTCGGCAAAACCTCGTCCTAAACCAAATATCTGTACAAATGTATTTACAGAGACTTATTATTAGTGGGAAATTTTACCCTTGATATGAAAAAATGTGTTTTTTATATTTATTCTTTGGCATCAACATCTGTATATTTAACGAAAATCACTGTTTCAAGTATATCTAAACTCGTGACCAATGATTTTATCAATACAATAGGTAATAAGGTATTAAAAAGTTTAAGTAACATTACGGGAATACTTTTCATTGGAACACCATAACGTCGTACATGTAAGTGTAATATAAGTTTTGCAAATGCTACGTCAAACAGTAGAAACAGAGAAAAGGATAAATGTTCTTAGAAAAGGCCAAAGCTTACGTGTATATATTGATAGAAATAATGAACAGAGAAAAGGATAAATGTTCTTAGAAAAGGCCAAAGCTTACGTGTATATATTGATAGAAATAATGAATTTTGAAATCATTAATATATATGTACATGTATATATACTCTCACACATATTAACAAATCTAAATTTCCCCCTTTCCCTTTTGATCATAAATATGAAATATTATACATTTATTGCATGATAGTTAGGGAGATGAGAAGATTTATTCCCTCGGGAAAAGCATATTTCCCGAACGTTCATGCAATATATTGTTTATTATACCGAACGACAGGTAATAATTTCGAATACATCAGGTTCTAATCGTTTAACTCTCGTAGAGAAAAAAACAACCTTAGAGAATGTTTACTGATTTCTTTCTATGTTAATTTTCTGATATAAAAAAGTTCTTATTGTTGATATAATCCATTAAAAGTTTAGAATTAATCATTTGGATTATATCGTATTTTCATCCTTGGGACTTTTCATACGCTTTCAAATGAAAATTCACGAAGGTTCCGAAGGGTGGGATACGATGACGATGACAGGGAAATAGGAAGTTATATTGCCCTGACACGTGATTGTCTAGAACTAATCAGATAACGCGTTATATAAATTTATTATAAACAGGTATAAATAATGCTATGCATCTTCCAATTTAGAATAAGAGGGATGGGACATGAAATTGAACTCTATTTATTGCTATCAATCAAACAGATCAATTATTATATATATTTTTTGAAATACTAATTTTTTAACAATACATGAAGAAATTGATATAATTACAGTTATCTTGAAAGAAGACATAGAAGGTGAATGACTGTACTGTCATGGCTTTATTAATTAATACGTATGATATAATTATTAGATAATTAAACACAGTTAATTAAACACAGTTGATAACAAATTACACAAAATATACAAGCAATTCTGAGATTACAATGCAAATGTCAAAACGAATGATGGCGCCAATCCTCAACTGGCATTTGGCAGCAAACAGTTGAATTCAATGACAATGAGCCATAAGTTGCTGGTAACCCTGGAAGGAGGACAGCAGTTAACAAGCGATGCCTTGTATAGCAATTCTGTTACACTCGCAAGGGTCGACGCAGAGATAAAGCTATGACGTTAAGGAAACTGGATTTTCATCTGAAAGCATACATGTAAACCAGCAGTAAAAAGGAAACAACATTAGTTAAAACCCAAAATGGTGATAATACTTGGGCGACCTATCATAATAATATAAATTAGCATTTAACACATGATCTAAGAGAATTAAGGACAGGGAGGTTGGGTTTCCTCTTAATGAAAAATGGAAGATGCTATTACCGACATGCACAAGTGCGCTGGGATTGGGTAACTCAGGAATAAACAAGTACAACAGTAACTCTTTTCACAGATTGGTCACAAAGGATCGGATTCGGCTATGAGGGTATTTGTCTGTCATATACGTATAAGACTCCTGGTTAAATTGCATCATGATCAAAATGTCGGACATCAGATTTCAAAAGATTAACGGAAACCGCATTACCGTCACTAAAATTTATTATCAAGTCAAAATGAATGAAATACATGTTTGTTCCCTGTCGCCCGAACACCTCTCGATGAATCTGCTAATCAACACATATGTATAGCAGCTTTTCCCGCATAATAACCCTCCTCCCTCCGAAGACTGGGGGTAAAAAAATACTCTATGATTTACGTAGTAGGCTTTCCAAGAACATTTTTATATCAAGTTTTCTTAAAATATTTTCTGGTAAGCCATTAACTCAATGTTTTACTTTTGCAGCCTAATGTTGCATATTACCTGGACACATATATACACATTAAAGTGTCTTTTTCCGATTTATCATTTCATAAAGGGAAGTTATTATTTGGAATTAGGAAAGCCAATTTTACTCGATTGGCTTAGTCGATTAATCAGAGGCTTTAGTCGAGCGAGAGTCGAGTATCCGATGATTTACGCGTATTTCTTTTTTGAATCAAATAACGCTACTGCCACGTACATCTTATTTTAAACTAAAAAAACATTTAAAAACTTATGATAACATATACTAAAAGTGTTTTATTTTAAATAAATTGAAAAGTATTTTATTAAAATATCCGTTAGAAAATTTCCTGGCTTTTTCCTTCTTGTTTTCTTGTGACGCTTACATATAATTGAGCTCCATATCATCTTAGCCAAATCAAATGTGACCTGTTCCACGGTTCTAAGTCATTGTCCGCGCCTAATCAACAATCAAAGATAATTGATTATAAAAACAAACGCATTGATATGATTAAAGTTTTGATTATACAAACATCTAATCCAATAAATAACTGATTAGAAGAAACACAAATTGTTCTCGAGTACATGTCTGCTTAAGTAAATCAAAAGTGATCAATTATTAGCCGCTTCAAAAATACACCAGGGACACCGATAGAAAAGAGTGTAACTTACGGATCAAACATGCCGAGAAAAGAAAACTGTTATCCACATTCGTAGAACAAAAACTGCCGCGTTAAGAAAAAATAAATATTTTTAAATTCTATTCACTTTATTACGAGTAATCGACTAAGAAAAGTTTAGTCGATGATCGGTGTGACCGAGCGATAGTCGAGTACTCGTTGACATCCCTGTTTGGAATACATAAAACTGAACTGCATTATATTAAATGTATAATGTATGACATGTTATGCGGTCATGAATAAATGTGTTTTGAATTTATAAATAAGAATGCTTTTAGAATTTTAGATAATAATTATATTTAAAAAATAACTATTTGACACATAGTTCACCGGTGCGGTCTGTTCGTGCAATATTGTTTGCCTCCTGATATCTGCTCTGGAGAATTATCGAAAGTATCTACTCTGCCTTTAATAGTACTCTAATCTTTAATCCCTGTAAAATTTGCCGGTTTTGGTACAGGAACATTTTAAAAATTAAAACCAAGTAAGGGGTGATTTTTTTTTTATTTTTTTTTTTAAATATTTTATTGATTAAATTTCATCCTCGTTTTCAAACCAAAATATGCCTAGTATACCTGGCAAGTTCGTATATTTATAAATGTATTTTTACGAATAAGTTTCGTACAATACTGAATTGAATTTTCAGTCTGTTAAGACATAATATTTTTACGCACTGTTGCAGAAAAAACCCGGAATAAGCTTAAAACATCATTCAGTTCCAAGAAACTAGGACAACTGCATCAATTTCTGTTCGATTGTTTAATGGTCGTCATGAGAGAGAGAGAGAGAGAGAGAGAGAGAGAGAGAGGCTTAACTTCCAGTACATTTAACTTGTAATTCAAAAAAATGATTTTTTTTTTTAATATTTGTCCCATGTATTTGTCAAAGCAATATTTTAAGGGGCATGGTCACGATTTTTGTCAAAAATTACTTTTCCTATTTAATGTTTACAATGCTTCAGTAAGGCATTATTTATAGGCAACCAAAATTTGAGTGTCATACGTTGAGTTATAAGCGAGTTATGGAGCTTAAGATTCTTTGCTATGTAAACAAAGCTTTTGTTTACATTTTGAATGTTGATAGGACAATTCCAGTTTAAGACCTAAATAAATGTGTAAAACGTTAGGAACTGTTTATTTATGCTTATAATGAATTAAAAGATAGACAAATTAGCTTGAAAATTTTTTTTTACTGCTATATTAAACCTTTGTAAACAAAAACAGGGCACGAGCCTTGTTTACACGCAAAGAATTATGATCCCTGTATCTTGCTTATAACTAAACGACTGACTCTCAAATTTTATTTGATCATTGGATATGCATTCCTAAAGCATTGTACATGTAAATAATAAAAACAGAAAAATAGAATTTGACCAAAATCGTGACCATGCCCCTTTAATGCACATTGCGATAGACACCTGTTAGAGTCCACATGCTATACCTGTCTATCAATTTAGCCACGTGCTCCTTCCATGTTTGCCATGTCCGAATAAAAGAAATATGTTTAACAATAAAGTTGTTTTTTCTTACAGTGATGTTTGATATGATTCTTACGCTACGTTGTTTAACACATTTCTAAAACATGTTTTTTATCAACGATTTCAACATAATGACTAAAAGCTTGTAGACGACCCAGTCTAGATCTGCACATGGTTGCCGAACAGATTTGTTCTATTCATGCGTCGATTAATTGTCTTACTTGCAGTATTTTCTAACGTGTAGTACATGTATTTGTGTAGTATTTGTTGGAGATTAAGAAAATCATATATTCAGACTATCACTATACACCTAAACAGGTTGTAATGAATTGCAGTAAATGGTGTCCGCCGAAAGGTGTAAAAATCGGCATCTCGTGTACACCTGTGGAAGCATCCAAATACATTCAGAGTTACATGGTGTTGTAAAATACGATGACAGATAAAGAATTAAGAAGACAATTCTTTTGAGTGAAAACCAAGATAAGAAAGGCTTTGCTGTATTTCTGATTAGCTTGCGTACACGTGTGTCTCGCCAGTGATTTTTTTTTGGTTCTGATTAATCGCGACGCCATAACCAGGTATACGAGAATGAAAGTTGAAGGTTTTTTCTTGAAATGCTTGTTTTCTTTTGGTTCATTTCTTGAATTTAATTTATCTAGAGTTTGTACATGTATGCATGTATCTATTATTAATCAAGTAAAAGTGACTTTTTGGTTTATTTATGGCTGCAGTAATAGCTAAAGTGCAAATCATTCGTGTCATCAGTAATAGTGGGCTGCTATTTACTTTGATACCTTTACATGAGTTTACTGAAAACATGGACTAAAATATGGATTTTTTTTTTTCATTATCAGCTGACAATATATACGTTTATTTTAAAAACAAAATGTGCCAAATAACAAAATAACACCGTGTTTTCATTATTTTTTGTTTTTTTGAAAAGGATATATATTTCAAACCTTGTTAAGCCCTAATTTATTTATTTCTAAACATACGACATTTTTTATTAAAGGAAATCATTGGTGATGCAAAACTTTATTAATTCTTTGCAGAAATTCCTTCATAACGCTGTAACTGATGCTAGAATACGGAACTGAAACACATTGCAGATTGGAATACAGCGTTTACGACGTTGTGATATTTAGACGTTTCGTCATAATTGACAAAAGGGAGGTTTTTGCTTGGCACGTCACAAATGTTAACATTAACTTGAATTAACTATTTTGTAAAGTGATCATAAGTATAATATTGACTATTGCTGCGCCTGTGAAATGCGACTGGCTTCCAATTGGATGCCGCGCATCATGGTGTCCTTCGTGCACATGTGGGATGTACAAAAACCCATAGCCATCGAATGCTTTGGGGTAAGATTTAGACGCCCAATCCGTCTAAACGAACTACCATGATGCATACTTACAAACTTCTTGAATGATACAGACAATACCGCATTAGCTTGGAAGAACTCCGATGAAAAATGTCACTGGGTACTGACACTGCCGTTCTCTTTGTTGCCTTTATGAAAAGAGGAAGATGCTATTACTGACATGTGCAAGTACGCTGGGATTAGTAAAACAGGAATACAAGTGTCGGGGGAGTTATCTCGCTTGCAACCAGATGTGCATTCTTCTTCGATAAAGGAATTTACCACACAGGGTAGTAAGTTCACTTATCTAAAGTCCGTACAAACCGTAGGCAAACCAGATGTTGTGCCCCGTTTTATTTCATCAGTATACTTGTAATTATATACGTTACAATAGAAAATTAAAATCAAACAATATAAGTACAGGTTGTCAACGCTTGTAAATGTTTTCTTATGTAGTTTGTTACTGATGGCTTACTTATTATAGATATAGATTTTCGCGGGAATTGGCTTTACTTTTTATGTCATACATTTATATAAAATTACATAATAATGGCATTACCTGTCAAGGATTCAATATTGTATTTCTGAAAATGAGACACAGAGGAAGGATAATCTTAGCTAAAACTAGCAAGAAGTTATTCAATTAAAAACGTTTCACTAAAAAAGAAAAAAAAAGATGAAAGTGTTGAAGAAATCAGAAAACAGAGGAGTTAGACAGTCAGACTAGTGTATGGAACATCAAAGGAGAGTGATAGAACTAGATATTTTGATCGAGGGTTTGCTCCTATCCTTTTAGACTCAAAAGGTGTGTCAGTGAAAGGAAATATGGTCCAGCTTTCATTTTTTTTTACATAAAGTGTTCGGAATGCAATTGCTTAAGCCCAGTATATACAGGAAAAAAGCAGTAACACAGTAAACAAGTCTGGTCCCGCTGAATGTTTTGACGTACAATTCAATATTTATAGAACATTAAAATACGTGTAGTGACTGCATGAGTTAAACATTAGCGTCTTGAGCGGTCTAGCTGACATAGAGCACGCAGTTTGGTAAAATTGCTTAACTTCCACGATTAGCAGTGCATTCCGTAGTTATGGGACCGCATCACTTTATCACTGACCTTGTTAATGCAATTAAGCTACTTACTATGTACGAGCAACTCAATTAATTACTTGTAATCATGTTTCTTCACAAAATAGAAATCTTAAATATAACGATAAATGTTTATTTAAAACAAAACTCACATGAAATTGTCGAACAACAAAATTATCTTTCTAGTTAGGATCAAAATTTAATGTAATAGGAGATAGATTTATGTAAATATTAACATTATTTATCTTATACACAACTATATCTACTTAAGGCATTTTTTTTTAATTTTGACAAAAAAATTGCGGTCCGAATAAACATGCCAAATCCTGTAATCTGGCTGGTTTTTTTTTAGCAAAATTATCACTTAATACAAAGTATACAAAGTAGTATTTCTCCTCATGAAAGATAAAAATTTTATAAAGGAAACTGTATTACTTTGTCACATTTTTACGTAATAAAAAAGTACCAATACCTCGATTTTTATCATTTCTTTTATTTAGTCAGTAGTTCATTATTTCAAGAAACATTTTGTAAGTTTTTTTTGAATGCCTAATAAGTCCTGTTGACAAATGTAATTGCTATCCCCAGTGTCAGAGTCATGTTTATTTTTCTCTTGTTTTTTTCTTTTTCTTCTTCTACTTATCTTTCTTCTTTTTCTTCAGTAGTCTTTTTTTCTGAACTTCAGGAATTTTTATAGGTCTCTGTAAACATTTAAATAGGGTGTAATAAAGGTTCTGATTATCATCTAAAAGACAAGTCTTAAATATTTTTTTGTAAATGCAGCTACTTAAAACCAGTTTACCTTCAGTTCGTCCTTATAGTACAGTACCTATCAGACCCAACCTAACAGAAAGTAAACCCCAACTAAACCCTGGGTTTACCTTCTGGGTTTACTCCGGGTTTACTAGAGTAAACCCAAAGTAAACCCAGAGTGGACACAGAGAGTAAACCCAGTCAGAAGTATACCCCTGAAAGCAGACACTGTGTATTCGGAATATACAAGGGGCAGGAATTACTGTCAGTAGGATAGTAAGATAAAAGACAGGTCTGCTTCACACTTCAGTGCATACAGTTGACCTCAAAAGCAATTTCCAAGTAAACCCAACGTAAACCCAGAGTTGACCCAAATTTTCAAAAAGTAAACCCAGAGTAAACCCCAAAAGTAAATCCGGGGTTTAGTTGGGGTTTACTCTGGTGTTAGGTTGGGTCTGATCGGTACTGTATGTTCTGCTTCTCTCTCCATAAGACATCCACAGGTTGATGCTTGGTAATGGATCAAAAGATTCAATATCCTATGATTCGATTGAAACCATCAGTAAATCAGATAGATTTTTTTTGCCCCAATCGACTTCTCCAGTCACTTTACCTTTTTCATGCTAAAAAACCACAGAAACAAATGACAATAGCATTTCAATTAATAAAACAATTGCAAAATGTTTCAGTTAAAATTTAATCATTACTCACAATGTATACCCCTTCTCAGCCTCTACTGATAATGCAGGTAAAGTTAGCAAGTAATCCATCAGTTAAAATAAATTGGGAAAGGATTCTCCATATTTCATAAATACATTGGGCAAAGTACTTGTCTTCACATTTCGGTTCCTACCCAAACAAATGGTATAGAACATTACTGAACATGAGTTCTTTACCTATGCAGTAACATTTTATTATAAATATTTGCAAGTTTGCTTTTTTAGGAAGTGTCAACTACCAGATATGTCTAAAATTGATCTCATGCAATATAAAAATACCGATGTATATCCCAGTCAATTATGAACAGATGTGTTTATATTCCTCTAAGACACCAACCTTGCTACATGTAAAAGTTCAATTTTGTACCTGGTCCACTCATCTCCTATAACAAAGGTACCCATGGAGGTACAGCAAGAGTTGAGTGCTGTGACAGTTATGGAAACTATCTGATGTATTCATCGCCAAGGTCTTAAAGTAAAATATTCAATTCATTTTTTTAAAATACCGGTAAACAATAATTTTTTAGACTGCATGCACTGAATAAATCTGAATCTCCACCGACAAATCACTTAAAGACTTCACTACATCTCCTAAGAGGTGCAGTCAGTATACAATGGAACTACAAAAACATATCTCATATTTAATAGCTAAAATACAATTGCATGAATCCATATAAATTATTTAGGATGACGTAGGGGCAAAATAATCACCTGCCTTTCATACACTTTAAGAAATTTCTAGCCTTTGCTGCTGCCTACCTCCTTTCTCCTTGAATCGGAAATTAAAGTACGATACGAATAGCATTTAAGCTTAGTTTTAAATTTTGCTTTCTACATTCAAAATTAACCATATTATAAAGCATGTTTATTGTACCTGCTTTAGATGAAGAACTAATGCATCCCACCATTTCATAATGTTTGTTAGTGCTCTCAGTGTATGGGGCAGCCACCTTGTTCCACCTGCTCTACATGGTGTATATGATTTCTTGTCAAATTCTTCACTTACTGCCTTCAGACTAGCTCTCTTTAAAGGACTGTACCTTTAAACTATGTAAAAAATAAATTTATTACTTAAAAATGTTACAGACCTTTTTTTTAATTGACATTTTAGATGTGAGAAAATTTTAAATGTTCTTACTTGTAAAACTGGCATGAATTAGTCAGGAGAAGCTCAGACTTCTGATGAAAAGGTAGCTGCGTACACCATCTTTGTATGCAAGTTCTAACCTTCAACAATTAATTTTATAAATATAGTTTTTTTTATCTTTAAAAAAAGTGTACTCATATAATATGTTATATATGTGTTACTATATCTCATTAACTGTGAGCAGTACAGTGAACTCTTCTGAAGAATGGATGGTTAGTTGCTTGCGCAATTCGTGTTACTACACCGCCCTTGCTTCCAATCATTATTGATGCACCATAAGTCCCCATAGCTACCAGTTTAGACTTCTAGTCTTCGCCATATCTCTCATCCATGAAGCCCATAATAGCGGTAGATATGCTTTCTGTGTTGGCTTTCGTAACATTTTTCACACCCACAAAAATGTTTTGATCTAAAATAATTTGAGGGAGTAATTATAGATAATAAACACCTAGAAATACATGTATTTGCATTACAAAAAAGGGGGCACATATAAATTCAGAAATGAGTGAAAACTTTATTGCAAAAAATATTTATAAAATTTACACAGTGGACTGTTGTTCGCAGATATACAATCTCTGCATCAGGAGTAGAACAATCTGTTGAACCATCTGACATAATGGAAATAAAATCTGCACTTCTGATCACTTCTCTCAGCTGCTTGTCTCTGCTATCGCTGTAATAAACTTCTGGCAATATCTGTCTGATATATATGTTTTCCCATTGTCATTTCCTTTTGTCATATCTAACTTACACATCTGGACGTAATTTGTATGAGGTCTGCCCATTTTCACAATGTAGTGAGAATTTTTGAAAGAAAAACACAGATTGTTCACCAAGGCCTAGTTCGTTATAAAAACGGCCTTGGCGGCTTAATACTTTTGGACGTTCGACTCAAGTGCCACCTGTCTGCGCTGACTCAATTCATGTGTTGAACTGTGTTGACCGGCCTAATAGGTTCTAGTCTAAAATTTGCAGAATCTCGTACGAATGATCCAGTTTTGTCTTTGTCAAGTCGGCGACATACATCGATATCCATTATTTTTTCTTTATCATATCGTAACAAATTAAAGATGTCTATCCACGTGGACTGGAATTTTCGTTCCCGTTTTGATTTCTCGTATTGTTGCTGTTGCTGTTTTTTTTTCTTCTTCCGAAGTTTTTGGTTTCTTTGGTGCAGAAACACCCGCCAGGATATTCCACATTGCGAATCGTCTACGTCAATGTGCACTGCTTGCTTTCTCTGTTATTTCATTAGCGTTTCAAACACTATGATAATCTAGATTTTTGACAAGTCGTACCAGAACAACGTCGAGCAATAAAATAGTACAGAGTCCGAGTTATCTCGTACCGATGACTCAAAATCTCGCTTGCGAATATTTTGTGTTATTGCCTGACGTCATGACGTCAGGCATATCTAAGGTTTAAAAGTTACAACATCCGAAACAGTGCAGTCAACAATGGAAGCTAGCAATACCATTTTTCATTGAAAAAAGATTTATCAATGCATATAAATAATGTGACGACCTTCAAATTCGCAGTTAACGAAAACGTTGTAATGGATGTAACAATTTAGCAATAGTGAGCAAGTGTTTAAAGCAAACAGGAAATTCACTGTGTACGTGTGTAATTCTTGCTGACTATATTTAGTTAGGATGAAACTTCAATTGCGCTTGCGTAAATTGGAGTTCTGGGAAGAAATTAGACAGTTCGTGTTAGAAATATTCGAAGACGTTATGAAACCGGTCAGTTTCTAGGTCAAACTGCGCATCTTCCATTGGGAATCGTCTGCAGCCACAGTCCAGAGTCCGCGTATATCTTCCCAACTCACTTCGTGGGATTGAAAAGTAAATATGTTGAAATTAAGTAGTTCGCCACCAAACCATGAAAATCAGAGAGCTATGTCAACAAATTACAACTTTAGGTATTAAGTAGGTGTGCAGTCATACATTGCATGAACACCGCTACACGCTTATCTCGTCACCTACATGTACAGCCATAAAAATAAGGCTGCAAACTAAATGTGCACCCGCATATTATTATTGTTCTGGAAACTATTTACCTAGTATTTTAAAAGATTGTGTATTCACTTTTGCCCTAAAATTGAAATTCCGCTGGCTGACTTTCTTAGCTTTTTAAAAAGCTAATACCTTGTCGTGCTTAAATGTTTGAACGGTTGAAGGGGAGGGGGTGTGATCACAACAAGTTATTACCAAACGAGGCAATTAAATTTAAGGCTGGCACATTAAACATGCATCGGTTGATATTATTATTTTTAAAAAGAAAAACAAGTTCACTGTACACGTGTGCAATTCACAGGTGCTTGGGGACGGGACCCCCCTCCCCCCTAATATTCATCCCCACATTCCCGAGTTATTTTTTTTCATCATTTATTTTTTAAATTATATGTTGATGTATACTACACTAAAAAAATTCACAATTAACGCGAAATAAGCTATGTATAAAAAATGTATATACCACTGGTATAAAAAGAAAAGAAGGTTGGCAACTTCAGCAGACGCCATCTTGTAAAATTCGACACCTCGCTAGGAAATCCCAACATTATTTAACTGAAAAGAACTGACCGTCTGGAAGTGATGGTCGCTGTATTTCCACAAGTTATTTACAAATGATGTGCAATGCTATTTTGTGACTTTTCAATAAATCCAGTCGTGTTATTCTCACAATTTACACCATCGAACTCTCGTTTCAATTCTAAGTGAACGGAAGTCGTCATATCTGCATTATTTTAGGTGCAGGCAACTATTTTAAGTAAAATTTTACTGTTTTAACAATCGTGATCCTCTGATCTTTTCATGTATCTAACGCCACTCGGATATCTTCTTCTGGTTTTACCTTTTGCTAAAAATAGCTGCCTGTGACTAAACTAATGCAGAAAGAATGACTTGTGGAAATACAGCGACCATCACTTCCATCTTAGGAGCAGTCCATAATGTTACGCGCCACTATAGTGGAATAATCCATGATGGGAAGCTAAGCATTATTCTAACAATTGTATTGTGTTCGTAATTAAGTTTTAATTGCTATATTTTTATTTTGTTGGCAGCAAATAATAAAGTTTTAAGAGAAAATTACATGTACGCAAAATATTTTAGGTTCAAAATAAATCATATGTAAAATGCATTTAAAGTAAAAACCCCCCTTAGTAAAGATAATTTGAAACAGTTCAACTTTAGAGACGCGCATTTGGAAGACTGCGAGAAGAACGAACTACAAATCAAAGACAGATTAAAACTCATAGAACCAAGTTCTTGCAATGAAATAAATATGTTTAGTCAGGCAAGCTTTTTGGAAAGCTATTACTTGTATGTATATACATTTTAAAAATATTTACACATTGCTTCGAGTGATTGTATGATATTAAGAATTTATGTAGCGCCGCGGGACAAGCTTTATGACTTGTTTAGTAGCCCATGTAACACAAAAAACGTCAATAAATAATTATATAACCCTCCGTATCTGAACTATCCTTCTCTGAACAAAATGTGATATATTCTGTTGGACTTATTTACTCGTACATAAGAAACGTGATATATTCTGTTGGACTTATTTACTCGTATCTCTGTTATATAACCAAGGAAGCCTAGTACATTGCATCACAATACTACGCAATAATACTTGTTACACCCGACCTCAAGTTTCAGTTGTCCCGGGCTACCGTTATTGTCGAACCCTCTTGCACTCTTTCAACAAATATCTGATAAGAATCTGATATAAAGGCCCAACATAAGACCCTTTTCGCTCTCTTAATAGAACATTAGATGAAACCGAAAATGCGTAATAAATCAATCTCCGAATTATTTGTTTTGAACTGATTTATTACTTTCAATGTATGACTAAGAACAATAACTTAAAGAGTTTGGATTTGTATTCAACTGAACATGTCAAAATGTTCGAGTTCAGAAGTATTTTTTATGTCTTGGTAATGAGATTATACTGTTGTGTCATCATTGAACTTTACAGCAGAAACGAAACTGAAACTGTCTTATAAAGCATATTGTGAAGCAATAATATTTTCATACATCAAAGGTTGGATTTAATCTGTCGTATGGAATAAACCAACGTCAAATTACATCGTTGTTTTGATCTTCAGTTTTAGATCTCTCATGTTTTTAAATCAATTAGATTTAAACCGTGCATGCACATGTTGATAGGGTTAACAGAACATAATTTTAAAAAAGAAGATAACGAAATCTTTGCCAAAACAATGCCCTTTGCCGGGGTACCCCCCTTTTTTAAAGATAAAATAGATATGATTTATCGATTATTTTATTTAAAAGTACATATAAAATTTGTTTGAAAGTTGGAACGTTTTCTTAAATCTAACAATAATATATCTATTCAAACGCATGTTGACGTTTACTTGTGCCGATATACGCTGAGATCAGGTTTGACATGTTAACGTCACAGATTCCCAATACATAATGTGAATATACATGTACATTGAATCTAAATATTTCCTAGTACATGTAAGCGAAATACATATATCATTATAGTTGATAATTACCGACTTTCTAAGTTACACACGCTGTTTGTTGAAATACATGTATAACTGCGTAAACCAAATGAAGTAGATTTAAACTAAAAGCTGAAAATAACGAAAGGAGAATCTGAAAAAAGACATAACAATGTTTAAATACATAAACTGAAAATGAAACGAATGTCGGTCTTATCTAAAGCTAGCCTTTTAACGCTCAACTAGTGTTTGTTACTTGTATCGTTATATCCTAAAAATCATCTGATTTATAGCAGGCCATAAAGGGCTTTTGTTAAAAAAAACTTCCTCGATATATTTAATCAAGCATTATCTCTTGCATGCGTCCATTTACCTTCCGGAGTTGTGAAAGATAGTTTCATATTCGAGGTAAGATATCTGATCCTTAAAGGTTTATTGTTTCAACAAAGTTCGTTAAGTCTTATTATTGCGAAACAATTTTACATTTTACCCATATTTTTATATAACAAAAGATGTTAGAAAGTCAGCAAATTGTGAAATAAAAAAAAAATATTTAACCCCTGGTTTGGTGCAGGGATATCTTTAAGTTGATTTTTTTTTCCAAAGGCCCATCTCTCTTGATTTTAAATATTGCATTACATATCGGTATGAAAGAACAATTAAGAAAAACTAATCGAACTTCAGAGAAAACTAATGTGACACATTGATAAAAACACAAAATTAAAATGAATTAGCAATCGTACTTTTTTGTACGGTGCTGGGTGTAGTTTTCAATACTGGGACACGATGCTGCCCTACGCGCCATTTTAGCATTTTCACGAATAAAGTCATAGGATCACAATTTCGTCAACACTTAAATGTCACGGATAATATTAACTTTGAATGCAACACAATGCAACAGCAAGTTAGACTTTTCAACCTCCAACTGCATAAAAACAAAAAAAAAAGTTCTAAGCTTAAAAATGAGTAAGAATTGATACACAAAACGAAGGTAATCAACCAAACCTAATTAAATATATGCCAAATAAATAAATAAGAAAAAAACCCACAAAACATATCAAGAGTTTTTATATTTTGGATCTATAACAACACCTATTTTTCATTGTGTTACGAGTATGCATGTCATATTCTTTTTAAGAAATAAATGATTATGATCACATTTGTTTATCAAATACCCCCCCCCCCCCCTTTTCCAAAAAAAACGACAAAAAAGGAATACTGAGAATATGCTTCAAGATATTTTCTATTATTGTCTCTATTAACATGCCATACAACTATCGGTAGAAATAAATGAAAAAAAACCGACATATGAATGTATGCACGCAAGAATTATATGATACTGTGGAATCATTAGGTTTCGTGGTGGCTCAATTTTCGTGGAATTCGTGGGTACCTCTCAACCATAAATTAACATCCTCCTTGAATTAATAGATTTGGTTTATTAATTCACATTTCCTTTTGTATGTATAAGAAAATACACGAAATTACGTCCCCACGAACCTATAAAATTTCAGCAATCCACGAAAATTGGCCCCCACGAATTTTAATGATTCCACAGTACATATTATAAAACTTATTTGCCTTGGCCTCGTCAATAAACGTAAATTAGAAATGTTAACGAAAATCGAAAGTCGTTTTTTCTTTACCGTAAGGTATATGTAGATTACCTATGTCGAATCAAAGAAGATTTTCTTAAATCATGTGATAAAAAAATATATGCATATCTCTTGTATCTTTATAACACATCGCGAATTTTTGGCATCGTAATATACAACAACTTACACCTGCCGTATTTTATGTAAAAAAGATGGGATTCTCTAGAAAACGGACATGGATTGCCATAATTCTGTTTTGGAACTTTTTGACCTGGTGTGTAACTGGGCTTAAAGAACACCTTCAAAGCAATCATTTTGGTAAGTGTTGTTGAATAAAATTGTTAAAGTAAGAAAAAAAAAATAGATATCATTTTAAATGGATGTAGTCTACGTAAGAAATAAAGTACGAGTTTTAGTGAATGTTGCAGAATAACCTCCGAGGTCGAGAAATGTTGTTTTGAAATATAAAAGCCGAGGCGTTAGCCGATGCTTTTATATTTCAAACGACATTTCGAGACCGAGGAGGTTATCCTGCAACATTCACGATAACAAGAACTTTATTTCTATTCTACTAACAGCCCAGTATTTCTACAGATCGTTTCTCCTATAGAGAGACGATCTAGGTCATTTGGACGGCTGTTCCGTGTAACCCCAACGGTTTTGTTAGTAATGTTTTCATGTGTATCGATCAAATAAATCACATGCAGACGACAGAATTTTTCTTTGGATTTTTAATACTCTTCACTGATTTATAAAACATCTTTGAATCATATTCCTAATATTTCAAGGGCAATTTAATACGATTATTACTACTACACGTTATATATTTTATGTAAAAACACGCAGTGAAAATGTGTTGGGAGGTCCTAGGAACAGTCGCATTGATCTCTTAAAAATAAACATTTGAGGCAATACACATCGTTTTGACTGGAACTAACACGTGAAATTGATACGGTTTTAAAACTTTTTACGGTTTGAAGTTACCAGATCTAACAACAACCGGTATGGGACCACATCGGAGCGACATTTTGATAAAAAAAACATAAGTATGTCTGAATCAAACTTAAATAAACAAGTCTTAAAATACTTTCATAATACTTTCATATCTCGTACAATTCTAATGCTTGGTTGTCTATTTTATGCCACGTTAAGTTTTTCCCTACCAAAATCTGTACAATATGAAATGTGGTGAAAACGAACAGTGTTCAAAATCAGCCCAAAGAAAAACTACAAAACAGGAGCAGAGCAAACACGGGCCTCTAAAATTAGAGGTAGGATCAGGTGCCATGGAGGAGTGGGCATCCTCTGCCGACCGGTCATACCTGTCCTGTGCTCTTTGTCGTAATCGGGAAAACAGGAAAAAAATCCGTAGACAATTTGGTGACTAATAATGGCATAACAATAAATATGATAAGTATGAAAAACGCCAGTCAGCATTCGACCTAGTTGAAGATTGTATTTCCTGACAAGGTCGTTGTATCGACCATAGAATAACAAAATGACTTCAATCGAGACTGTGGATAATCTTGTGTTATCAACTTGTTTGTCAGTAGTTTGCCTCGTTTTAGAAATTGTTATTACGTAGAGCATGCCATTTCCTATCAAATTAACTGAGACAAAAACGCCATATGCATGTGATTAAGGTAAATTGCTACATAATATTCTGTGAATCGGTGAAAGTCCACCATACGCCAAGATAATAAATACGACATATCTAAAAAGAAAATATCAATTAATCGCAACTGTTTAATTTTAAGAGAACCGAATTAGTTTATTTAAAACTAAATATTTTACATTATATATAAAGTGTCCATTCGATCTGCTATTCGTAAATGAAATATGCAAACATATTTCAATATAGAAATAAAATTCTAGCAATGCCGCGACACTTGCACTTTGCTTTCACTGTTTTATTCAACGAGGCATCTCGGAGATTTAGGTGCATCAGTGATCAAGAAACGCATGTCGCTCTGAGATGAACCCATTCAGGATATTGTTAGATTTTGTATAGCGTATTGTAGAGGAGCGTTCTTACAAATATTTTAATTAAATTAGACACACACACACACACACACACACACACACACACACACACACACACACACACACACAATATATATATATATATATTAAATATATACTGACAGAAAAAAAGTACAAAATACTGTGTTTTATGAAACAATTTCAATTTCAGAAAACAAAATGTAGATACGATAGTGGGTTTTTTTTGGATGACACAACCTTTAATAGTGTTATTCAAAGTGTCTTTTTTGCTCAATCCCTTCCAGTTTTTGAATCTATATTTTGAATAAAAAAATATACATGTAGTCATTAATCTTCTAACTTCTAAGGATGGATTCATCTTAATAATTAAATTTTCAAAAATGCTTACAGAACAAAACCGATATTAATTATTCATTTTTACTAAAGTGATAGCGTTACCATTAAAAAACACTATTTTTTTTGGATAGTGTTATTTTTTTAAGGATGTTGTTTATTCAGGGTTTCATTTCTTTCAAATCTGGATTGTTCTAAAATTAAATATTTGTCATGTCATCTGTGGATTCTTTTGCAATTTGGGTTAACAAGTATACATTTAAATAAGTTAAATGTGATGCCTTTTAACGTAATATTTATTATTTTCATAGATTTATTAAATACAAACATACTGGTAAAAGGCACACTATTAATATTAACTTTATTATGGAATCTATTGTTAAAACATAAATTTCTTTCAAGAGAATTTAGCATCAAATAGACTAACTATGATGGAACCTGAATGGGAAGATTCAAATAAAAATGTTGGAAAGGAGAATGCAGTGGATGGTTTGTACAACGATCGTGGGACAGGGGGTCAATGTGCAATCTCAGCTGACAACGCACTGACAGCATTTTGGTATGTTGACCTCGGGAGTGTGCAGAGCATAAGCCATGTTGATATCTACTACAGGACGGATAATGCAAAAAGTATGGGGTTTTTTTACATACACAATAGTATTTTTATAAACATGTCAACAATACATAGCATTAAAAACTTTATGAGAATATTATGTTTTAGAAAAGACTGACTTTTTTTTAAAGAGTTAGGTCTGTCCACCTCCGGTGAAAGACCTTTTGACATCCTAATTGTTTCGGTAAATTAAGAATGTTTACCTTCCTGTGGAAAAAAACGATAAAGTTTGTTAAAGTCTTCCGAAAGAAAACCCTTTTGTTACATGTATTCGTTCGTTCCTTTTTTATTTTAAGGGCTTTCCGTTTCCAACGGAAGACCTTTGATCTTCTAGCAGAAATAACCAATGAAAATTTTGAAACACATCCCTTGAACCATATATAATAGGGATTCATACCATTTTGGTTCGCATTGTATGCATTGGTCGATCGAAATCACCCAATGGTCAAAGTTCTATGTCAAAAAAGAGTTTCAAACTTTATCTTTATATATTTATTTCTCGAAAACAATTATCAAAAAGTTTTTTATCCGTTCTCCCCCATTAAAAAAAAAAAATATATGAACATAATAAAATAATAAGATGGACAGACCGTAATTTCCTAAAAACATTTAGCATTCATTCTGTATTAGGAATTATATCATTTATCTAGCTAGCTAGCTAGCTAGCTAGCAAAAATAATTATTATACAAATATTGACTGGGGTTGAGGACATCATTAGTTGTAGTAGCCCCCGAGGGACGAATTATTGTCCGACGCGAAGCGTCGGGCAATATATTCGTGTCAAGGGGGATAATATATCAATGTTGCCCGAAAACACAGTCATCATTTGTTTTGTTATATGAAGAACCAAACAAAAGAAATTGAAAACTTCACGAATTCAATTTCATTTCAAAAATATCGTCGGCATCAAAAAGTCACTGGTGATATTCCACCGTCAGTAGGAACTAAACTAATCAAAATGTTCTACCTTAGTTTACTTCACAGTAATTGGCAAATCCTTATACCTGTCATGATAGCAAATCATCGCATTGCGCGTCATCAGTTTACTTGCCTTGATTAATTGCCTATTATGACGTCACCTTGTTTTGGAGTCGCGAAGATTTATTTACTTCACCGTTTACGAATCAACAAATCAGAGGCGATTAACTGAAATAGAGGGAATATTCTCTAGATATTATTCCTAGCCGGTCAATATTAAAGTCAAAGTACTGAAGTACCGACGGCGTAATATTCTGGGCTATAGACGGAAAACCCCATGAGAATCATGTTGTGTAATACTTAAAAATAGAATTAACGCCCTCGAACTCTACGATGCATTATGTATCAGTAATCAAAATATTTCTGGAAAATTGTATCCATGCAATATTGAACTCTGGCGTAGGAATACATAAGACTACGAACAATATCTAACTTGATCGTACCATTTAAAATCTAAATATTTTCAAGTTATTAATAACTACGTTTCCTTGAAAAACAGTGCTTTTGAATACCGGTACATTACATCAAATATATCGATTATTTTCAAGTGCTAAGTCTTGTTAGTGGTGATGATTTGTGCTTAGGTCCAAACACTGTTTTACTTCCGGTTTGCCAGAGAAACTGCATAGGAGAGTTAATTAAAATCAACTCCCAAAAATTGACCGGTCAATATTTTTCGGACGAGCTAATATTACAATTATTGACTATTCGTCTTTATAGAGTTATATTGTCAGAATATACTACTGAATATAACTATATTTAATATTTATTTTATGTTTTTTTTATTTTTACTACATATATTTAATCTATACTAAATCAGGTCCAACGATATACACATCGCGGATGGCAGGCTTTTTCCTGTATATTTCGAACACAACTTCTAAAGAGGACGGTTATCTTTGTTTCCATGAGATACAAAATAAAACAGGAACCCCATTAGAAGACCAGAGCATAAAATGTCCTGTTCACGGACGCTACGTCATTTACTACAATGAACGCAGAGAGGATGTTGAATATCCTAGATACTATTCTAAGTTTGCATACGTTGAACTTTGTGAGGTGGAAGTGTATGGTGAGTTTAACACAGTAATTTCTTTAATGCACTCAAGATAAGAGAATCAGTTGAATAAACGATATAAACATAAATTTAAATTAATTAAATTACTTAATTAAACAATCACAAATAGTTATTATCTGATATAAGAATAAACGGCTTCTCTGCGGAAGATGTAAAGCAACTATTTATTGTTTGTAACCCCTAAAAATGAAGATACACAAATATAAAAAAAAGTTTTATTACACATACTCATGCATAACGGTGGTGTGTGTGCGTATATATATATATATATATATATATATATATATATATATATATATATCTCCATTAGGATGCAAGGAATCTGGATATTTTGGGGATGATTGTTCTTTGGCATGTCCTAAAAACTGCCAAGAACGTAGATGTCACATACACACAGGATATTGTCTAGGATGCCTTCCTGGATACAAGGAACAAAGCTGTAATAAAAGTACGATTATGTTATTACACGTTAGCTACACTTATTTACGTTTGGGATGAAATGTGGCACCCAATATAATAAATAAATGTCTTAATTTTTACAATTATGGTTACAATGATTCAGTAAGGCATTTCTTATTGTCGACTATTATTTAAGTATCACTGGTCAAAATATAAGTGAGGCACAGAGAGTCATGGTTTTGTTTACATCCTGAATGCTGAAAAGAAAGTTTAAGGTTTAGACCTAAAATGAACTGTTTAGGTATGTTCAAAACGAATTAGCATATTGAAAATCAGCTGAAAGAACTTGGACCAGTGAATTGCACCAATGTTCAATATTCAGACCAATCTTGGTGGAATATTATATATATCTTACTGAATCATTGTAAACAATGAAAATAGAAAAAAAACCATTTCACCAAAACCGTGCTTATACCCCTGTATATATTCTTTAAAAGATGAACCGTTAGTGAAAACCCTTTTCAGTCGGGAGGGATTGTCCTATTCTCTTCTCGCTGTCAAATGTTCACATATAAACTCTAACTTAGCTCTATCCTGAATTTTAAAGACCTTGATTTATAGTTTTCTTTTTTAGATTAAACAATTTATTTTATCAAACTATATCTTTATATAATAGAAGAAAAATGAACTTCATTACGCTAATTTGTATTTATTGAAATATTCAAAGATCAGGTTTGCAATTCATAATATTAACTTTCATTGTTTTATTTAATGAACCCAATGACCATTTGATAATTTTTTGTTGTCTATATATTGTCATGTTGTAAATTTTGAATTTACCGGGTGGCAGTAAATACAAAATTTA
>WFKH01011926.1:41788374-41808691 GCA_016163765.1 Magallana hongkongensis
ATGTTGTAAATTTTGAATTTACCGGGTGGCAGTAAATACAAAATTTACAACATGACAATATGTTATACACTTGCATACATTTCGGCAAGCTTGTTTGACCTGTATATTAGGAATTTATTTAATTTAGTGTGAAAATTCATTGTTTGCTAATGAACTGTGCGCGGATTGTAATTGGTGGCGTAATTTTCGGACCAGTACAATTTTGGGAACAATAACGTCATTTAATAGGAAGTTGAGCATCGTCTTATTCATTTAAAATCTTATTATATGCTTCAATTATTGTAATAATACACATACCAATCTTAAACAAAATATAACGGTCTTTTTTAAATACTACATGTCCATCTTACAGTTTACAATAAAACATACATTTATTACGATGTCTCATTCACTTTTAGTAGAACAAGATACATGTATCTTGCATGAATTTATTTTCACATCTCATCTCATTAAAGTCTGTAGTAACAACACCTACGGATTAGAGTGCGCTTTGTCCTGTGGTAGCTGCAACGACAGAAAACCCTGTAACAATATCAACGGTACCTGTCACATTGGATGTAATGAAGGGGTGGAAGGCAACATGTGTCAGAAAAGTGAGTGGATTTTTTAATTATCAAATCAAAAATCAGCTTACGAAGGATGTACATCAATTAATGTTTAGTGCATGTTATCATTACTCCAAACTTACGTTTAAATCAACGCCGATATGTTAATTTTTTCGCTATCACAGTATCAACTATTTTTTCATTGAAATCAATTATTATAGACAGATTAAAAAAAATAACACTTTTTACATAACAATATCGGTCTGTTTTTAAAGACAGAAATATTCGAATTAAATCAAAATTATATCTGTATGTTAACACATAATACATGTTCAACAAATTAGGAAGAGTACAAAACTTTTCGACAAACCCTGTCAAAACCGTTAAATTTGTAGACAAATACAAAATGGGCAAAATCTATAAAATCACCATTACTTTTTGATTTATGTATGCTTTAAAATAGTGATGGGCCGATTATCGCCGACAATCGAAAGTCGGTCGCTAAATGTCTCCCGATGTCGATGATCGATTGAGATTTTCATAAACAATTATTTAAAAAAAAAAATTAAAAAAACGTAATTTACGAAAATTCTTCGTACGACTTGACTTTTTTCAAACAACAAAAAAGAAAATAGGTTTAAACAAAATGGCGGCGCCTTGTGCAAGCCTCACGGACGAGGCAAATGCTGCAAATCAAGATCCCAACAATAACATGACTCAGGAAATATTTCCATATCCAAATACAAACGTTAAATCCACGTTGTGGAAGTATTTTGGATTTTTAAAGAAAAACGAGGGACCAGCTACAAAAGCCAACTTGGATATGACCTACGCAGTTTGCCGATTATGTTTAAAAAAATATGCCAATAAAGGTGATTATGAAATTTTAGTCCTACTATGTTACATCTGTAATTATTTCTATCGTTGCTGGTAAATGAACAACCGTGTTTACTGTTTAGCAGTATTCATTTAGTACTTACGAAAGTATTATTTCATCTTAGGGAACACAACGAACTTTAAAAATCACATCGAGTCTGAACACCCTGGAGACCTGGAGAATCTTCAAACAAAGTTACAGATACTTCCAAAACCCCCATCCAAAGCATCATAAGCAATTATGCAGGTTCCACACCGAAGGGGAAAATTTCTCCCGAGAGGCAAAAAAAATATTGATGATGCTCTAGCAAAGCTGATTGCTGGGAAAATGTTGCCAGTTAGTATTGTGGACAATAAATATTTCACATCGTTTGTGGGACTTCTGGATCCAAGGTAATTTTTTTAACTTACCAGTTACCTCATTTAATAGAAAATTTATTAAAAAATATTCATTTTAAAAATTACAATAACTAATATTTTAGTTCAAAACACTAAAATAGTTTCAATTTGAAAATTGAAATAAATTTTACATAAAAACATTTATAATTTAAAATAAAATTAACATTTTATCAAATTGTTACAGATACAAAGTACCAAGTAGAAAAACTATGTTTAGCCGTTTGCAGAAGAAAAAAGATGAAATGGTTGTGAAGTTAAAAGACGATCTAAAGAACTCTCCTAATGTTGCCATCACGCATGATGGATGGACCAGCCTCAACACAGAATCGTATTTTACCACCACTGTTCATTTCATAGACCATGATTGGGTCCTAAAAAAATGCAGTTCTTGGTACTATAAAGATTGAAAATGTTCACACATCAGAAAACATTGCTTTGGAGTTGAAAAAAGTTCAAGCAGACTGGTCCATCACTGAATTCATTGCTACAACGGACAATGCTAGAAATGAGCAAAAGGCATATGAAATCCTGGGAATGCAACGCGTTGGCTGTTATGGACACAGAATTAACCTTATAGTAAAAAATGCCCTTGCTTTTCCAGAGGTTGGTAGAATTTTGGGGAAGGCTCGCAAGATTGTTACATTCTTTTATCAGTCAAGCAGTGTTTCTGAAATGTTAAAAGCAAAGCAAAATTCCTCTTGGATGAAAAGCTTGTAGGTCACAAGTTAGTGATTGATGTTGTCACAAGGTGGAACTCGACACTCTACATGTTGCGCAGACTTCTTGAGCAATATCCATGTCTAATGGTTCTTGCAAATGAACCAAGTCTGTCAAAGTCAGCGTCAACAACCATCAAAAATTGTGTTTTTACCTTTGATGAACATGCAGTTGTAGAAAGTCTTGTTCACATTCTGGACCCATTTGAAAAGGCAACTAGTATAGTATGTTCTGAAACCACACCAACAATTCAGAAAGTCCTACCAATGGTAACAAAACTATATCGTGCTATTGAAATTAAAGAGGACGACATTCCTATTATCAGGAAAGTTAAGGAGAAGATTTCCTTTGAGATGAACAACAGAACAAAACCAGAATCCATCTCATTGCTAGGTTCTGCACTGAACCCTTTTGCAAAGGAACTAACATTTTTGAGTCAAGAAGACAGAGACACAGCACTCAAGTTGCTTCGTGACATTTTGATACCCTTGAATGTTACCGTAAAGGTTGAAAAAGAAGCGGATACTAGTAAACCAGATGAGGAAACCGTCCCCAAACCACAAGAGGAAAATGAACCTAGACTTCCCTCCCTCCCCACACTGGTAGTTGAAGATTCAGTTGAGGAAATTGATTATAGTCCACCTTCAAAGATACAGAAAAAGTCTGTTGATACAGATGATTGGCTGGCTGATAATATTTGCACAGGAGAAACCAAAATGAACAACTCAGCAGCAGCAGAAATGGAACTGAATAGATATTTTGGATGTAAAATTACAGAGGCCGACTTCAACCTTACGCTACTAGAATGGCGGAAAAAAATGAAAGTTTTTTCCCTCGTTTATCACAGGTTGCCAATAAATTTTTAGCAGTACCAGCATCCTCAGTTCCTTCTGAGAGAATTTTTAGTATAGCAGGGGAAATAGTTAATAACAAAAAAAGAAGAAGACTACGTTGTGCAAATGTTGACTTGCTCATTTTCTTGAATAAAAACCTTGAAAGGTACTGGTGAAACACTGAAGTGGTATGTCATGTGACTCGGTCAGTTGTGAACTTTCTAGTCATGATGTTTAAAAACAGTGAATATTGTTTTTGTTAAATGTTTTTGAAATAGAATTTGAACTCTGAATTTCAAATTAATTTGTTATATTTTAAATTGTTTATGTTTATTGTTTGAAGTTTGAACTTGTTCCTAACTTCCTAGTCACTATAAATGGTACAACATATTTTTATTTCCAAGTTTTCTTTTATTCTAACCAGGTGCAGTTAATAAGATTGTATGTGCATAATAATATTTAAATTTTATTAACATATTTGATTTATTTGAATAAATATTTAATAATTTCAAACAACTGAAACAAGTATATTACTGTATATACAACGCAAAACGCAAGTTTTTGTTCAGAGAATTGTTTTATTCAATTAAACATAATTTGAAAACTTTCGATTATTTAATCGATTATACACTTTCGATTATTTCCGATATTCGATTATGAAAATTTTCCGATTTCCCATCACTACTTTAAAACAAATATTATACAAGTTTTGCACATTTTCTGAAATATCCTCAAATCTTGATCGCCATGTTTCTCTTTATTTGTCACACTCCGTACAGTCTCTGAATAGGCCGCAAATATTTCGCTGTAGGGTTCATTTACCCAAAATTCCGGTGCATATTAACGTGTCGTGTTTAGCTTTAAGAAGAACGATCGGCCGCATTGCCAACTCCTTCTCTAATAATGTGATATATATATATATATATATATATATATATATATATATATATATATGTGTGTGTGTGTGTGTGTGTGTGTGTGTATTTCAACTACATGTCTTTTTTAGAATGTGAATACGGATATTACGGTAAAAATTGCGAGAACAATTGCAGTGAAAACTGCTACGTGCCAAGACGATGTGACAAGGTTACAGGTCAATGTAACGGAGGGTGTAATCCCGGCTGGTACACCATAACTTGTAACGAGAGTAGGTATTTCGGTACTACTTAAAAGCAAGCTTTTGTTTGTTAAAGTAACGACAGTTAAGCATTTATGTTTTAGGTAATAATCCATATCCACCATATACTTGTAAATATGAATATGCACATATTTTATTTATCATATTTATCAATCATGTCTTTGTCAAATTTTACCAAGTTTCTTGTTCCATCACTTGAATAAAAGTTAATTTGCGGCTTGCGGCTTTCATAGTATACAAATATGTTTATGTTACACTCGACGCTTATTGTTAATAAATGGACAATTTTGCTTACACAACGAGATAAAATGACACAAATTTTCAAAGAAAAGTTAGGTATTTTGTAATTTTATGAATTTTCATTATTTTCTGTAAGAAATATTAATATTTTCTGTAAGAAATATTAAATTGATCACTGAAGGCCCTTAATCAATTGAAAATAAGATGTCACAAGGTTAGTTTTTTAAAGAGCCAAGAAAGTCAGCCAGCGGAACATTAATTTTAGGATAACTGTGAATGCTCTATATATTAAAATACAAGATATACAGTTTCCAGGACAATCATAATACACTGTATCAATCAGACATAACCTAACAGAAAGTAAACCCAGACTAAATTTGATAATTACCTTTCACAATGTGCAATTAAAGATCATATTTTGCAGACCTTTGAAATACATATGACATATGTTTTGTAATATCAAATTTTACGTTTAGTATTAAAAATAAAATAAATAACGAAACGAGAAACCCATAATGAAAAGATACCATATTGTTACAGCCCAGTAGCCCGAAGGTTCGTTAGTCATAAGGCCCACTGGTCCGAATGTGCTTTAATTCAAACGACTCTAATTTGTAAATTTGTAGCCTATACTCAATTATCAATTCAAGTTTAAGTTGTTGTTTTATTGTCTGTCAGAAAACGTTTGACTTTGAATATGTTTTTTTTTTTTTTTGTGGCACAAATTTCGAAACTAGAAACACGTGGTAAAATTCTTCCAGTTATTAAATCTGTGTATGCATATGCTTGTGGTTTTTATTACAAAAGACTTCGTAAAAAAATAGGTTAGATGCAAGGTGATGTTCTCTCTACTATCTGTTTTGTCTTAATGATTTTGAAAATAAATTCTTTTTTACTGACACTATCACTAATTAAATTCAAGATTTTAACTGTTGCATACATTTACATGCAGACAGCATTGCTATTTCCTCAGCATCTGTAGACAGTTTACAATAATGTAAGATATTTTATATAAATTCACTACTAAATTGCTACACTACACTACATCTATGTACACCAGTACCTATATTGTCAATATCATGATGATTATCTAATTAGAGCATAATATGAATTCCTTTTACTAATCGTTCAATAAAGAACCAATTTCTTATGCGTATTCTTCAATCCAATTCAGATCAAAAACACAAATGCACACCACCTTTGGTAAAACTAGTTATTAAACTGTAGATAATGTATGCATAGCAGTACCATCTGATATATAATATATTTGCAACACACTTTCGTTTTCAGACTCATTATATTGATCTTTAAAATTCATTGGCCAGTGTAAGAATGTAGAACTAAAATCTCAGCTACATGTATATATAATTATATTATTATAAATTGACCATCCTGACAGCAAAAAACCCTGCTCCTTGGCTTTCGATCTAAACAGCCAAAAGTAAATATTTGACTAATGCACCTTCTGACAACTCAACCCTGACTAACAAGCCTTCAGGATAGTGCACCTTCTCCATGACTACTGGGTAGACATATTCAGGTCTATTTTGACATGAAGAAGCCCAAAAAAAATGCTTATTTGAAATATCAATTCGCTAACAAAATGTAAAGAAAATTCCAAATGACTACTAATTAAATATAAAATTTGTTACATTATAAGAATGTGCTCCTGGAACCTTTGGACCAAACTGTCGCCAAGAATGTGGACATTGTCTGGGAGAGGACCACTGTCATCATATCAATGGGGGCTGCAAAAACGGGTGCTCCTCAGGATACAAAGGAGATAAATGCAAAAGTCGTACGTGATTTTAAGTCTCTTACAAAAATAACAGTTTTTAATCGTGTTAATGTTTTATAGATGAAAGGGTAGTATTATATACTGATAACAAATTTGATAATTATCTAAAGCGTGTTCCACTGGCTCTTTTGGAATTAACTGTAAGCACACATGCAGCACTTTCTGTAGAGGAAATTCATCGTGCAATCATATAACGGGAGTATGTAATGAAGGTTGTCAAGAAGGATGGAGTTCTCCTTTGTGTGGAAAAGGTAAGTAAATTTGTAAAATCACGTTTGATATTGTTCTCAAATTTGAATTAATTGTTGAGTGACAAAAATAAGAATCAAGTGATTGTTTTTGGTTTGTTTTTATCTGGAACATTCATTCGTATAACTTTTTTATATATAAGAAAAAACAAACTTAAATAACCATGACAATTGACAGGTTTATAAAAATGTGTAAATAACATTCTCATATTTTTCAGGAACGTCAAGTGGATTACCTCCTATTCTTTCCAGTTTTGCTCTTCAGATTACCGTTTTCGCTATTTGTAATTGTGCATTCAGACTTTTACGGAATTGATATGACCAATTCAAAATAGCTGGATATAATGAAATACTTGGCATATCGGTTGTACGTGTGGAATACGTACTGCTGAATCTGAAAACTCTTGTCGATAGAATAAAGTAACCTTTTACAAGATCTGCTCTTCTCTTTTATAGTAACCCCCCTCCTATCACTCCCTGCCTATTTTTTTTTTTTTTATTTTTTCTTTCTTCTCTACCACTGTCTTTAACGTGAATTAATGCATATCATATATTAGTTTGCCTGCAGTAATTTTCTACACCTTTTTTAATACAAAACATTATATTTTACCAACACATGTTAAAGGATCGACAGCATATTTCGAAAGGGTCGTAAATTGAACTGGGCTATTCTAAATTTTGGTATTAATTTCTTCCGATCATTAAGATGTGTAAAATTTTCATACAAAGTACATGCATGCTATTAGTTTAAATAGTATTTCACACTAATTTTGCAACAACTAATTTTGTAACAAATTACAATGTAATAATACTTTAAAAACAATACTGAATTCATCAAATAATAAAGAAACCAGTAAGTGCGTTACTGTAGCCTGATTATGTATACTCCATTTTATAGCTTACTTATACGTGAGAATAACTTCACTTTACAGTTTAAACTTGTACTGAACTATCTGCATTGCTTTGCATTTGCTTCTGCTACCAAACAACCCAGCCGATCATCGAACAGCTTACTTTGACATTAAATTAAACGGAAAACAGTCGACAAAAACTGAAGTAAAAATTGTTTTACATATTCTATATTAAATATATCATAGAAATTATCAGTATTGTTTTATAATAGTACATAGAATCATACATTATATAAAGGAATTTAAGTACACGCATAAGTTTAAGTCATTCCCCTCACCCTCGAGTATGATTGAATATATTCAATTGCAACATCCATTTACCTTGTTCCTAAGGATATAAATTTTATACACCCATCTTTCATTCGCATTACTAACAGATTGCTGTTTAAAGGACAGTGCCGAAGGGACTAATACTGGGGCCCCAGAAGGGATTCAAAGTTTATCATTGAAATATATAGGGAAAATGTTGGAAAATATTCTTCTGGAGAACTAAGTACGGTTGTAATAGTATAAATGCCTAAAATTCCAACTTTTTTCAAGATGTTTATAAAAAGTAAATAAATGCATATTTACAAATAAGACGTCATGTGTAAGCGATAAATCTGTAAAAATAATCATGCAACGCGTTGCTAAGCAACACTAGCACCCGCTAAATGCGAGATGTTTACCGGAAATTAACATTTGTTTGGCAATTTTTACCGTCTTCCTTGGAAGACGGTATAAATAGTTGAAATAATTTACAGTCTCCGGGTTCTGCACTTCCTCTCCTTTGTGATTGGTAGAAAATACATGATGTGAAAATTTACATTTATTTCATTGGTTGAAATACTGTTCGGCGCAAGGGAGATAATTTTCTGATGATCTTTTTTACGTAAGACTTCACAATTTTCGTAGATTTCAAATCTTAAAAAGTGAGAAAATGAAAAAAAAAAAACAATAAAAATTGCTATGAATAAAATTCAGGCTTTAATTTTTCAGTACAACTAGTTAAAAGCAATATTCTATAATATCTATTGAATTTTTTTGTTCTTTTCTTTTTGTATTGTTTATGCAAATACAAAAAATTTGAAAATTTGATACGCTATGTCTAATATCAGAAAACAAGTTTGCATATTAGATACGGTAAAACTAATATCAGTAAAACAAGATGCTGAAAGCTGTGGTATTAACTTTGATTTTATTAAAATAATACGACCCTTTCCAAGATCTCTTTTTCCCTACTATAGTCGATCTCAACTAACAAGCACGTGGTACGCATTTCTCAATTTTAGGCATGCACGTTTACGGCACATATAAAAAAGCTCCACATGTAGAGGAAGGCGACATTTATATATAAAAATAATTATATTTTCTTTGATAACTTACTGCTGTTTAGAGTTTGCTCTAAAGACGGTAAGATTTTTTAAAAAGCTAAAATTGTTACTATACAATTTAAAAATGTATATAGAGCGCAGCCCTCGAGCAAAACGAAACATGATTCATTAAAATATACTTAAAAAGAGATTAGATGTAAACATAATTACATTTTGCTCGAGGCCTGCGCTGATAGATAAATCCCGTATTGTGACGAGTTTAAAAGGCGGTTTCAGTCGGGGTGTATCAGATAATGCAGTTATTATCGCCGTATAATCATTCATCGATGACGACAATCTGACAAGATATAAGGTGAATTTATCTTCCATAACTTTCATTACAAAATAATGATATCTTTAGTAAATTTTAATACATTATTACCTTATTATCATAATAATGAATATAAGACGTGGTCATTTTTGTTTCACTATAGGTCTACCGTAAACGGTATTTAGGCCTACCGTATACTGTTGACTGATGTTTTCCTTTTGTTTTACCGAACTTTTAAGTTTTTTCACATTCATACTACATACTTTGTGCTTCTGGAAACGATTTCTCGATTTCGCAAATGATTAAAAACAAGATATAGATTCGCCATACTGCACTCTCTTACATAAAATGCCTTTCATATTACAATGTAGCACTGTTCTCCACCGCATAATGTTCCTATGTGTTCTCAAAGCACAAGAAAACATATCATTACTTCAGCACAAAATCCCGAATCTTCTATAGAAATGCTCAGTGAATAATCCATTCACTCAGAAAACTCACTTATAATTTCATTTGAAGCATTTCAAACGCATGTACATAGCAAGTTTATTTACATGACGTCACATTCTTTGAGTAAGGCGTGTCAGAAGTGTTTTTAGGCCAGTAGCGATTTTTTTTAGGTGGGTCAGAAGTGTTTTTAGGCCAGTAGCGATGATTTAAATTCCCGACAGCGGACTCCCGACTTCAAACAAAGGGTTGATTATGTAGAAAGCGTAAAAATAAACCTTGAAATAAGTTTACAGTATAAACCATTTATGTTCAAGTGAACTTATTCTAATCTTAAAATAAATTAGTTGACTTTTTATTTATGGTAACAATATATAAAGTTCCCGGTCTTATACGGTCTGACATTCACACCTTGCTGCGATCATATGCAACAAGTCATGTCGTGCCTTTAATCCAACTATATATGACTATTTCTCTTTTGTTAGTTTCACGATTTTTCTGCAACATTTAAGCAAACAAAAAAGTAAACAAAAAACTTTTGATATGTCCACATACAACTAAATGTACTCGTAAAACAATCGACTTGGATATAAAAGTAGATGTATACATACGTGTGTGATGTAAACTATTTACTTGCAATCAAAAAATCATTTACATTGTGTACTGGAAAAAACTGACTCTTTGAATACACATTTGTAATTTTTTTTTATTTCATTTACTGTTTGTTATAATATGTGTGCTGTAAAATAATATTTGTACCGATAAAGCCGATGACAGCCTACAAACTTATGTAGCCATGTGTTAAATCATTAAATATATAGAGTTTAAAACAAAATAATAAAAAAAAAATCCATGCAAACAATACTTTAGTAATCCTGTATTATTTGCACTTGCATAGTTACATACATACATGAGAGAAAGAGAGGAGAGAGAGAGAAAGAGAGTTTCTATTAAACAACGTAGTACAATCATTAAATTAAACATCACAAACACTGCAAAGTACTTGTTAGACACGTACGCGTTTTTTCTTTGGATTTAAAATGAAAAACAATTGAACGACCATGGAAGGAGCACATGGTGCAGCTCTCGGGCTGATTTGATTGACAGGTGAAACACGTGGACTGAAATTGCTTGGTTGGATAGTCTGATTCAATCATACTATGCATTAAAGGTCAACTGAAACGGTTTTTAATTTTTTTTTAAGAATGCGTTTTTAGTAAGTTTACGTTAAAATAAAAATTAACATACATGTACTTTTATTTTTGTCACCTTATTGATGCACAGGTAGAAATTAACGAAAACGCCAAGTGCATGTAAAAAGTTTGATACGGGTTATCTGCCCTTTAGTGGAACATGGCGTCGCGCGTTGATTTCGAATCAACGAAAGTGACTCGGACAGTATACCAGAAATACCGGACAGTATACCAGAAATAGACATATGCCTTAAATTAAATATACAGCCCTATCAGTACGAACCTCTACGAAGAAAAGAACCGTCTCAAAAGATTTTTAATGAAGACAGTGACTCGGATCCGTCGCAAATCAACGACGAAGACCCAACGGAGACTGAAAATATACCTTTAGATTTGGACTGGTAAATGCATATAAATACAGTAAATCTACTGGATAAAAATAAATAATGATAAAGTAATTGAAACAGAATGAAATGAAAATATGTTAAATTAAATTATTGACGTATACTTGTTGCTGATTAAAGTAAACATTAGCCACGGGGGGGGGGGGAGGGAAAGGGAAATGGGTGGGGGGGGGGGGGGGTTGGGGGTTGAGTGACATGGAAATTAAGTAAGCCTAGTGTGCGTGATTGTTTGTGCCCTGTCAAGTCTATGTAAATGAATTTTCATGCATTCGTTTTGTAATGTAGGTGCTCCTGTGAAAACCGCACTATTATGCCTACTACTGCAAGAGAGTGCAAGTGCTGCCATTTTTATACTGCTATAGAGCCTAGACTAAAGGAGGCCAGTGTCAAGTGCATCACAGAACATGAGGGGTTTGTTGCCAATTGCCTTAACAGATGGGTCTTGGAAACATCCTTTTATGAATATTTACATGAAAATGGACCTTTGGAAGAAAATGAATTGATACACAAGTAAATATCCCACTATCACATTCTTGATTTACATGTACAATAGAAACAATATCTATCATACAATATCCCACATTAAATTAATTAGATTTTGTGTTTTTATTTTCATATTAATGAAGGTATTAAATTTAGATATTAGCTAGAGGGGTCATTTAGTTGTTAGTACATTAGTTGTTAGTACCTTGTTAGCACTCCTTTTTCTTACCAACAGTCTCCCGCTTTTTGTACACACCTACAATACAACATTAATTTTGTTAAATATATTATGTAAATAACATGTATATATGTAATATACATGAATACTGTATACCGGTATTAAAAATCCTTTAGTTACCTTTAGCCACATGCCAAACATCAAACCAATGGTTGATATCAGTCCTATCTTTCTTCATGTAGGCTTTAATCTGGGGATGTCTGTCATTAACAAGGTCACTAATAACAACACCCTCCTCTTCCACTCTCTGAAGGCACCGTAATAAACCCTCCATTTCGATCAAATATGAAATCTTGACTTCATTACTCTAGGTTAACAAACTAAAAGTACACGGTTTATAACAAAGTTAAATAAAACAATTAAATGAGAAAAATTACTGTTAAACCAATTATCATTTTTTATTATCTATTGAGCAACTAACAAAGCTTTTCAAGCAACATTTGTTTTACCTGAATAAGCTGAACATCAAGGATTTGTCTCAGCTCCAGATCCATAAGACTGTAAGACCCATATTTGGTTGTGTCCTGGCGAACAACACCTAGCATCTCCTCCAACACTACAGCTTCATTCTGTCGTCTTATCAAATCAAAAAAGGCATCTTGGTGAGCTTTCCGAACCCTTTCCACTGCTGGAACAAGGTAATGTTGCTGAATATTGTGGAAAGAGAAACAGGATGTATTGGCGTGCTGAAACATGACCAAATTTTGCTTGATATTAACGCCACTAAATAAAATTGCTGCTGACAAGACCAAGTTTCCAGTGGGGCCAGGGAGGGCATTGTTCCAGTTAAGGACTGTGAGTCCCATGTAAAAGCCCCCCCACAGACACAAACCCTAGAAACAACCAACATTGTCCCAACAACATTTTTTTGAATGTCACATTTTCTCCCACAGATGGTACAAAACTGGAGAAGCTGATCCAAACATTTCTCAAAAACGATGAATTTTCTGCTGCGGTGACTTGGTGGGGCCTCCTGATTATCCAGATTGTTGTTTTCATTAATCTCAGGGGGTGTCCATTCCGAAGCTTCAGAGGTTGTAGTGGCATATGACTCAAAACTTTCATCAAGATCAACATGCGCATGGTCATATGATAAATGTTGTTGTTCTGTTTGAGTACCAGTAGATTTCATACAGGGACGAATTTCCGTTTGTATAGAGACATGCCTGCGTTTCTAAAATAAAATATTATAATTACATTGTATTATTAACTGCCACTGCATGTATCACATAATTGATCTTGAGCAACCTGAAACAAAATTTCACCGGTATTTATTTTCAGGGTACATCAACTGTATTATCAATTTACAAAGTCTTAAAAATCAATATTAAAAAAATAAAATACATGTAAATGAAAATTGAGTTCTATAAAGTTATGTAACATTCAATATTTGCTTTACCACTAAGCCGTAGAAAGTCAGTGTAGATATTTCGTAGATAATTTGGGTGTGTCTTCTCTGACGTCTGTACTTGATTCCTCGCTGACGCTATCCTGAAACTGACAGGGAGGGGGGAGGATAATTTTCACGTCATTGTCAAGCTCCTGAATCTGTAAAATATTGTTGAGTTAAAATGATACCCCATTTTAATTTAAAAATTAATAATTAATGATTTATAAAAGTTTTATATAGTAAAGAATAGGAACTGTGAATGCATTATAATTGTTCAATAACTTATAAATATCAACTTCTTACGTCAAGTGCACGTCGTTTTTCCAAGACCTTGGATGAACGACCCTGTTTTGGTAAACACGGACTAGCTTCCGATGTTTTCCTTCTCTGCCCTTTTACATTTAGTGGTGTATAGTCAAATATACTGGGTGTCGCATCCTTCTTTAACTGAAGACGAGTACATGTATATCCAATAGATCTTGCTTTGCTTGGCTCAATAATAAAACTCTCGGGGGTAAAGTGTCTCTCGACACAGCTTAGAATGCTTGGAGGGCCAGTAGTTTTCTTACCCAAATCTGACATTATTTGGGGCCATCGGGAAAAGAAAATATGGACACCCCTGTCCGTACCGAATATCGCAGTTCGGCGCCGCACACAGCACCATGTTCTTGTTTTTTCCTCTCTATCGTCTGATGAGTGACGTATCAGCGTCTGTATTTCAATATTGCGGTTTCGTGTCAAGGGAGAGAACTCGCAAAAAAATTTTGACTGGGTTTCTCGAGTGACAAGTTTTTTCGCCCATATTTTGCAAATACGCTTTAATTTAACCAAGTAATTGGTACTGATCGATTTTTTAGGCCTTTTTTGAAAGGACTAGTCGGTAAAATAAAGAAAAGTGAAATTTCATTTCAGTTGATCTTTAATGCATTACTTAGGGTTCAATTTCTGGATACTAAGTTTTACAAATATTTCTTTACCGAGGGGTATTTTGTAATAGGTTAAAAAAGTAGAATGTTTATCTTACAGTTATAAAGCCATACAATATAACGACTTTCTCATGGGTTACGTATTATATACAATCATAGCCATGTTTGAGGCTTTTGGAGTGCAATACCATGCTTTGAAAAAAGAATGGGTGTCTCTTTTTTATAAAAACTTAGTATATCGAGCCATTTTCAAGGAACATTCCGCATAAAATAGTATAGTCTGTTTCACTATTTATGCTATTACTAGGTCAAGCGCGGATCGAAAATTAATCCTTATGGGGGATCGCTACTAAGCATGTTAAATGTTGCAACAGCAGAAAAAACCTATATTTTCTATTGTCACATTTATTTCTAGAAGTCCACCAATTAATGAAAATAAAGTTTAAAATCAATAAACGTCTAGATTTTATATTTGACTTCAAGTACCTAGATATTAGGAAATAGACTATAAACACGACGCACGATTTTTACTACGAAACTGAAAGGGTCAAATAAAACCACGTGGTCTAAATTTAAATGACAATAACATTCAGGGGGTGTAACAATGCGGGTAGAATGACCCAGGTTGAGTCTATTATGCTGACCAATGCCAAAACTGAAAAACATGAGGCTCAATACGGGATAAACAAATGTATATCAAAACACTGGGGTTTAGTACGGGATAAATCCACAACATATAAAACAACTTATAATACTGAAATCACAAGGATTTGATTGCGACATTCACATCAAACAGTTTACAGTTCAGTACATAGGTGCATAATCGTTTGTTACAAAACTTGTACGATGTTTACAGTTTAAATTTCGATGCCCGAGTAAATATAATGCATTTTTGATTCGAAAATTTAGTTCGTTTAATTTTAATGACCACAGCTAGCAAATACCTCTTTATATTCTTACATGTAAGTCTATGACATATTAAGATCATTTTTAATCCCATTGTCTAGTTTTAAAGAAAAGGCATGTCTCCACTCTGCAGAATAGTTAGCATATGGTGGTGTTGGATTTTGTGTACAGACTGGTTTTTAAAATCGCAAATGCACGGTTATGGTAAGAGTTAAGTATTTAAGATTTTAAGGTCAAGAACTAGTAAATAATTTTCTCGCAATATCACCGGTGTGAGATCGGTTTGTCTAGTGTGAGACAGCAGTGTGAGATTTTTCTGTCTTACACTGTGTATTACTACGCCGCTCTAAAACGTTATTAAACGTTGTCAGCTGTAGGGAAATGCAAAATGATGGATTGAGATTATCCATTAAGTAATCGTTTTGCTTAATTAATTACAATTTATCATATTTTTATTGAAAAAAAACTGTCGTATGCTCTCATTTTGACTTGCACTATTTGAAGCACGCGGAGGGATAAACCGAAAGTAATCTTTTGAACGTCATAACAGAAAGTTGGCAGTCATCCTTTTTAAATGTAAAATAATGCGAGAAAAATAATCATTCTTTATATACTCGTGTGGGATAGTGAAATTCCACCTCGGGACCAAGATTCACGGTATAGGACTCGGCAAAGCCTCGTCCTAGATCCTGAATCTTGTCCCCTCGGTGGAATTTCACCATCCCACACTCGTAATAATGAATGATTCTATTAGTATGTTTGGTGTTACATGTAGAACCAATATGTCTTAATGGATTTGATGAATCTTTTTCCCGTACTTTACGGCTTTGAAGTAATAATCAACAAAATGGAACACTTTCGTGATATTCTAAATTAAATAATGGGGGGAGTTATCCTGATACCCATAGAGAATTTAACATCAGTTTAAAAAGGACGTCAAAAACTTGTTTAATGCCGTTTCTTTGAGAGAATGTAGGCATTCTTAAAATATTTCATCAGTCTAAAAAGGATAAAACTTGGAGAATTGTTCATTATTTCCTTCAGTTTTTACACCAAAAATGACAGTTTGAAACATGATTTTCCATTGTTTTTATCAATTATTGAGCCCCAAAACATCTTCATCATCGAAACAAATTTTATCTTGAATTTCATAAACCTTTTAGACACATTATATTTACTAAATCTTGACCTTAGGCAAAGTTTTTTTTTAAAATAATATGGAAAAAATACATAAATACTCTACTAATAAAATGCAGTAGTTTTCTTTTTGATAAACATCAGAATTTCGACCAAAAAATTGTTTATCTATGGAATAATCAATGAAAAACATGTCTTTAATTGATTTTATATGAAAAGAAGAATATGTAACAAAAAAGATAAAAATTTAGATAAAAACAACTATCATTGAAATTATACATATTCTCAATATATATATAATTATGATAACAATAATAATAATATTAATAATAATATTGATATTAATAATAATAATAATAATTGTTATTCATATTAATCTATATTATTTTAACTTTTTTTTAAATTTTTTTTCCAAAAGAAAATTTAGCATTAAATAGACTAACATGGCAACAGCATCCCTGGCTAGACACAAATAAAGACGTTGGAAGTGAGAATGCAGTCGATGGTCTATACTTTGATCGTGGGACAGGAGGTCAATGTGCAATCTCGGCTAACAACAAGTTGACATCTGAATGGAGAGTAGACCTGGAGAATGTGGCCAGCATAAGCCATGTCGACATATTCTACAGGACAGATAACCAACCAAGTAATGTTGATATTTAGAAACTTGAAGCAATTATACATACACGACGGATATCTTTTTGTTTTAGTTAATGTCAAAGTCAAACCTCACTAGATAACGCCAACTAACGTTCAATAGTTAAAAGCATAAAAACCAAATATAATGACGGAACGCCATCCGTTGGTGCATATTGTAATCCAATGTATGTTCGACATAAGCTGTGTTCGCTTTACGAAAACTATGGAAAACGTTTGCTCAACTACATGTAACAAATCTCTTTTTTGAAAGCCGATATTTCTATGTCTGAAGTGGACCAATCCATGTCTACGGTGTTGTGCGCGCTAATAAATTTGATTGTGTTTTTTTTTTAAGTTTACAGCTTGCAAATTAAATTAGTAAGTAGCTTCAAAGGTCTTAAGTCTTGCAAAGGTATCTGTAAAATCTTAATGAATACATATAAAAAACATATGCATTCAAAAACTCTAAAATCCAGAAGTGATTATCTGTCAAGGTTATCTGGCGTGCTGTGTATGATACTTTATTTATGACATAAAAAAAACAGAACTACAAAAAAATCATTTAAGATCTAGCATTCAAACAATGGAACTGGCTATATTTAGCTAGGTTGTTTTTGGTACCAAAACAATATTTTAATTTGGTATAACTTTTAAAAAGTCAATATTGAATATAACTTTGTATTTTAATTAGGTCCAACGGCATACACATCAAGAATGGCAGGGTTTTTTCTCTATATTTCGAACACAACTTTTAAAGAGGACGGTTTTCTTTGCTTTCATGAGATACAAAATAAAACAGGAACCCCATTAGAAGACCAGAGCATAAAATGCCCTGTTCACGGACGCTACGTCATTTACTACAATGAACGCAGACTGGATGTTGAATATCCTGGTTTCTACTCTAAGTTTGCATATATTGAACTTTGTGAGGTGAAAGTGTATGGTGAGTATAGTAAAATAATGTGTTTTAAGTAAAAAGAAACTACTTTTCAGTCTTTATGATGATTTTGTACTGAACAACCATCAATTTTCTGAGGTGTTCTTCATTATATAAAGTTAAGAGCTACCCTACTTTCCGGGATCATTTAATCCCACGATCTCGCTTTTATATATCAAACCACTTAAATATCAAATCGCGAACCCCATATTTTAATACAGCAAATAAGTAAATAAGCATTTAGATTACATCATATATCAGTTTTGACCTGTGTAATTTAGTAAGATCACAACAGTGACATTAATTAATGCATTTTTAATGTATATAATCTAATCGTTTCATAAGATATACAAAGATGTATTTGTACTTTAATGAAATGAAAAAAACAAAACGTATTACATGTAGTCAATATGATATTGTAAGTAGTAATGGAGTATAACTATATCCAATTAAATTGTTCAAGGTGCAGTCAGTAAATCTAATAACTGATAAATTGCTCACTGGTATAAATAAAATATGTGTTTTAGGCAGTGTATTAAAATTATCCATTATTCTGAACTAGGGTGTAGAAGCTCTGGATATTTTGGGGATCAATGTACATTGTCGTGTCCTACAAACTGCAAGGAAGACAGGTGTCATATCAACACAGGATACTGCTTTGAGTGCCTTCCAGGGTTCAAGGGTCAATCATGTAATGAGGGTATGTTATTAAGAAGTCATTACATGTAGATATTGATAATGCACTGTTTGATATCATTTTGTTTTCAAGCGATATCCTAAAAACTTGTATGTAACAGATCTACAGTTCTAGGTACAGTAAATCAGTATTTACTAATCGTATACTCATCTGAAGTTAAGATTTATGAAAAGTCTACATAATTAAGGCCTAGGCTGATCTAAAACTTAAACTAAACTTCAAACAAATAACAAAATATGCACAATTTTTAAATCTTAAGTTGTTACAATGTACCTGCATCTACATGTATATATGTATTCGTCGAAGTTTGCAACAATTTGACTTATGGGTCGAACTGTGCTTCATCCTGTGGCAACTGTAGCAAAGGAGAAACTTGTCATTTTGTGGACGGTTCGTGCCCTCATGGGTGTGCAGAAGGAGCAACAGGAGATAAGTGTCAAAACAGTATGTCAATTTGTTCAGGATATGCTTTTCGATGCTTCATTGTGTTTAACTATTGATAAAAAGCGGGTATTTTTAATTGCATATGTGACCAATGATGACATACTGTTAGCATATTTATGTCCACTGTGTATTTAGGCTGTCCGCTAGGTTATTATGGCAAAAACTGCTTGAACCAATGCAGCAAAAACTGTCATTTTACTAGAAGGTGCGACAGAGTCACAGGTCAGTGTGATGGAGGGTGTAAACCAGGATGGGACAGTATAACATGTGATCAAAGTAAGTGTGTTTTCTTATTCTCTAGTTTGTATTCCTCATTATGGAAGTGATATTGTTAAAAAAGGGATGGAATAAATGATTATCAGACGAAATGTGAAAGAGTATGTTTAAAATTGTACGTATACTTTAAATCATTCTAAATGGCATATGAGCTAAATCTTTTTTTTTTTTAAATGTGAAAGTTATATAATGCTTAAACTTTATAGTGTCGGAATGCAAAGGCAACCGTTACGATTTGCCTGTTTTGTGTGTTTCAACATGTAATAGGATATTATATTGAAAAAATGCTGAACACTTCTACTAGATATCCAAATATCAAAATCAAACATCAAAATCAAATACCTTAAAGTAAATGAACTGTTCAATATTTATTGTTTCATTATAAGAGTGCGGAGATGGTTTTTTTGGGAAGAACTGTGGAAAAGAATGTGGGCATTGTTTAAAAATGGAAGATTGTCACCACTTTAACGGGACCTGCTTAACTGGCTGTTTACCTGGCTTCAACGGATACCTTTGTAAAGAAAGTATGAAGTCTATGAGTATAACACTTCCAATTCACAATTAAAAAAACCGTAACAATGTTCATTTTAAATATCAAACAATTAGGATATAAATAATCTAATATTTTCAACAGTCTGTCCCTCTGGCTCGTTTGGATTGGACTGTTCCTACAAATGTAACGCTTACTGTAAGGGAAATGAATCGTGTGATCCTTCGACCGGAATATGTTATGAAGGTTGCAAAGAAGGATGGAGTGGTTTGAAGTGTGGTATAGGTAAAATCAATTTTGAATCAGTAAGAGCATTAAAATCGCTTTTCATTAATTTAAAAAAATGTACGATATATATATATATATATATATATATATATAT
>WFKH01011926.1:41808791-41826413 GCA_016163765.1 Magallana hongkongensis
AGTTGTGTATTTACATTGATAAAGTATATTTTTTTCAGAAAATGAGTCTAGCGGCATGATTGGTATTGTTGTCGGTATAGTATCAGCCATTGCTATCAACACTGTCATTATCGGTTTCATCATCTTCATTCAAAGAAGAGGTTGCGTTACTTGTAAGAAACTTCACACGTTTAAAGATCCTTTCAGTTTTAAGTTAATGTTATTTTGTTTAAAAGCCGCAAAACACGTTCAAATACACTATAAACTCATTTGGCAAGTCGTACTGGAGACTGGTAGACTGTTTAATTGTTGTTATATTTATAAATAAAGTGTATGCAACAAAAGGTATAGTAAAATAGGTATTTTTTATGGATTCAACGTGCTCTTAGTTTAATTTAACATTATTATTCATACATTTTATTAAAAATGTTAAATCATATTACTTTTTTCATACGATCATTAGAAATTGGTTTATATGAAGGAAAAATATTATTGATTTTTACCATTTTGGGTTGTACTCTTTTCGATGAACATTTTAAATAGCTAATAGATAATTCTTAAAGAATACTGGCTCACATAATTTTATTTACTATTATATTGTTTAATTTTCCAGCAAGAAATCTAAACCTAAGGTAAACTGTAAATACCTTTTCTATAGTATATAATTCAATATTATATGTAAATGACTAAGGTTAAAAAACCATTTTACAAGTGCTTCTCCTTATAGTTTACCTCATAATCTTACACTGTAAGCTTTACCATATCCGCTAATCACCGACTGTACTGTAAATTTGAACATGCGGGCATTCTCAGTCATCCGCACAAAACGAGAATTATTCAAAACAAACCACATAATCATATAGAAATAATAGAATGTTCTTCATAATTTGTTTATTTCACATTTAAAACAACTTTAATTTGCAGCGTGGAAATAGCAAATTTGTCATCTATCTTTAGTAGTTCATTCATTAGTGAACATTGACTAATTAAATTAATGATCAATCTATATACAAAAAAAGCTTTTTAGCAAACGATTTTATATACCTTCAAAATCATTTTTTTATATTACATGTTTTGTATGTGTTATCAATAACTTAAATTATTGAATATTTTTCTCAGATTACAAAAGTTACACTTAAATATTTTTTTTCTGAGATAACATTGAATAAACATAAATTAAATTAAAGTAGATAAAACAAACTTTTACACTTGTTGAACCAGATGAACCTCTCCTGATTATTGTCATATGCTCTTTTCTTGACTTGCACTATTTGTTGCGCGCGGAAGAATAAATCACAAATAAACTTTGTACGTCATAAGAGAAAGTTGTCAGACATTGTTTTTTAATGTAAAATAATGTGAGAAAAGTAATCATTCATTATATACTCATTATATACTCGAGTGGGATTGTGAAATTCCACCTCGGGGCCAAGATTCAGGGTGTAGGACGAGGCTTTGCCGAGTCCTAGACCCTGAATCTTGTCCCCTCGGTGGAATTTCACTATCCCACACTCGTAATAATGAATGATTCTATTTTTATCACAAAGCACGGACATCTGGCTTGCTTCTTTACACATAATAAAGCAAAATAGCTATGCAAATGCGCTTAGAAGTGTTCAAATAGAAATTAAACCGCTTGTTATTACTTATATCTAGTTTTTTCAATATTGTATTACCAAGAACAAATTGTTCAAGAATGAGTGAAAATTTATATGTCTATCATTCTCCGCTCAGTATTGCTTTTGTGCTCTCTACCTGGAACAAATTGAAAAACAGATGACTTTTCAGTAAATTTTGTCAAGAGTTTATGCTTGTATAAGAAAATAAACAATATGCATATGCACTGTGAAAAAAGGTGTTATTTTTCATTTTAGGAAATCTATGGATAACTCTGAACCGAAGCAAAGTGGTAAGTCTTTTTAATGAAGTAAAACATAAAATGAAAGATAATAGGAGCAGAATGGCCAAACGCAGAGAAAATGATTATAGTAGAGGAATCAGCCATATAAATATTTTAAACCGCAATTTCAATGAATTTCAGGTTATTAAAAGGCAAACAGCTACATTGTAAAACGAAACTATAATCCATGCTCTTGTATAATACCTTTTTAAAGTCAATTACACTTCATGCAATAACATTTAAAAGAAAAAAATACCTAATACTAATTGTGATTTTTACAGGTCGTTGTTTAAATTTGTTCTTTTCTACACTCTTAAAGAGAGTAAATTTCTCAAATTTATTTTACTGGGGGTTATATTATGCACTAACTTGCCATTTATTCTCTTTTCTCATATATCTTGTCAAATAGATATTAAGTATTTATTCATTGATATTTTTTCTGTCGACTAATCCTCAAAGATTTGTTAACCTAAGTTGTCATTTCACTAGGCGTTTTACTTAGGCACCTGTGTGTGCCTAAGTATATATATATATATATATATATATATATATATATATATATATATATATATATATATATGTCGTGATGTGCTCTAAGCGATTGTCCAAACTTTTACTTTTTGATAATGTATATTGGGGTTTTCTAGGGAAGAAGAAAGAAACAGTTGAACAATACACAGATACCAAAGAAATCCGTGAATCAAACACGTATGTGGAGCTGGATGAAATCTTTAGGACTGGAAAGATTCAGTTTTCGAAAGAAATGTGAAACAAGTACAATTTCATATTTTTGGTAAAGAAATTCTGAACACAATGCAATTATCCTAATTTTCAAATGTATTAAAATTGTTATATTTACTTGATATGTCGGTCAAATTAGTTGAAGATTTAGATTACTTGTATAATTAAACTAATCATTTTCATCATTGACTTTTTTCGTACGTGATACTTGTAAGTGGAATTGTATTGTTAATTTTTAAGAAAAAATTATTAGAGAAAAAAGTGGAAATAAAGTAGTTTGATACATGAATGCTTTTTGCTGTGCCTGTAGTATATTGTATGTTTGAAAGAGTTAACATGTTGTATTAAAAACCCTTAATATTTGCTGATTATTTCTATTTGTATTTGCACATTGGTTGTACTGAATAAAACAATGTATTTAAAGTAGATGATTTTAAACAAAATCATATTTTACAACATAGTATCGATACTAATGAATCAAGATCAAGCATCTGTAATTGGGATTCAATATTTATATGAAATTTTGAGTTTTTTACATACAAAATACATATTGTATAATTGTAAATTTACCTTGTAGCTTAATTTAATTCATGTATACAAAAAGTAAATGAAATAAAAGATCAATGATTCTTATAATGAAATGAGTTAATTTTAATTGCTGATGTGATTGTTATCGCTAAATTACATCAAGGTGCATGCTAAAACACAATAAAGCATAATAAAACGTAATCTTGTAATAATTGAATGAATTTAAAAACAACACACGAGTATGAACAAGCATAACAGGCTTTCCATGCGGACGAGCTGGACCAAGTACCACCACGGACCTTGAGGATGTTGTATCATCCGTGGCAGAGAGGATGCTTCCAGAGATAAACAATGATTCAGATGATGTAGTTTGCGTTGATGCAATTTCTCCCTCATGTTCTCCGTCTATTACAAGTACAAATGAAGACATAGGTATGCATGCACCCCAATCGGTTAAACATAAGATAATTAAAAGGGAATTTATTGAATTGCATACCCTTTTGAATAAGCAAAATGAAGCAGGAGGATAAGGTCTTATATATGGATAGGCAATATACAATAAAACGTAAGAATGCAATCAATATTACAACAACTGATGCTTGGTTAGATTTTTTTTTTTTAATTTTTATGAGTATTTTTTTGTCGGCGCATATTGATGAAACTAAGAGTCTTACCAAATACATGGCAAATGTTAAACTCGGCGCCAGTCGTGTTTCCGGCGGATTTGGTTGGAGAGATTATGACCGCCAATTTCTTTGGAAGAAAGCTAAAAACAATACAATATCATGGGGGATAATTGACCAGGAGTAATAGCTTCTTTACATTGCTCCAAATATGCATTCAAAATATATAAATACTCAAGCCAGTCAAAAATTTTGTTACGAATACAATAACAAAGGTTTTTGTCGTTTACAAAACTGTCAATATCAACATTGTTTAAAATGTCAAAAGAAACACCCTGCTATCCATTGTTTTGATAAACATTCATTACGAAGATTTCCAAATTCAAAATATTTTCAATCTTCACAATCAGCCTCATCAAATTTTCGTCAGTCAGGCTATAGACACCAACCTAACTCATTTCGTGGCAAAAACCGGTTTAACTCCATTTAATGTAAAAAGTATGTGTCCTTATCTAGCAATGTATTCCACCCAATCTGTTGCTTTTGAATTAAGAAATGGGTTTACGTATGGATTTTATCAACAGCATCAAGGTCCGAGAATTTCAAAAACTTGTAATAGTTAAGTTTCTGTACACTATCATCCTAATGAAGTATAAGAAAAAAAAATTGACAAAGAAATTTCACTGGCTTGGATAGCAGGTCCCTTTGATATTGAACCATTGGTAAATTTAAGGTTATCATCTATTGGGGTAGTTGCAATAAAAAGCAGTGGTTGGCGTTTAATCCATCATCTTTCTCATCCTGCTGATTTCAATGTAAACGATTTTATAGATCCGGAAGCATGTTCTGTGCATTATAATTCTTTTGATGAGGTTTTAGAAATGGTAGGGTCACTAGGTAAGAGTGCTGTTTCAGAAAAAAAAGGATGTTAAGTCAGCATTTAGATTGCTACTAGTTCACCCTTCACATCACCAATTACTTGGTTTTAAATTCAATATTTTTTTCTACTATTACATGTGCTTACCAATGGGTTGTTCAACTAGTTGTGTCCTGTGGGAAAAAATTGCACATTTTGTTCAGTGGGTAGTCTGAGTGAAAACTGGAGTTCACACTCTTAATCATTACCTAGACGATTTTATATTTGCAGGAAGCACTTCTAAAATATGTGAATTGTTGATGTCTTTATTTAAAAAGACCTGTTATGAAATTGGTATTCCCTTAGCAGAAGATAAAACAGAGGGTCCTAAAACTGTTATTACGTTCTAGGTACGCAGCACTGTTAAGGTTGCATATGCTTAAATTACTAAGAAATATGTCATAAAAAACGAACTACAATTATGATGGTCATATAAATCAAAGCTCGCATACAACTTTTTTCAATATACTATTATTTTAACTCTAGTGACGTTAGTGTTAAGACACACGTGCATTTAGAGTCATCACGTGTCTATCACGTGACATCGATATTTATAAACATTTTACTAGGTCAATCATATTTTACAACATCGCAAGGGCATACCCCCGTTTCACATTAACTTTTTTTGCATGTATAATTTAAATGTTATCTTCTTCACCCAAAAATCACTGCTGCTTTATTGAAATCGAGTTAATTACAGCGGCATATCTAAAAATACACCCGACAATACATCATTTACTGGGGTATCACGTCATTTTTCATAAACGAATTAGGCAAATCCTGAAAATAAAACAAAGCAGCAGCATTTTTCAGTTACCTCAAAACCTTCTTGATCACTGTGTAAAATATCAAAAGTAGCCATGCAGGTTATGCCCTTGCGAAATTGCGTCGAAGATGATATACATGTTTTTTTCCTTAACTCAACCCCTTTTCAAACGCAATGCCGATCAAGATTTCGGCGAAGGGAAATAATTCTGTAGATATAGTGTTGCGGGAAATTTGAATTACATTACGAGCATTTTGCGATATTTTCCGGGGGTTGTTGCTCGAGGCAAAATTTTAACTTGTGTATAAATAATTTTTATACATTTATAAATTTCAAGTGTCAGGGTGGGTCATTAATTCATCAACAGAGGAAACATGAGAGATAACTACGACATGCATTACCTCTTTATATTAAGCGACAATCAACAAGCCCATGCATTTTTCATTTAATTAATTTATTTTTTACCTGCTTTGCCAATTAAATCAATAAATGATGAATGAAAAATATTTTAAACATATTTTCAATATTGCTGTGTATTTTAAAGAAAGTATTCCTCAACATTGCTGTTTATTTTTATAAGGAAAGTACAATCACAAAATCCTGAGACCCCCCCCCCCCACCTAAAGAACAAATATAACAACAATACATGAACAATGTAAATTACTACATTTTGAGTGTTGATCACAACAACAAATATATAGATTTTCCAACATTTATTATTCATTTTTCAAGGGAAATATTGAAGAAATAATTCATAGTTAAGAAACTGTTAAGAAATAAATCATGGTTTAGATAAATAAATATTTGCATATTAAGATTAATTTTGACTGTTTAAGTTTGAAATATCATTGATAGTAAATAAAAAACCAAGAAAAACGTGAGTTGCAAAATCTTTAGCTCAGATTCAATGTAAAAATATTAAGAATAGGTTTGTACATTTATAATAAATACATATTATAAGCATGTTAATATTTCTGTTTTGAGGTTTTAAATGCACATAATTGCTTTTCTCGTACAAAATCATGCCGATGGTCTCCACATAGGTAAAGCTGGGTAACAGGAAGATGAGGAACAGGGGGAGGTAGAACCAGCCAATTCACCGATTCAGATGGTTTCACACATTCGCCTACAAAGTTAAACATAACTTCAAGCACACTCATTATGAATTTTAGCACTTGCACTTACAACAGTATAAACTAAACAATGTCAAATTGCGAAAAATGAATTTCACCCTGAGGAATCTTTTTTGATAAAAGACAACCCTATGAGCAAATTATCAGCCTCTGATGTTTAATCAAAGTTCTTGTAAACAATACTGAACACAAAAGATGCCAAGATGGACATACAATTACAAAGAAGAATTGTTTGAAATGCCACTTACAAATACATAGAAGAATACCCCCCCCCCCCCAACCAAAAAAATATCATCAAAGAATAATGCTGAGTAATCAATGTTTGTGATATAGAGTATACTCTCACAACACTTTTAATTACATTTCAAGTAGTCTAGTCTAAGAATGAAAACACACAGATACATGTAGGGTAGACAGCCACCCACAGAAAATATATGTTTAAGGCACTGTATTTTTAAATCTTACCAAAAACATGTTGAGCTCATTTGGATAAATTAAACTTAGGTGCTGAAGCAGCTGATTGTAATGAGTCACTGGTGCATACATCACATGGAATCAACACAACGACACGGGTACACTGCCCCTTTCACCTCTTCTACACAACAAAAGCAGTATAGGAGTCTACAAATGAAGTGCATGTTTCATCTACGGAGTAAATGAAATCATCAAATTAACTAGTTATTTAGACTTGAACTCAAATTTTATGCAGCGACACAAGTAATAGCTAGTTGATCAGTATGCAGTCTTTGAGGCCGGGGATTAGTTAATAAAGGTGTGCAAGACAAAAATAGCACCACATAAGATTTTTTGAAACCTCAAAGTTATAACTCTTTTTATTTTTAGGTTATGTATTCCAATTTAAACAAATAAAGAACAGATACTTTAGCGCATTTTGTCAGAGTAAAAATTATTTTTTTTAATTAATTGGTACAACATGCAAATAACAAAACATTGATCATGTGTTGATAGTGTCATGTAATTGTTTACATATATATCATGTATATATACCAACATAGTCTTACACAGTTGCACTACTTATCATCTACATTTGTTATATGTATGGTGTCGCTGATTAAATAATCAACGTGGAAGGTTGTGTATTCATGTAAAAGCTAATGTTTGAAGGATAAAAGCTGATAAATCGCCATCGCCATGTTTTTTTTGGTCCAAGACGTTTTCAACAAATGTGATTTATATTATATGCTCTTAAAATATTCTTTAATATAATATTTTATATGCAAATAAAGTATTGACATATAATCTTTTGTGTAACAAAATGATATGTAGGTGCGTTGGTTAAGTAAATAAAACTTCATAATTATTTACAACGTGGTTCCTCGATCCGGCCATCACTTGTGGTTACAGCACAAACTACTGCGTTTACATTCCTTATCATACTGTTTGCGTTAGTTTATGGAATGATTTGTCCAATGCTTACCGCTTACCATATCTCCTGAATACTTCGACATCCACACGCGATAATATGATTAGTATCACTCCGCAACATCTCGGCGCACTTGTTTACATCCATGCATGCCCTTTTGCTAGCAGCTAAAAATAGTCGACGCGTCACGGATCGATACAAGCGTCGGAAGGGAGCGGATTGGAACCAAACGACAATTAATGTTTTCATTGAAAATGAGTAAATAATGATCATTATTACACAGTGAGGGATTTGATATTTGATTTAACTCTCTTTTACAAGAAATCAAATCCAAAAAGTAATCAATTACCATTTATAGATGTTATTTAGGATAAATAGCATATCTAATGAATATTCATGAGTTCAAAGTTTATCAAAATAAGCCCCACCTCCAAATTCCAGCCTTAACTGTGCTGCGTATTGTAATAGATACAGATTATTATGATTATTGGAACTCCCAATGAGAAAATATTGACTTTAGAAACAGCAATCTTAGAAATGTTACAAAAAGAAAAAAAATACTCGTGGAAAATTGCAATCACTAGCAGGTTCTCTTAGCTTTTGCGCAAAAGCAATTCCATCAGCTAGAGCATTCAAAAGAAAATTTTGTGATATGTGCGGAAGGACTCTAGTCATTTCATTAGTGTAACTTCTGGGATGAGATCAGATCTTTGTGTGTGGCTAGATTTTATACACAAGTACAACGGTAGCTTAAATTTCATGAATGCCAATTGGTTATCAAACGACCAGCTACATCTTTATACTGATAGCGCAGGCAATCATCAGTTGGGTTGTGGTGTCTACTTCGATGGTCAATGGGCTTATTTTGAATGGCCTGCCTGCTGGAAGGACCTCGGCATTATGTCAGATATAACTTTTTTGGAATTAGTACCAATTGTTCTTGCAGTTGATTTATTTAAGAATCAATTTTGTGACAAAAAGATTTTATTTCACACTGACAACAAAGCTTTAGTTTCAATTTTAAACAAAAAAATCGTCAAAGTCAGTTACGGTTATGGAATTGGTTCGGCCTTTAGTTTTACATTCCATGATTCACAGCATCTACTTTAAAGCTTGTCACATTGCTGGTTATAACAATGCTATTGCCGATTCTATTTCACGCAAACAGTTGACCAGATTTCGAGCTCTTGCCCCAAAATCCAGGCCACACCCGATCCAGATTCCAGAAGATTTTATAGAAATGATCTCGAAGCTGAAATAAAACGCTTAACGCTCAATTCTATAGCACCAAACACAAAATATTCTTACTCATCTAGTCTAAGAAGTTTTGAGCAATTCAGACTGATATACGAACTCAAGCTAATTTGGCCTCCCCCAGTTTCACACATATGCAGTTTTATTGCTCATCTCTCGCTTAAAGGTTTAGCCCATGCTACTATTTCTTCTTATGTATCTGGTATTGGTTTTAAATGCAAATTAGTAGGAGCGTCGGACAACACTCAAAATTTTATAGTTAGAAAATTACTGGAAGGACTCAAAAGGTCAAATCATTCAAAAGATTGCAGACTTCCGATTACTAAAAACATTCTCGAGAAACTTATCAATGTAACATCATTAGTATGCTCGTCAAAATATAAGACTATTCTATCATGGTTTCCTTAGAGTTGGTGAATTTACTGCTAATTCAAATGGCAAAAATCAAAGCATTTGTATGGATCATTTTAAATTTAAAACAAATCACAAGTCGGGGGAGGAGTACATAGAGTTAAAAATTCCTTTCTCTAAACTGATCAGTCAGGAAAGGGAGTATTAATAACGTTGGAGCCAGCAAAAAATTCTGTATGTCCTGTATTTTGGTTGAAAAAATATTTGTCAATCAGACCAAATGTTAGTGGTCAGTTATTCATGCATTTAAACGGGAGTCCCCTTACAAGATTTCAATTCTGCTCAATATTAAATGAATCTCTAGAATTTGCCGGTCTCCCAAAATCTCGTTACAAATCTCATTCCTTCCGTATTGGGGCGGCTTCAGATAGTTTCTCTTACGGGCATTCAGAATCAGAAATCAAAAAACAAGGTAGATGGAGTTCCAATGCTTTTCAGAATTATATTAGAATTCAATAATGTCTAGAGTCATTTCCAATATTTTTATATAGGTAGTGGAAAAGTTGTTTGGATCGTTGGCTCATCGATTATTAAATGGGCATTCTTCCACGCCAGAAACTCCATAGATGGTGTGAATTTGGGATTAGAAAGACATAATCACAGTATATTTTGGCAAGGTAAGGGAGGAATGAATTGGTTCGACATTATTCCAAAAATAAAGTTTTTATTAAGGTATGAATCTCCTCCAAAAATTTTAGTTATTCACTGTGTTGCTAACGATATAGGCAAAATCCCATTACTGCGTTTTCGCGCAATCATGCAATCAACCTGGCGTTTCAGCTCCGACGTTAAATCTCAAAATCTTGCTGCCATTAGACTTAACAATTTTATAAATCGTTTAGTCTCTGTAAATGATGCGTTCTTTATTAAATACCCAGAAATGTCGTGGCGTTTAAAAGAGATGTTTTGTAGTGATGGTGTTTATCTGTCCAACATTGGTAATTGTGTATTGCTATTTAACTTACAAAGGGCATTGCAACAGACGTGTTTTCCAGAAAAAATATATTAACTTTAGTTTGACTCTCCTTGTGGCCACACCTACTTATATATGTTAAGCGTCTCTCATTCCACCAAACTTTGTTGGCGGTGGTTGTCTTGTCAATAGACAACCATTTGGCGCTTATTCGAGACGCATTTTATCTAATTTAGATAGCTTACAACTTCTGCTGAGTATCTGCTCACCCAGTACCAGTATGAATGTTGTCATTGTTTACAAGTATTATGAAACTTCTATAAGGATAAGGTTATAAGGATAAGGTTATAAGGATAAGGATTATAAGGGTCAATATGTTATAAGGATAATGATAATAAGGGTAAATATGTTGTCACATTTTATACAAAAATACATATGTGAATATTATATAGATTATATTATGTAGGTCGTGGCCACAATCGCCAAAATATATAGAATAAAACAATTCATGAACTTAACACTTGTCTTCATTGTCTATAATAATAAGATTTATTTATAATATAAAATAAATCAAATTATTATAGCAATAATATATTTTTGGCTTGATTCATGTTTAGCGCCATAGTTTTTGCGCGTAATGGCATACCATAGATGACGTCGATCTGTTTATATTTGACGACATTACACTCCTAGCTGTTGAAATTCGAGAGGTGGGTGCATTTTTATCCCACCCTCCCTAACCCCAATATTTAGTTATTATATGAAATGTTTCATAATAATAAAAATTTTATTTAATGTAACATTTAACCATGTGTCATGCGCTCATTTTCTGCCGTAGTTTTAATGCTATTTTCAGATAGCCAGAAAAATGAAAGCCAAGTTTAAGCGTGTGATCAGTGAGTGACTTTGTGCAGAGACTTGCAGTAATTAGTGAGTGGCATCTTGCAGAGACTTGCGGCTCATCTTTGAATAACAATATTTCATAGACCTATTTTTTTTTTCGTCGCGACCTACATGTCATAATGAGAAAGCGCTTATTCGAGACGCATTTTATCTAATTTAGATAGCTTACAACTTCTGCTGAGTATCTGCTCACCCAGTACCAGTATGAAAATACAAAAATCAGGAGCAGAGCAAACACGGACCTCTATAAAAAGTAGAGGTAGGATCGGGTGCCATGGAGGAGTGAGCATCCTGTGCTGACCGGTCACACCCGCCGTGTGCTCTTTGTCGTAACCAGGAAAACGAAAAAATCCGTAGACAATTTGGTAAATAATAATGGTCTAACGATAATTATGAAAAACGTCAGTCACCATTTGACCTAGCGGAAGATTGTATTTGCTAACGAGGTCGTTGTATCAACCATTGAACTTACGAACTGATGACCTCAATCGATACTTCATAATCTTGTTTTATCAACGTGTTTGTCAGTAGCTTAAATATTATTTTCTAGTTTTGCTTTGCGGTTTAAACATTCTTAAACATTCAACACAATCGCAATTTTGATATTTATTAAACCTCTTTACCTAACGAATCACCAATTACATGTATTGAATTAATAAGAAGTGATTGGTAATTTAAAAAAGGTGTACATTGTACCGGATATATATTCCACATTTTTTCACAAGTATGTTTTAGTGGAAACGTTTGAGACCTACATCTTACACAGTTAAAGTTATATTAATGCGATAACTTCTTGTATACACAGTAACCAATGAATATGTTAATATTCTAAATAATATTCTTCCTAATTGGCTAAGCTAGATAATATCCCGCACTTTACACATTAAAATGATACAATGCCTAATATGTAGAACCACAATTTTGTTCATTTTTGTATATAAATTGTGTCCAAATTTATTTTTAATTGCTTTTTTTAACATATTTTTTACTACCAATCTGCCGTGTTAAAAATGTATGAAATTAACAAAACCGCTAGTGTATGCATATTTATTTGCATATTTTAAACCAAAGTTGTCAGATATAAAGTATCTGCCCGATTATTATGTTGCCCTTCACTTTCCGCCATGATGTTAATTAGTCAACCCGCTTTCCCGGGCACTCCGTTCTGGAAGCTCTTTCCATCAAAACTAAAATCGAGTCTAATTATTAAGGGGTTTTTTTTAACCATAGATTGCCGATCCAAGGTATTTGCCTGCGATGCAGGACGAACTCGTCTTATCAACCCACGTCCTTGGCTACCCCGTTCTGGAAAGTTCTATACGATTTTCTCACCAGAGGTCGTGCTTCGCAAGCGTCTATCATTCGAAAAACGAATTGATTCATTTTATTTATCTAACATTTGTCAAATCTTAATTTCTATGTATACCCTAAAAAAGTTCCCAGTAAATATATTCATTCTTTACATGATCATTCAATATTATTTCATTGCAAGCATATATTTTGATGCAAACTCCCACTGACTTAGATCCGCCAAAGCGTGTCCACCACCATACTCTCATTTTTGTTATTTTGGGCTGGTTTATCGAAAATGAAAGTCGGTTTTTCATTTATTTCTCAATAATTATTTATCAGATAAAATTCAATTATAGCTTATAGCTAATTTCTTTTAGTTTGACACAAATTTTCTTACAATTTTGACATACCTTCTAAAATATCAGAGTTAGATGTAACGGTTTCATTTCCTCTATTTAATTCGTATATGGTATGATTAGTTTGGTGTTTCTTTTCTAGTCCTAGAAAAAAAAAAAGTTTCACCTTCACTTATCTATTTTGTTCTAGATTAAATCTGTGCTCCCTTAGCTATTTCATTATATAATACATCTAAATCTGATTCCAATCTTCTTTTTAAATTCATATCTTATTCTGAACTAGGTAAGTTTTCAATATAATCTATTTCTTCTTCTGTTGATTTTATCTTATATTTTAAGTTGTTTTAGACTGTTTGGCATATAGTATAGAGAAATCTCAAACGTTTACTTTAAATAGTTCCCATTTCGATGAATAGTCTATAGTATCATCTAACTGATTAAAAATAGAATTAATACCTTCTTTAAAATCTTCTTTTTCTAGGTGAGAGATATTTAATTTCCAGTAGCCTGATCCTCGTTCTAATGTAATAAAATTGGCACATATATTTATATATCTATGGTCGCTCATTCTTGTGTTATTGTTATGGGTTCCCGACACGTGCCTTACAACAAAATTTTTTATCTGGTTTAGATTAACATTTTTAGCAAAGATATAATAAATTCTGCTTTTTGGAGTATTGCCGGCATCACACCAAGTAAGTCCATCTTTATGCGGGTTTTTAAAATCCCAATTATCTTTAAAATCAAGGTAATTTAAAATTTGTAACAAACCTCTTGAAAATTTATCATTTTTCTTTTCCAGACAACAGTTGAAACATCCACATAAAACAACTTTACTTTCTTGTGGTATATTAAATGTGATGAAAGTTTTGAGTCTATTAAAAAAGGGTATTCTGCCATTATCACTATTTTATCACTATTTGGTGCATAAATACTGACAAAACTTAATATCTCGTCATTTAATTTCTCATTTACTAAAACCTTTCGTGCGTCTTCTGATTTATGTGTATTAAGAATTTAAACATCTTATTTTTTTCTAAATAGTATAGAAACAACTCTGCAATAAGCGGAGTCAGAAAAAGCGTGTACTGATTTACCATTCCAGTTAGTATCATATTTGTCTTTTCTTTAAATTTTTCTTTAAAATGTGTTTCTTGTAATAATCAAACATCAATTTTACTCGGATTAAATCATGTAAAAAATTTGTTTTTTTTTTTCATGTGTGTTTAAACCTCGTACATTCACAGAAGTTATTTTGCATCATTGCAGATAACAAAAAAAAAAACAAAAAACACCACACCAGTAGTATAAAAATTAAAAAATTTAAAATGATGACATTTCGTAATATAATAATTATGAATAGTAGAGTTCTTAATGCACATACCGATAGCAATTACAAACAGTTTATTTCCCTTCATCGGAACTGCTATCAGAGTCTGGGTTGCAGCCGGTGTAACGAAGAATATTGTCCCGGGTTGAAAATTGACTCGGGGGTCATTTTTCAACGTTGAATATTGACCTGGGGGTCATTTTAACGTTGAAAATTAAGACCAAAAGTCGTACAATTTATACCCCGGGTCATTTTTCAACAGCTTGAAAAAGATTTTTCTAAACTCTGATCACCTCGACATGTTGAAAACTGACTCCGACTTCAGAGTTTTAAATCTGTCTTTGAACTGAACTGGAACTTGCTCTACACGGTTTTATGTACATGTTTATACTTGAAAGTTTAAGTTTTAAAATTTTAATTCTTTCGTACTGTTCGATACATATGCAGAGGTGGCTGATTTGTTTTAGGTTGATTTGTCCGATTACAATCATTAAATATTGAGACTGAAAACTTGGTATTCATTCATTATAATATGTAAATAAAGCTAAGAAGATAACCTTTTGCTTCTCTGAATGGGACGGGACAGTCGGGCTAGCAATTTTTTTGGACATAGAATTGATTTTCATTCCTTCCTGGTACAGAATTTATTAGTCTTTACTGTCAAAAGTTTTTGTAGCTTTAAAGAAAATAGGTTATTTGTTTTCAAGTGTACTAAGTAAGACAAAATACAAATTAATGTCTCTCAAAAACTGACATCAATCCACACTCTTCCCTTTATCGGGATATAATGATTGTACCTTAATTGAGGTAGACTTGTAATAATCTGTGATAAATGTGTCCAACAATTACGGCCGTTAACGCTACTTTTTAGGCAAGTCGACATAGCTTAATTTCACAGGCACCTGAGGTTGTATATTTTTCTAATAATAAAAATATATATACCCTCTACCTAATTATACTGTATTATTAGGTAGAGGGTATATAAAAAATGGAAACAATACAAGTATAGAAACAAAACTGTATTTAAACTTTATAAATATACACTACGGCAAGATCAATGCACATAATTTTGTGAATGCAATGATTTGTATTACCCTGGGTCAGGGATTCAGGCTCTAGGGTGGGGCCAATATGACCATATAGTAAAAATGTATTAAATCTTAGAAAAATCTTCTTCTCTACTCCCATAGATATTTGTTAAAAACTAAAAAATGGTTATGATGTCCATGAAGCCCTTTACCAAAATTGTGAAATTTATGGTCCCTGGGTCAGGGGCTCAGGCTCTAGGGTGGGGCCAATATGGCCATATAGTAAAAATGTATTAAATCTTAGAAAATCTTCTTCTATACTCCCGTATATATATATATGTGAAAAACTAAATGCATGGATATGATGTCAATGAAGTCTTCTACCTAAATTTTGAAATTCATGACCCCTGGGACGGGGGTTTAGGCCCTAGGGTGGGGACAATATAGCCATATAGTAAAAATGTATTTAATCTCAAAAATCTTTACTCCCACACATGTGGGCAAAAAACTGAATGCATGGTTATGAACTCCTCTACCTAAATTGTGAAATTCATGACCCCTAAGTAGGGTTCAGGACCTAGCATTTGGAGAGCATTTTGAAAAAGTTGAAAGGGGGGGCGGGGTAAACAGTTAAAGGAGTTATTTTCCCTTGCTTCTTCCTAATGGAGTTATCTTCCTTTGCTTGTTCATATTTAGTAATTAATCATTGAATATAATGTAATTATAAAGAAGTTGTATGATCAAAATAGTTATGCAAGGATTTTTATGGTTTGAAACAAAAACAGTTTTTGAACTTTCAAAATAAACATATAGACTTGTTAATAGTAAAGTAATAATTGGCTAACTTAAATCACTGATATAAAGGTAAAATTATTTTGGTATAAATCCCAGATGGTGATTGTCAACGAAGGTTGGATATTCAAAAACTGGAACAGAGAAGTGAGTAACTCATGATGGCTTTTAAAGCTGTTTTTTTTCGTTTGTTTAAATGCCCACAGGGAGAGTTTCTGTCTGCCCCGGGGATTGGGGATGGGAGGTTGTTTTAGATAAAACATGAATAAAAGCCACCTTATTATAGCTTTTCTATAAAAACATATACACTTAAAACCTATCCTGAAATATAATAAATATGGGAAAATTATTTTCTATCAGAGTCTTGCACGTTTCTATATCAGGCCATGCACTCTTTTATGATCTGTAAAGTTTTCTGCTAAAATTATAGGTTTAATAGTCCTTTTTGAAAGATTTCAGGCAGGGAGGTTGTCGTCATTACAAATTAAAAATTTTTCTATTCCAGAATATAACTTAATTAAATGCATACATGATACTCCTTGACAAGTTTGTGTATGGGTTATGCTACACAGGTGACCGTTAACGCCTATTGGCCTCTTGTTTTATTTTATTGGAAGTTCTGAAGTGAGAAAGTTTTCACCGAACACTTATTATTAAGGTCTTCCGTCTCCACGAAATCAAACATAGGTTTAATTACGTGAATGTGTACATTATTAATTCACGTTAACTTTAATGGTTACTAGCAATATTAATGAATTAATATGATAGCTTTTGACATAGGATATTTATGTGGATCAATGCGATATTTAATTATTTTAAGTAAATGATAGTTGTTTTGCCAGTGAGACATCTACGTCGCTGGTTTTGCTAGCCCCGTTACAAAGCCATCCCAAAACGAAGATTATTATTCACGTCTTGCCGGTCAATACAAGTGTGCGTAAGTTTTAAAACATTGTTATTATCGGGCTTCTTATGTATTAAACGGGATGCCACAAAGTTTGATAGATCATTCAATTAAATTATTTCGTGTAAATCCAAGTTAAGTGCAATACATGTGTAATTTTAAGAATCATTTTCAAGACATGAACAAGTGCTTCGGCTATAATAAAAAAATATCATTGGTTTCTAATTAGAACGTATAAATGATCATGAACTTTAAAGTTATGCTGAGCTGAGTATCAAAAGTAAATCTTAACCGGCATTGACAAAACGCGTCTCCTTGAAGTACTTTTAAATACACACAAGAGATTGTATGGAGTTTAAATGAACAAACGATGATCGATAGGTTTACACAACCTTATCTCCATGCATGTTCGGATCTAGAAGGGGGGGGGGTGTTCCTTACGGACCCTCCTTGAAAATTTAAATTTCT
>WFKH01011926.1:41852864-41877060 GCA_016163765.1 Magallana hongkongensis
GTAATTCAACATAATTAATACTCTCCAAGATGGATACTGGGAACATCGGTCTGATTAGAGTTCAGAAATGACTACATGAGAAATATGAGAAGTTTATTTGCAGTAGATATGAAAGAAACGGCATCACTGGGTAAACATTTCGTTGCTTACATTCTGGATAAAGTGTTTTTTGAGCGTTGTATAAGTACTGCACAGCTATAGTGGTCATAAAATCTTATCTGCTCAGGTAAAGAACACCAAGATCATAAAAGCAATTTCAGACTGAAGTCAAAGTTTCAGTCAGTCATAAATTTATTGTTTATCTTAATATGACGATTGAAATTTGTAATTAACAACTTTATATCATAACACTTTTAATAGCATTCGAATTGTGTCAGTGTTTTTAATCAAGAGACATTAAGACAATGTACAATTTTTGACTTAAGTCTAAGATTGTTTCATGATCATGGAGCCAGAGTCGAGTTCAACAAAGCAAGCGCTCGCGAGCGCTCGCCAAAATTCCCAATACCCGCAACACAAATTTTGGCGAGCGCTCGCTCTGTTGAACAGGCCTCTGTTAGACGCTGACCAACTACACCATTGTGCCAAAAATCTTCATCTCTTTACGGGATGGATTTTTTATACACTGATTTTAGGTGAGAAGTGCTTATGGTAATTACCTTAAAGAGCTATATAATATGTAATGAAATTAACTTTCTAAGAGATAGGTAACAAAAAAGTCTAACTATAGATGGATTAAAAATGAAAACCCAAATAATAACTGTATTTATTGAGGATAAGAATCTGCACTTTAAAGCAAACCGGTACCTATAGTATTTTGAAAAATCAACCCAATAAATTCTCACATGTTTAAAAGATTAATGTCAGATGAAAACATTAAATGTTTGTACAGTTGTTGATCCAATCAATGACTATGAGACAGAGTTTAATGTAATGTGCAAATTAAGTTGAAAAAACAAAAGAAAAAAATTATTATGAGAAATCATGAGAAAAAATATCTGTGATATATGGGAAAATTTATCCTATGTAAAAAAATCATGGGATATATCCCGTCTTCTTTATTATGTGGGATTTGTTGTCCTATATGGGATAATTAATCCCATCTTTTAACAATTGTGGGATTTTTTCTCCCACATGGGACAATTTATCCCACAGTACTTTTTCTCCCATGGGATTTTAGATGGGATTAAAAATCCCACCATTCTCCCATGGGATTTTGATATTTGAGATACAATTATAAGAAAACTAGAGCAATGTGTACATTCAGGTTGACATGATAGGATCAGAGTAAAAAGTCTCACCAAAATATATAAACAAAAGTAAGTTATGTCTAATCGAAAGGGTAGCTTAAAGTCCGGACTGTGCCGTGTCCGGACTTAAATTTCCCACTGTTATAAGCAAATTCTCAAACGCACTTATGATGAAGAGCGGATAATCTAACGTTGTAAAGTGCAGAAAATTTACATTGATATCGTTTATTGTTGGTTTTTTCCTTATCTGCACGTGTTATTTACTATTTGAATCTTTCAATTTGTAAACTACAAATTGATATTATCTGTTTGTTTGTTGTTTGTTTGTTTTTGGTTCAAGTTAGACAAAATGGAGTGATGAATTCCTCTATGCACCATGCGCATATCTAATGTTTGGGAGTAGGGCCTGGTTTTCTGGATGTCTTCTCCATATAATAACAGGCATAAAACTCTCGAAGGAGATAAGAAGCCATATCCACCTATTGGATTTTTTAAAGTTCTTATTATATAGCCTTTTTTATTAAATATGTAATATTGGCAAATTTTATTACGTCAGTGTGTGTCTACCTCAATCAATAATCTTCGTTATTAGTGCATCTCTACCCTTAAGACATAATAATTTTTTTTTATTTAAAGATATATGTTAATATGTCTATTTAAGATACACCGACACTCGTATTTGTCTAGATCTTAATAATTAATTGAAGAGATTTTTCATCAACAAAAGTGCATATAATCTCAATTGAATACAAAATAAAAGAAACATAATATACTTTTATTGAATAACAAGATTTCCAACTCACAATTTTACATTTTGGTAAAGAGCTAAAGTTTTGTTTTTATAAATAATATCTTAGTTCCATCAATATTCATGCCACATTAAATAAAATTAAATTTGAATTAAATATAGTCTGTAAAACACAGGAAATATGAGAGTAGGGGTGACAGGGTGACCTCAAAAGTTGAAACAACAAGAATCGACCAATAAAGCCAATGTTGCCAGGTTGAAACAAAAATATATGTTGGGTTGGAATTGAAATTTAAAACAAGAAGCCCATGGGCCACATTGCTCACCTAAGGAACAATAGCCATACTAAAATCAGATTTATGAAGTCAAATAAAAAATAGTTGGACAATGTAGTTGAATAAAGATAAAATAAAAAAAAAAAGGTTTTCAAAATTTTCTTCAGATATTATTATGATCAACATTGAGCCACTTTTGAACAGGGTTATTAAAAAGTCATATCACATAATGAGTATTACAGTTCTCAAGATAATCTTAAGCATTTACTTATAAACCTTCATCCTTAGGTTTAGGTGAGCTAAAAACTCATACGGTTGCAAGTCCTATTTTTTTAATTTTTCCTTTTTTTATATCTACGTTTCAACTACTTAACCAGTAAGAATGTCTTGTCGGTTAATATATCTAAATACTTTCATCTTATTGTTGCTATTTGATCCGACCCAAAGAAGGTGGGAATTAATATCATAACAAAGTCCCCAAGGTTCGAAAATACCATCTGATTCTGTCAGCAGAAAGTACATAAACGTACCATCTTTGTCAATCATCTGCACTGTATTGGTTCTTTTATCACACACCAATATATTTGAAAATACGTCAGTACAAGTTCCACATGGTGACAGTCCAGATCCAGTTGGATGACCTGTGTAGGAGAAGCGATGTCGTCCTCCACTATCCGTGACCACTAAGCTACGATTCCAGTCAGACACCACAATATCTCCATTGCTATTTTCTGTTATATACATTGGTCTTTTGTAAAGTTGTTCGTTGTTTTTGTCTTTTTCTATCGTATGTTTGATTTTCCCAGTGCCATCGAAACGCATAACTTTTCCAGTATCTGTATCGAATTTCCACATCCCAACAAGAACATCATTAGAAGAATGGGAACAAATTACACATTCTGGTCTCCATTTAGATCTTTCTCTGTTAATGAAAATTGATTTGGTTTTCCTGTCTTCTGAAAGTTCGATTATGTTGCTCTCTCTGTCAATATACAATAGTTCATCTTCTTTGTTCACTGAATGCAACCCGGTAATGTACACGTGATTCCAAATGTCATTTAAATAATGATGAACGACACCTCTTATGTCAATTAAAAAAAGTTTTTTATTATCACAGACCCAAACCTTGCCTGGTTTAAAGCAAGATATGTGTAAACAGCGGTTTAAACTTGCCTCTGTTATAGATTTTTCTAACACAGGTGGGTGTATTATTATCAACGTATGCTCAATTGACACTTCTCTCTTTTTTGTCTCACTCATTTGAATGCTACTTAGTAAGTCTACTACTACCTCGTTGTTGATTGAATCGTTAAAACAAAGCTGACTGTCTTGTGCGATAATAGGTGTTTTTTGTACTTTTGGAAGTAATACTTTCATTAGCAACAAGAAGCTACGCACCGATATATTTGCTGACTGTTCATATCTATTCTCATATATTTGCACCATTGCAATATGTCTGATCATTTTAACCCTCTGATTTTGAATGTTTTGAATTAACATGACTTTGTACTTACAACTTTGAGAATCAACAACGTCATCAACTAGCCACCTCACTTTATTGACTTTCTTTAGCATCTTTGATCGACAATTAGAAATGCTTTCGCGACAAATTCCCACATCACGTTTTATATGTGCCAGGAGAACACGTCTATAAAATAAAACATCACTCCTTATAAAGTTAATATTTGTTTGATGTTGTTTTCGCTTTTCTTCGTAGAGATTTCTTTCCTTTGCAAGATCTGTATCATTATCCTCACCATATTCATAATAACTTTCATGAACACTTTCAGGATATGTAATACACAGCTTCTTTGTTTGGGTATAGTCATTTTTTTCACGGTAAACTATAACCCCATGGTCTTTAGTAGATAATTCAGTGACGTGTTTCTCTTTGCAAAGACCACATAAATCAACCGTACAATGCCTACAGTAAAACTCGGTGTCATCCTGGCATTGATAACACGGCGGTACTTTACACTGGATGCTCGATACGTCCATGTTATTAGGTTCTCAAAATAACCTGAAATAAGAATGAAGCAGTTTATAAACATATTTTCTTATCCTCAACAAATAAAAAAAAATCATCATGTCATTGAAACAAAATATAACGTATGTGAATAAGTCATGTATGCAATTTAATGCAACATATGAATCAAGCAAAACTAGTAAATTTGTTAAGATTTTTTTGTAGTTTTTCTTTTGAAATTTTTATAAATTAAAAATAGGTTAACTACATCGTCACAAACCAAGATATAGAGTTTCATAGCTTTCTCACACCCGTTTTATGTATTAATATGACAATTTTATTAATACATAACTCGATTATTCGTTGATAAAATTATTATTGTCTTAAATTTGCTTTCATATAACTGTTATTCCTAAACATAAATGGTATTAGATAAATTAAGATAAATATTATTTGTAGGATATTGGATAGGATAGGATTGTTTTGTCAACTTTCACGATAGCAGCACTGTACATTTAGTTTGTTAGCTACTTTTTCTTGATTACCGACGAAATACAATGTAAGGATAACCCCCGAGGCACTCCGAATAAATCGTTCATCTTGCGTTCACATATCGTTTACCGTGCGTTCACCGTTTACGTTGCCCTCCGTTTGCGCTCTGCGTTCGCTCATCGTTCATTAGCGTTCACCAGATTCCGTTCAGCGTACGCTCACCGTTCGCTCAGAGTGCGCTTACCGTTCAAGTGGGAAAGTAGAACGTTTCAGGGACTGTATAGGCGGCACTATCGATACTTATGGAATTCTTTAAAAGAATAAATCATATATGATGTTTATCCATAGTAGTTTCTTTTATTATTTTTATAGCCCCGCTCCGAAGGAGAAGGGGGTATACTGTTTTACCCTGTGTGTCTGTCTGTTTGTCCTTCTGTCTGTCCGTAACAAAAATTTCTGTTGCATTTTTCTCAGCAACTATTCATTGCAGATGCTTGAAATTTTAACACACTATTTATTTAGGCATGCCATATTGTGGGATGTTTTTTTTGTACCAATCGGACGTCAACTTCCTGTTAAATGACGACTTTGTTTACTTTTAGCCTAAATTTTCAAACAAATTTTAGTCAAAAATTTCTCAGCAACTATTTATTGCAGATGTTTGCAATTTTAACACACTATTTGTTTAGGCATGCCATATCGTGGGATGTATTTTTGTACCAATCAGACGTCAACTTCCTGTTAAAGGACGACTTTGTTTACTTTTATCTTAAATTTTCAAACAAATTTTCGTCAGGAATGCCATATCGTGGGATATATTTTTGTACCAATTAGATGCTAACTTCCTGTTAAATGTCGATTTTGCTTATTTTGCATATTCACATCAGAGCGGGGGTATCACTAGTGAGCATTGGCTCACAGATATTCTTGTTTAATAATATTTTACTACAATGTAGAGTCCATGCAATAGGAAGCCGCCCCGGCAACCTCAATGCCTTTATTTATCGGAAATCAACCGACCTTAACTTTCTTAGCCGATATAAACACCCCAGTGGCAGTTGAGGAGTGATCAAAATTAAATTAGCAACAAAACAGAGAAAAAAAACAATCTTCACTAAATTCATTCGCAAACAAAAAGAAACCAATACATTTGACAAAATAAGGCTCTCTGTGGAAATATTTGGTATACCAGAAGCTGTGTTAGCGTTTTGTGTTATTTATTGTAACTTTGAAAATTTGCCTGCCTACAACAAGAACTTTGCTTTGAAGCATATGTATACCCGAACCTATTTAAGCGTGTTGTGTTATTTATAGTAACTTTTAAGATTTGCCTGTCTACAGCCAGGACTTTGTTTTCAGTAGAGCCCTGCTAAAAATCACGATAAATATAGGAATTGTTGATAACTATTACAATCAAACAGTTATAATGTTCATATTAGATTCATGATACTTTTAAATTTAAATAGCGACACATGATATTGTATGTTCATTTTTAAATAATTACACCCAGCAAGTATGATTCCCTCCATTTCTTAAGGAAATTGGATGCGTATTTATACCTGTAAATCTGTAGAAACTGACAGGACTGGAATCTACACGCCCCGTTTGTCAAAATGGTTGAAACCTTAAACAACATAAGAAAAAATACGGGCTGCACGAAATATTCATGAAAATGTCCGACTCAAGTTCCCATAGAAACGATTTGGCTGTTTCTTTTATCTAACATACTGATGTTGTTTTTTTTGTACGAAGCGATCATTGGAGAATGCAATGTCGCCATCTTCTTACCCCGCATTAATCGCGAAAAGAGCATTTTATTGCTTAATAAAAACGTAACTTGTCCTGAATTAAAATAATAATGGGTATTAACAGTAATACAAGTTTCGACAACGCGTAGAAACCTTGTCGTCACAAAAACTGGTGATGTAATAGGCGAAGAATCTAGGTGATTCCCCTAGAACAGGTACACGTACTACACGTTTGAAATCTCAACCTCTCTTATCCTTCAATTGTTTAAGATATCAGTAAGTATAATATAACACTAACTTATATATACCCAAATCAATCATAACATTCCCACTGAACGCAACTCAGTCATAACAAAAACGCGAATCAAGTATCGCAAGAACACCAACAATAAGAGACTATGAAATCAAGTTCGACGATAGCTTACACTGCTTTATCACTTTTTCAATTAATAGTGCCTCCTTATTGATAAACAATAACTATATCATTAATACGTGAATGTTAAATCCCCATAATATTATTCAAATGAATAAGAATTAATGTGTTGGGGTTTTTTGTACAGATGGGCAAAAAAGTATAGCAATCGCAAAAAAATGTTGCCAACAAATTATAGCTCTAGCCCGAACAAACAGTAGCTCCCTTACTTTTAATGACACTGTTCATTTAAGTTAGGCAATGCTTTTTGCGGAAAACTGAGTAACAAAATTTTCCACGATACCTCAACACTAACTTTTCTGAAATATTTAGCATTCTTTATCCACTTTGAAGTTCTGCATTTTCAAACATACATGTACACAAGAGTTCCAAAATCAATATAGCTAGTGATCCAAATCAACCACATTTTCGATTAGCACTTTCCATACAATGTGTTGTATATTGTACTTGTTGAATTTGTAATTTTAAATTTGCCCGAAAGTTGTGTTTATTAGCATCCAAAAAGTAAAACGCCACGGTTAATGTTCGCCAAATGAAGATATATTATCAAACATCTTGTTTTATTTCCCCGTATTTAAAAGGATTTATTGCATTATGTAACGTAAAATTGAAAATCGCATCCAATGTAAATCCCCGGCCAAGCTTTATCCGCATTGGTACTTAAATAAAATACGAAATAAGCTGTCGTTGGTTAATGTTAGTATTAAGGCAGAGGATACTGTAAAACAAATCCGTATTTGACATTTTCTGCAACGATCGCCATCTTCTGAGGTTTGAACTAATTCGTACACTCTGTTTTAACGTACCTTAAATATTTGATCGGAATAAACTACGCAGAGTAAACCTTAAAGGTTACATTCTTGGCGTTTGAAATGCGTAATTATTTTTTTTAGCATTGAATGCTTATTTTTGGATGTTATCTGTCCTATAACACACCAGGCAGTGCAGACAAATTGAAAACTGCGCGTTATTTATATTTATACTGATGTCTATTTGTATGAAATATATATGTATCATCGCTGTAAAGCCATTATACACGCTCTTAGTCAGGGATATGGAACATACATGGAACAGCCATATAAACATATTATTCAGTTTGCATCCGCTATTAAAAATATGGTCCCTTGAAGCCCTTATTACGTAACGCATTATAAACTTTTTATTTTGAATGGTTTAACAAGAAGTACTGTGAGCAAGCTCACAAATATTTTTTTTTTCTATTATCGAAAATGATGGATGCTATCTATTTAACCGTCCATGTTCTATCAATAACAAATGCTCTATTTTTTTTTTTAAATTGTAAATGCTAATGTGAGTGAACAAACCAATTTCTATTTTGTAAATTCCATTTTATTTCAATCTAAGTGTTAATGCATTAAGACATTTGCATCCTTATGTTAACAAACATGACTGGAATAAAAAGATAATCTACATGTCAAGAATCCATTTATGTTTTAAAATTGTGGTATACCAAGCCCGATTTCTTTTCCGAAAAATATTTTCTACACATACCCCCCCCCCCTTAAAAAAAACCAACAAACAAACCATAAAATACATCGATGTTGGCCATTTTCAGAGGGGTTGGGATGATAATCTAACAATTTATGTGGCTTGACACAAGCAAGCATTTGTCATTTTATTTCTAATCATTTCCATTAATACAATGCATGACACAGACAAAGACTAGAGGTACTATGAGCAAGCTCACAATTTATACCCCCCGCTTAAAAAAAAGCATAACTTAAGTAGTTTGCTATTATAGAAAATGATGAATGCTATCCATTTCTATCAATAACAACTGCTCTTTTTTGTTTTTTTTAATAGGTTTTGGTACTATGAGTACACAAACCAATTTCTTTTTTTTTTTAATTCTATTCTATTTCAACTAAACTGTGAACGCATGAAGACATTTGTATCCTTATGATAACCAACATGACTGGAATCAAACTATTATCCACATGTCAAGCAGCCATTAAATGTTTTAAATTTTTGGTATACCGAGCCCGATTTTTTTTACCGAAACTTTTTTTCCACACAATTTATCAGGGCGGGCCATTTTCAGTGGGGCGGGCGGATTAAGATAGTAACAGTTTAATTTCGCCTTACACAAGCAAGTTTTGTGTCAAATTTTACCGTTTTATCATTTTCATTCATGCAAGACATGACACTGATAAGAAATAAGAATTTTTTAACAATGACTTTGAACTTGCCAAAGAGACCTTATGTCAAGGTCATGACACATCCTCAGGTCATAAGCAATCTTTGTTCGATGTAAGAACTTCCAATGTCTCTCCATAAGAAAGATATTAACCGGACACGACATATGCACTGTTTCTGCCAGTGACCTTGACCTTGCCCGAATGACCTTTGGTCAAGGTCGTGACAGACCCTTAGGTTAATGCAATCTTTGTGTGAAGTAAGAACTTCTAATGTCTCTCCATAAGAAAGATATTGACCGAACACGAATTTTGCATATTTTTTCTACCAGTGACCTTGACCGAATGACTTTGGGTGAAGGTAATGACACACCCTCAGGTCATAAGCAATCTGTGTGTGAAGTATGAACTTCCAATGTCTCTCCATAAAACAGATATGGACCGGACACGAATTTTGCACTTTTCCTGCCCTTGACCTTGCCCGAATGACCTCTGTTCAAGGTCATGACACACCCTCAGGTTATAAGCAGTCTTTGATTGAATTATGGACTTTCAATGTCTCTCCATAAGAAAGATATGGACCGGACACGAATTATAAAGTTTTTTTTCTGCCAGTGACCTTGACCTTGCCCGAATGATCTTGTATCAAAGTCATGGCATACCCTCAGGTCATTAGCAATCTTTGTGTGAAGTAAGAACTTCCAATGTCTCTCAATAAGAAAGATATGAACCGGACACGAATTTTTGCACAGACAGACAGACAGACGGACAGACGGACGACAGACAAAATGTGATCAGAATAGCTCACTTGAGCTTTCAGCTCAGGTGAGCTAAAAATATGGTCGAAGGGGCCACTTTTTGAGTCCTTAGAAGGGTTTTAAGGGCCTGAAAATGATAACTTTATCACAGTTTAAAAAATTAATTTGGAAGAGTTGTCTCGCTTTGCACAATGAAAGATAATGATTAAAACTCTAAGCATACCAATTTTTCGGCTTACAGAAATCATTACTTTCTCAAATATTAATTTTTGATAATTTTCATGTGCATATTAAAGATTACATTAAGACATAAAGTTCTAGAGTTATCTTTCTTTAGGCATTTAAAATTCCTGCGAGTTCATGTATGGCCATTCGTGTTTACTACGGCGATCAATTTTTTTAATACAAAGTTTTGAAAATGTTTTAACAATTTAATTAAAGGGTTTAAAGGGCCGTCGAAAAGCCCTTCCTTTTTGTTGAAGACAAAAACAGGTCTAGTTATTATTTTTTTCTTTTTCTCGACAAAGTTTCCTCGGCGATTTTTTGAAAACAGAAAGACATATTAAAACAATTATGAAATAGTCTTATAGCATTTTTAAATGACACGCGTATGTAAGGTTTTGGAATTCCGGTTCCGGCACTTCCGGTTTTGACAAGAGAAATAAAACAAATTCATTGAAACACAATATCTTTATTATTTTTTGAGTTAGAGCATTCAAATTTAAGAATTAGATGTATTTTGTATAGGTGTACAAAATCATAAGCTTTGGCATTTCTCTTTATCTTTCCGTTTTTGAGATATTAGGGCTCAAACTTGGATAAAAAGGGGATGAAAAACAACAACAAAGAAATCAGAAAAGCTTCGGAATTTTATAAGACGCCTAAAAATTGTTTAGATAGAAGTATTTAACATATTCAAAATTCCATTAAAAAATAATGAGTACTTCCGGTTTAATGAGCAGATGAAAATCGTCTATGGGAGTTTCAGTGTTAGATTAAAATCAAGCGTTGTTCGGTTTCTCAAAAAACTTTGAAGTAAATATTACAATATTTTATTTGTATAATGACACTGCCAATGCGCACTCGGGAAATGTTTTTGGGTAGACAATTCGAAAAAAATAAGGGATCTGCAGGAGCCAACGTTCAAAACAGCCCTTTAGCTGTAACTTTCTTATTTTTCATCCGATTTCCAAAATCTTTTCAGTTTATTGTTAAGAACAAAGAGTACAATCTTAAAATTATGGCCACTTTTTGACTCCTTGTAGGGGTTTTAAGGATTTGAAAATGATACCTTTGAAAAAACTCAAAATTTTATTTTGAAAAAGTTATCTCGCTTTGCTATAAGAATTTAGATCATAATACTATGGGCATACCTAATTTTGTGTCCGAGGAATGAATACTTATTTTTATATGATTTTTTGAAAATATTCCTCTAGAAAATGAAAGTATAGCTACATGTAAAGTTCTGGAGTTATCTTTCTTCTGACATTGCATTACTCATAAGTTCTTATTTAAGCAACTAGTTATATCAAGGCGTTGAAAAACTTGGGAAATAAATTAGAAAAGATTTTTTTTCTGCCATTTTAAATAAAAAAGGTAAACGTGGCTGTCGAAAAGCCCTTACTTTTTATTGAAGACAAAAACAGTTCTAGATATTATTATTTTTCCAATTTTTGAAAACGGTAGAAAAAAATATAATCTAATGTTTATTTTGTAGTAACAATCTCTTAGTTCTCCCGTATGTCCCTTTTTGAACTTCTGGTGTATATACTTCCGGTTTACACATGCAAAATACAAAAAATTCAAATAACATTTGTATCTATTTTATTTTTTGATAATAAACTAAGAAGTTTTGAAATTAGATATTTCATGCTATGATATACAAAAGTGCACGCGAAAACTTTTTCCTTCCTCTTACTGTTTCCGAGATATTAGGCTTCAAACTTTGAAAAAAAGGGGGGATGAAAAAGTAGAAAAAAAAATAAACAATAAATCTTTAAAATGAGGCATGGAAAATTTTGAAATTGTCCTAATCATCATATATTTAAAGTTTCGTTTAAAACTATTGAGAAGTTCCGGTTTTATAAGTTGATAAAAATTGTCTATGGGGGTTTTAATGTTACACTAAATACACGCGTGTCACGTTTTCTTAAACAGTTTGTAAGCAATTTTTTTTAATATTTCATATTCATATTATGGGACCTAATGCGTAGACTGGAAAAGGTTCTGAAAATTCTGGAAAAAAAGGGATATTGAGGGGTCAATATTCAGCCCTTAAGCTGTAACTTTTTTATGATTCATCCGATTTTTAAAATCTTTTCGATTTATAGTTCAAAGTGGAGAGTACCATTTCAAAATTATGGTCCAAAGGACCACTTTTTTGACTCATTATGGTGATTTTAAGGGCCTAAAGATCACTATTTTGTAAAATTTCAAAAAAGAATTGATAAGAGTTATCCCGCTTTGCTTAAAAAACGTATAGAGATAAATACTCTTAGCATACCAAGTCTTGGGTCCGAGAAATAAGTGTTTACTTTAATAAAAATTTTTGATAATATTCTTAACGAAATTAAAAGTATTTCTACTTTATCAGTTCTGGAGTTATCTTTCTTTTGACATTGAATTACTTATAAGTTCTGATTTAGGAAATGGCTACACTAATGCGTTGAAGAATTTGGAGACAAAAAAAGATATGTTTTTTCTTGCCATTTTAAATTAAAAAAGGGATGAGCAGATGTCGAAAAGCCCTTACTTTTTGTTGAAGACAAAAAAAAATTCTAGTTCTATACATTATTGTTATGTTGTGCTTATTTTAAGTAATTTTAATTTTTAAACGTACATACTTTTTTTTTTAAATTAATGATTTCAGGTCGAGGTATTTTACCTTTTGCTTATTATATTAACATCTTTTTTTTTAAATATTTTTTTTATTTTAAAATATCCTTAAAACTTAATAATGTAAATCCAAAAAGTTGACACTTTACTTGTATAAACATACATACATGTATATATTATATGTTAAACATATTCATAATGCTTGATATATTTATTTATGAAGGTCCAACGGTATATGTTAGAAGGATGGCTGGATTTTATTTGTACGTTTCCAATACAACTTCAAAGGAAAAAAGCCATCTCTGTTTCCATGAAAATCAAACAAAGCAAGAAATGATATTGGAGGACATAAGCATCAACTGTTTTGTTTCCGGACGCTACGTCATCTACTACAATGAACGTAGATGGAATGTTAAGTACCCTGATTTCTATTCAAAGTATGCCTACAACGAACTGTGTGAAATAGAGGTTTATGGTGAGTGTGATGGAGAAAAGTCGCATTTATTATAAACAGAAATAACAATTTTAATGCGGGTGAACAATAAACAGGATGAATCTGTGCCATTCAGTCAATTGAAATATGACTGAAAGGTAACTGAAATGTGACTGACTGACAGAGCTCTGTTATTCAGTCACCTATCCAGACCTTTCAGTTAACATTCAGTTTTTGTCCGCGGCATATCTTCTCGTCCCTTAGGCCAGTCTGGCTTATACTTCAGTCACAGAGTGCCTTTGTGTCAAGGGTGTGCAGGGATTTTAAACAGTTTCTTTAAGTCTAAAGTTAAGGTCATATCAGAATTATTTGGAAAAAAAAATACTTGTCCGGAGCATATAATTATCTCCCCTTTATCAAATCTGGCTCATACCTCACCCACAGAGTGTCTTTGGTCAAAGGCTTTGGGGTCATTAAATGATGTTTATAGGTGAAGATTCAAGATCATATCAGACAACGCAATTTTATTTTTAGAGAATGAAAACTATCCACTAGGCCCTATTCGTCAGCAGTACAGAACATAAATTATGTTTTCAAACTAGGAGCAATTGTGTCTGGTTCTTTTTGTTGGCAATGAAATCTAGACCAACTATTTAACAGCATAACTAGACATTGAAATATATACCAAATATTGAATGAAAATCTCTGTAAAGCAATGACGTGTGTAATAGAGAAAGATAAAATCATATAAGCAATCTAAATTTTGATTTGCACTACAGGATACAATAATTAATTTACTCAACTTTAATATTGCACCGATCATAAATTTATCTTATCGTCGAATAAACAATAGTAATATAGTTACTTATATTTCACATCCTGTTTACTTAAATCGAGTACTTAAGTTTTTACATGTTAGGCGATGTCTGCTCTCATGTTGCATTAATTCAGATTAGTGTTCAAATAATAGCCCGGGCTAAAATAAAGTTTGTATACCAACGCCATGCATATGCAATCAGACATCAACAAAAAGGTAAAATAGCTTAGAATTTTCTTATTTGTATTATTGTTCTACACCTTTTCTTTGAGATAACATGTATAAAAGCTGACCTATTGCAAGGCAACTACAATAAAATTATTGTTTTCTTCGTCAACTAAGGCAGAAAAAAACTACGAACAGTGATAACATGTCTAAACAGCTAGAGAGGCTATGCCAAACACCACCATACCAAAGCCTACTCTCCAAAGCTTTTAATATCACTGACCAGTTCTCACCACTGCAGCCTAGCTGAAACAAAACATATATGAATACACATCAACAAAAGGAAATCCGTGACTCACACGATGAAGCGATAAACTTTGATGAACAGTTTAGCAAGCAGTCCTTGAGCAAATAATGGCGCACTCACAGGGTCGGGCGACTAGCAACTTCAATTTGCTATCCTATTTGTTGCACTAATTTTCAAGTGAATGTTTGACTGTAATACGTAAGACAATTTATTATTCACAAATGTGCTAACGTTTCTGCAATAATCTGAAATACTGATGATAATTAATCTTGATCAACTTGCCATATGCAATGTGCATGATTTTAAATGATAGTTTATTATTTATATTTTGAATAATTAAAAATGTTTGTTACACAAGATATGATTTATCTTTATTCACAGGGTAGCTTGCTTTGTCAAATGAGTTTGAGAAAAGGGTTCATAAATTGGTACCATTACAATATGAGAGGAGGGGACAAAACAATTTTTTCAGATTCAAATGTTCCAGATTTACTCACTTTACAACCACATCTATAAAATTCAAATTTTCCACTGGCAGTAGTATAAACTGACAATTTATCTCCCAGTTCATACAAATTATTTTACGCGAAGACAACATAGTAAAAGAATGGCACGTTACATGAAATTGGTTAGTCAATACTCTTTTTATCTCAAAGAGCGTCTTGTGACGTTTGAATCTTTTTAACAGAGTCCGCTTGAAGACATTTAAAAAGAAAACACCTCACATAACATATTGGTTTTTTTTTGCTCGTTAGAATGCTACAATGAAGTATGTAAGAAACATATAATCTGCATAAATTACATCATGACTTGAAACTAACAGTTCGTACATATGCGCGAAACTGTTTATTATACAGTACTAGTTATTGGTTTATTTCAGCATGAGGAAAAAAACCGAGAAAGAGTCATGTTTAATTGTATACCTGAGTTTAAAATTAAAGCTTCACGATAATTCGGTGACAAGGTGATCAAAAACTTTTTATTTGCTATTTCTGTTGATCTATTGCAAAGATATAACAACCGCAAACCTATATTTGTATTGAACTGATCAACATTTTTTATAACATAATAAGTATATTTTGAAAAGTTATGTTGCTTACCAGACGTCTTCGGAACTAATTGAATAATATCCGAAACAAAACTAGTTTTGATCTCAGGTGACGTTCCTTAGATATTTTAAACATTTTAATTCTATGCATGAAGTTGTGGCTTCTTGTAATGCTGATGTGCACCCGTTGTTGAACACATTTGATAATTTGGTCCAAAATACGAGTGCGAATTGGGTTTTGATAATAATTAGTATCTGCATTTACATCATTTGTTAAATGCATTTGAAAGAATTCAATATTGATGCTAAAGTACAGAAAAATATGAAGACCATACTTCAACAATGATTTATCATGGGTGTTTTATGTACATGTAGCATACTGGCGCAGTTTATTAAGATTGATAATTTAAAACATTTTAATTCTTTTAACTTGCTTTAAGTGTAGTAAGATGGCTCAGTAATAGTTTTACATTCAGTCACAGAAATACACCAGGCACTAGCATCCTATGAAAATTTAGTTATACGTGTAATGTTTAACTGATAATTTACAATTAATGTAAAAAAAAAAACCATCAAGACGTAATATTGTCCATGCATTTTGTTTTAAAAGATAACACCTTCTAATTGAAAGTCATTTTCGGAAACACATCTTTTTTTTATGCACAACAAGAAATATTTATTGTACAATCTCAAATGACCGTGTCAAAAATATTTAAACAGAAGATTTTTAGTAGCTTTTAAATGGCATTAAACTAAAGTTCACGCATTATTTATGATGCATACCATATTCAGGTTTTTTTTACCATGACACATTCCCGGTTATTACATGGCAAATGCACTTTTAAGGTAATTCCAGTGTCTTTCGGATCCGGTTCTTTTTTTACACAGCGTGCTAAATTTCCGGTTATAATTTTGGCGCACAACAAGTGTTTTAAAATAGTAATGGTTTGGTCAAAAAGTGGGAAATTTGTTAAAATATCGCATCTCCGTCGTTTAGAGAGATTGGAGAAAGCAAGGAAAGCAGCAAAATGTAAACACGGTAAATGAGTGTGTAATATAAGTGTACGTATTGTATGCATTCTCTTCCAACAATTACACTGCGTTTATGTAGCTTGACGACCTCATGTGTCCTCCGGGACAAGGAGAGGATAAGTAAGTAGTTGTGTAGCTTGAACATTAATTAAAACTATATAACACTGATTGGAGTTTAATCTACAGATAAATATGTGTAAAAACTGGGATAGAAAGTATCTGACAGAAAGGGGGGGGGTACTACTGCACTCAATTCTATGTGGTTTTTGGCAGTCTCGACCTTAATTTTATATGTATTATACAGTTTCATTAAATATATCAACTTTAGTGACTGTTAGATTGTGTCTTTTTGGTACATTAAATTTTTTCCAAAGTTTGCAAAAAACAACTTGTAAAATTTACATTTTGAATATGGGGGTACACGTGTTCAAGAGACTATCAAGCAAAAAGTAGATGGTCAATTTTGATAAACTATATTTTTTTGTTAACACAATATGTAACTCTTAATAAATATTTTTTAAAAAATGTATGTAAACTGAATAATTTTTTACAATTTTCCAAAAATATGCAATTTTGTGATTTTTATGGAAGGTCGTGGCAAGAAAAAATATAATATTTTTTATATTTTCTGTAGAAAATCAATAAAATTTTTATGATTAAATGATAATCAATTGATTTGTTTAAAATATAACCTAACATGATGTATTTTGGTGCATAATTTAATAAATTATGAGATCATGCTTCATGGTGTTAAATTTTAGCTGTTGAATTTTTGGACATTGTGAGCTGAAGCTCACTGTAGGAAAACAAACGTGCAAAAGTATAAATATTTTGGCCTCTATAGTAAGTTTATAAGTTGTTTTAACTGTTCAAATTAAAAAATGTTTGGTTTGACACAGATTTCTAAAACACTGCAGTTACCTTAATTTTATGGGCATGAGATAATAGTATGCATCACCACAACAATTCTCTATACGCTCACAATTTTGTTAACTTCAATGCGCATTATAGATTAAGAAAAAATCTATTGTAGTTTTCGGAAGAATTAATTTAAACATCCAAAAGCTACTTGCCTGTTTAATTCAAGCTAAACCATTTTAACAATGATAAATACAATTATTTTTTAGTTTATGCTTTAAAAATACACATACGTATTGATGTTTCAACCAAAACAAAAAACAAAACATACAATCATTAATATATAAAGTTAAAATGTCATGACCAATATTAACGCATTAGCGTTGTAAATGACCTCGCTGCTTTTTGCTTGATATGTTTTCAAATATCGAGGTGGTTTTACTTATTTCCATTGCGTCCGGGTTCAAACTGCACATTTCTAAATATGGGTTAATTTGCATGATTGGTTCTGCTGTTGCAATAAGAAGTTATGAATACATGTATACCATTCACCGTGCCTGCATTTCATCCACTTTAAGACTAAGCAAATATTCATTCAGAAATTGTGCGCACTATTGTTGATATTTAAGTGCATACTTATTATGCAGCTTTAAGAAACACAAGACTAGCGTATATCCACTCTTCTTTAATATCGCATTCAAATAAGCAATTAAGATAAGTACATTTACTTGAACGATCCAATGCATTTATATTATTTCATAGTTAACATTTTTAGATTAAGACGGGCGTTTTCCTAGGCGACAAAAACAATTGAAATGCAATTGAGCGTTGAGGTACACTTACTTTTTGTTTTATAAAATCCCAGGTCAAACACTACCATTCTTAAAGCGTCCAACTAAAACGTACAACCTGAAAAGCTCAATTTTATAACACTTAACAGATATGTTTGATAACTTGAAAGTTCTTAAAACAAGTACATAATTGATCATCATAAATAAAATTTTGTCTAAACTACGATGGAAATTTTTGAAATCTAATTTACATTGATTAATTATTACAATAAATGAAGTTGATTAGAACACTTTTTTATCCAATTAGCAGTCGCTAAATATTCTATTAAGTGATATTTTTAATTGTTAAGAATTTCTCTAAGTTCACAGCGATATCACATTTCGATTGATAACTTACAGAGGCGTAATCAAAAGAGAGATGATTTTTGAGTGGCGCGGAGCTTTTGATCAGTCAATGAAAAAGTACTCGCGGCCTCCACCCTTTTTAATTGCGTACATTTTACTTAATATGATCTAACTATTACTTAGAACTCAAACTAGTATAGCTTTCAATCAGATATATTGCCTGTGTTTTACTGGGTTTAAACAATACCAGATCAAGAACACCCACCGAAATCGATTCTTGCTTACTTAAACAAATGAAATGTTATCTTCTTCATGTTTGATAATATTTGTATGTTGAAATAATGTATATGGTTAATTACAGGTATAATGTATTTTGAAAGATGTTTTCACTTTGCTATTATAAATTAAAGAAAATGAAGAAATGGTACATGTATTTACGCTAGTCATTGTTATGATATCCTTAAACTTCGTGTACATGAAGCATGAACTTCTTAACTGTTAGATATGCCTGATAACTGTCCACTTAATAATGTTGAAGTTTACTGTTGAGTAGGTTATATCACAACACTTTAACTCTATGGTTAAATTTCGTTTCGTATTAAATCTCTATTTTAGACGATTATCTGCATAAAAGGTAATGTTTTTGTAAAGATATGCGTAATAAAACAACAATCTGACAAATTGATCGTTTGTTGTTCTAGAATAATATGTTCGCCTATGGAAAACTAACAAAACATACTTAATTTTTTTTACAAAGTATTTCTTTTTTTTTTTATTTCATTAGGAATCACAAAATTTTAGTGTTAACAGTAAATTTGTTTTAGGGTTTAATTTTACCACTACATTATATGTATGTCTCTCTTTAATTTTACTTCCTTGTTGCTGCAAAGAAAAAAAGGTGTTCAGCGAAGTTGTTTTATTTCTTCACTTGAAAACTCATATTTGATTGTAAGATTTTATATTTTTGTTTATAATCCAAATGGTTAAATTAATTGTATTTCTGGTTATGTATACGCTTGGTGATAAACCATACATGTATAAATATGGACAAAAATGTAGATGCTGCCTAAACCCAGAATTGGTGATGTATTATCGTCTACAAAATGGTATCATTTTCAAATGACCGTTAATAATCCAAAACTGTTCGTTTGAAAAATATATTTGGGGAGATATAACATAACAATATTCTGAATTTATCTCTTGCATATTTAATTTAAAACATTAAAGGAGGTAAACATTATGTTACGTGTACGGACGCTTTTTGCTTCTATATGAAAGCTCAATGTTTTAAAACAATGTTTTTTTTTCTCTTAAGAAGAAAAAAAATGAAATAAATAACGAAATAAAAATGAAATATTGGTGTTTGCCACTAATTTATGTAAACAAAAACAGTTTTTTCCGATAATAAGTAGTCGGAAAACTGATTAATATATTTAATAGAACTTCTACGTACGCGGTGCGCCATTTTTATGCATGATCATGCAGTCTGTATGAAGCAGTTTAACATATTTCCATATTTTTCGATCAAATGCACGTACATTGTTGTTTACTGTCCATCGCTAACTTGACTCAGCGGAGGAACACCAACTTTTTATGCACATGTACGTAGAAGTGTACTCGGTATATTGATATTTCGGCCGAATCATGTATCTTTCCATGATTAAAATGAAACAAATCTACGAAGGGCTGCCAAATGATAAAAAGTTAATTATTTGGAAGACTAACGTATGAATCGGCAATATCTTTTTTATAAGGAAACCCTCATAATTATGTTCTTTTCTGTTTCTTTCTTTTTTTTCTTTTAATGTTAAGTCGTTCACGACAGTTATTTATGATAAATTTAGATATAATATTATCTAGTTATAATTACTCATTTTAACTACTTTTGGATGAGCTCCGATAATATCTTTGAAACAGGTTTCTTTCATTGGTTGGTACTTAGTGCTAAGTTTCACTAGACGATAAAAGCCAGCTATTAAAATACAACTGCTATAAGATCAGGAAGTTTGTTTCACGAATTCAAGTAGTATTTTATAGAACATTACACTTATTCGTAAGAAGCTTTACTTCATTACCATTAAAAAAGGAAGGACATTTTTAAAATGATTTTTAAGCGATATTTCTATGGAAAAAATAATGTACAAAATCGGGATTAAATATGCTGTACATAAAAGGATAAAACACGAATTCGTCCTCGTAAAGAGTTTTCCGATATCCAGAAAAGATGTCGGGGAAAAGAAAATTAAGGATTCGCGCATGAGCATTAGTCTAAAAAAATAGTGTAAAGAAACTAACATTAGGAATTTAAACAAATAGGTTGTCAAACACGCACAACACATTTTATTTTAAATGAAATATGTTTATTTTAAGATTCAAGATGTATTAGAATGTATTTCCTCATCGCCCTAGTTTTGCTGCTCGCAACATGCGCTTTCGGTACTGGTAAGTACATATATACATGTAAATAGATGCAAAACAGTGTGCGTAAAAATACATGGTGCCTGCATTCAATTTATCGTTAAGCTCAACAATTTATAAAAAAAATAATTTAAAATATAAGGATTAAAAATGAATTATATGTACCATTAACTAAGACGAAAATAAACTAACAAAACGAAGGTACAACTTTTTTTTCATAATTTTAATAGTTGATTAGTCTTAAACATGTTACTATATATTGCTGACTCACAATTTGAGTGTAATTATATAAGTAACGATATGCATGCAAGACAGAATGAGTCTTGGTTTATCAGCGAAAACATATAACGACATATTGAATAAAGTGTTATTGTTTTTAAAGTCCGCCATGTGTACATTGTAATACGACATTTCTCTAAAGAAAACATAGCATTTGGTAAACCTACCTGGCAAGAACATCCCTGGCCTGATCCTAATTACTATTGTGGTGATAATGCAGTGGATGGTTTATACACTAATCGTTCACTTGCTGGAGGTCAATGTTCAATGTCAGATAATGATCAATACACAGCTACATGGCGAGTTGACCTGGGGAGTGTGTTCAGCATCAGCTATATCAACATCTACTATAGAACTGATAATGAGCTAAGTATGAATAAATCTTTATATTAGAAAAAATATATCTCTATTAATCATCAGTTCATAATGTCTATTTAGTAACATTTATAAGTTTAAATCATAATGTAATTCTATACATTATTGTTATGTTGTGTTTATTCTAGATAATTTTATTTTTTGAACGTACATATCATTTTTTTTTAAGTTTATGATTACAGGTGGAAGTATTTTACCTGTCGCTTATTATGTTAACTTCTTATTTAACCTTAATATATTTTATTTTAAATATGTATTTCAAATATTAGATAAAAACTGTATCCATGTGTGCGTGCGTAATAATCGAACAGAACGTAGTTTGTAAAACAAAAATGTGTGTAGGGTTTAAACGATTTCAAACAGATACCTAAATAGCATCAAAAAAATAAATATTTCAAATTGATTTCAAGTTTCTTTTTTTTAATTTGTTAACGAGTAATTGCCTATTTTCGTATATGAACGTGCATATATATGATCTGCAATGAAACAAAGTAATATCAATGTAACAAATACATAACAGATTCTGATGAATGTATTAACAATTTAATAATGCATAAACTATTTATTTATGAAGTTCCAACGGTATATGCTAGAAGGATGGCTGGATTTCATTTGTACGTTTCCAACACAACTTCAAAGGAAAACGGTCATCTGTGTTTTCATGAAAATCAAACAAAACAAGAAATGATATTAGAGGACATAAGCATCAACTGTTCTGTATCCGGACGCTACGTCATCTACTACAATGAACGTAGACGGAATGTTAAGTACCCTGACTTCTATTCAAAGTATGCCTACAACGAACTGTGTGAAGTAGAGGTTCATGGTGAGTTTAATGCATGGGAGTTCCTGTTTTATTAATAACGTCAAAACGTAAATTAAAAATGAATTAAAAATTATTTTTAACGATTATCACCTTTAATGCCACTGTTTTGACAGCAACTGACAAACATGATTTTGTTTTTATTAGCTCACCTGAGCTAAAAGCTCAAGTGAGCTTTTCTGATCACATTTTGTCCGTCGTCCGTCTGTCCGTCCGTCTGTCTGTCCGTCTGTAAACTTTTCACATTTTGAACTTCTTCTCTAAAACCACTTGGCCAATTTCAACGAAATAAAGTATCCTTATGGTATGGTGAATATAAATTGCAGAAATGAAAGACCGATCTTTATTCAAAGCGGAGAAAACCTCGAAAATGTAAAAAAAGGGGGTGCATTTTTAAAAATCTTCTTCTCAAGAACTACTGAGTCAATTTCAACCAAATTTGGTACATAGTATCCTTATGGCATGGGGAATATAAATTGCAGAAATGAAAGACCGATCTTCATTCAATGCGGAGAAAACCTCGAAACTGTAGAAAAAGGGGTGTGCATTTTAAAAAAATCTTCTTCTCAAGAACTACGAAGTAAAATTGAACGTAATTTAACATAAATAATCCTTATGGAAAAGAAAATATAAATTGCAAAAATTATGGGCTAATTCTGTTTCAAATTTGAGTAATTTACGAAAATAATAATAAAGAGATAATTGCGGTCAATCAGTTAATAACTTCGGGTTCGGTATTCCATATCTCGAAAACGAAAGTTCTTTGTTTGAAGCAGCCATTGACGCATGACAAACGGGTCAAACTGACAAATGTTGTGCAACAGTTTACGTGCGAAGGGAATATTTGAAACATGCAAAATATATGCGTTGACATTTTAACTTGTGACGGTGGTTTTAGCTTGTTTTTATTTTCGTTTCATTTTCGTTAATGATGCTTTTTAACTTGAGGGGAACTATCGCCTGTATTTCGGAAATTTTACGTATCTAATCAATATAGACTTCGGTAAATCAAACAGCTGATTGTTTACCTGCGCTAAATGAGCAAAATCTGATGCACTAACAACATATTATAAAATACTATACATCCTATTGGTAATTCGGTACGATCTACGTAATGGTTGATTAATGCAACGTGTTTTGTTAAGATGCTCGGCATTTTCAGTCTAAACGGAGATTGTTTTCGCTGCTAGAAATATATAGGTATATATATTTTGAGAAATAAATTGTGCTCTTTCTTTGTTTTAGTGCATGTTTCTTTTGTTTTAATCGTTTACAATTTTCTCTTTACTAACCATATTTGAGTGCCAAGTTTCGAATTATAAGCAAGATACAGAGCTTTGCTCACAGAGCTGAGGCCATGCTTTCGTTCATTTACATTTTAAAATACCAAGTTTAAAAATCTTAAGTTGAATCAACTTGAATGTAATAAACTCTTGTGAACAAAAAAATTGACTCAAACCTAGCAGAATTGTGAGCTCTGTATCTTGCTTATAATTCTACGATTGACGCTGAAATTTTGATTAATCACTAGAAATGTGTCACTAAACGTTAAATACTTGTACAGAAAAATTAAAAGGATCATATGTTGTTACTGCTTTCTGGGGCTCCCTCCTTATACGATGAATTATATGATATCTACACCAACTTTGATGGTTTTTCAGACACAATTAAATAAAAACGACCTCTATAAAACAGTTTAAAACATTACTGTAACGGGGATAAATGTATTATCGCTTTTGAATTAAGATGAAAAAAAAGGGGGGGCCTTAGTGAAATAGAGTGATATGACTGTCAATACATTGCAGTGGCGTCGGAAGCTAATCAAAAGTAGGTGGAAGGGGGGG
>WFKH01011926.1:41965103-41977418 GCA_016163765.1 Magallana hongkongensis
CGGGGTGGGGGGGTGGGGGCAATTGTTGGTTTTTTGCTCATTTGTGGGGATGCAATTTCATGGATGCACCGGTTTTCAGTTTCAGTAAGAAAGATAACTCTTTCTAAATTTGTTTTTGTTGAGGATGTAAATTCGTAGAGGAAGGCTACCCACGAATACCATGAAAATTAAGCCACCACAAATTCTAATGAATCCACAGTATTTGCTGCTTATCTGACATTAGTTTTAGCAAGATTTAGGCCTTTCATTACCTAAAAACGAAGTTTATGGGGGTATATTTGAATCATCTTGTCTGTCTATACACAATTTTGTTTCCCAGATAAACTTGAAATATTTTAAACTTGTTTCAATAATATAGTTACTTAAAGTATGTAAGTACTTTAAGTCACATTTGCGGCAAATTGCCCCATTTGAAATTAGCGATGACAAATATTTATAATGACTTTTTTTTAAGATTTGAAAAAAAAAATCTGGAAATAGGCTTTTTTCATTCAGTCATTAGATGGCCAAAAAATAAGTATGCACACTAAAATTATCGAATCTGTAAGTTTATGTTAGTACATGTGTACTTAACTTAGATTGTAAGTTCAAATTTATTTATATTTACAGCTGCTGTAGCTCGATATTTTGAGTGAGTGGCTCAGAAGGAGCACAAAGAAAAAACAGGAAAAATTGAGCAGCACAAGGCAAAAACGCTCCACTACAGCAGGAGAAAGAGGGTACATATTATGATGTATAAGCATGAATTGATATCCCATAGGATTTTTTTTCATTCAAGAATGTTCACATTCAAAGATATTGCTCAGTTTATGCACTTATATATGATGATTTTTTTTTAATGCTTATAGAAATTGCAATGGAGAATGGCAATGGTCGAGAAAAAGACGGGATGGGACGAAGCAAAGAAACGATGCATCTCGAATGCTTTAGAGGTAAGTTACATGTCCTCAGAGAAAGAAAACAATTCTGAAGACGAAACGTTTCTGAAGACCAAACCATTGATTTGGAGGTCGGAAGAATATACTAAAATATTAGAGGAAGTGGACAAAAAATATGAAAGGTCAATGTCCAACAGATCAAAACGACAGATGTCGAAGAGAGTTAAGGGGGATGTGCCATCAACAAGACCAAAACCACTCGTAAAAAAGGAGCATGAATGGGTTTTTGCTCAATAAAGCTGAACACCACTCATGAAAGGCATTATCTGCCATATTATTCTTTCATCACCGATATCCCTACAACCCCTACTTAACCCTCAGAGCTCTTAACAGTTCAAAGTATTTCACTACAAAGTTTTCACCTGTGTGGACGTACATCTTACATTGCTGCCATATTGGGTTGCAATGAAATTATCATTTTTTTTTACACTTTTCGAATTTCCAAGCAAGAAAAGTTTTTACATCAAATATAATGTATTACCGGTACTTACAAACAGTAATTGCACATTAAACAAGTAATAAGTGCACAAATTCTATGACAAGGAAAGAAATACTACGTTGGCCACAAGTTTCCTGTGTCAAATCGAAGGGTTTATATATCTGTGTGATGGTGCATATTTATGAGTGTTGTTCAGCTTTAATAATCATTAGTTTAATCATTGTGAATATATGTGTACACATTTTATTGTAATCAAATATATTAATATTGACTGCTTTTTTCATAAATCAAATACGTTTTGTTTTTTTTGTTTTGTTTTTTTTTTTTTTTTTTTTTTTGAGAAACTTCATGCATTTAGTTTATATTGATATGGCTTAAAATTGTCACCGTAGACTTTTAAGCAAGGATTCAAATTTAACATTGTATTGCTAGCCACAATATTTAGATTTTTGGGAATGATCATGTCTACTACATGTTACTATATGACAGTAATATATTTAAGTATGTTTAAATTCAGCGACTCCTATAAACATTTTCTTTCATTCACGGAATAATTTTTTGTTGTAATGATTTTTTTTTTCACATTTATGAAAATTCTGTGTGAACAGAGAGATCATTTTTCTTCAGTGGAATATCGAAATATCGTGTCAATTTATTGCATTTTTTTTTTAATTGTGTTAACTACTGATGTTTTTTTTTTTAGCATTATGTAAAGACTTCAATATTTTTAGGGCTCTCTTTACACTTTCCATAAAAAATCATTTGGCATGTGATAGACATCTGGAGTAGGTAAAATCTAAGAATTCAGGAAAAACATGCACTAAAACAATGAATTATTGAATAATCAAAATCACCTTTACTCACATATCATATTTTAACAAGCACAACTACACTACTCTTCTAAAGAATGCATTTACTGAGATATGGATTGAATAATCCTCTTTGACTTGGTCACTCTCACTTTTGAGTTTTCACAAATTTCAGACAATAGGTTTTCCAAACCCTGTTGGTCATCTCTTTTAAAGGCTAAAAGGCTAAACTAATATTGGAAAGAGACAATCCACCATTAGCTATTTTGGAGGCCATACATTTTGAAATAGTCTTTGATTGAACCAAAGGAAGCAGTGAATCACAACGGGGCTTTGCATCTCTTCTAAACTTAAAAATCGACACAACAGATGCCAATGAAAAAGAAAAGCTGGATTTGTCAGTTATGCTGGGCTCTATCTTCTCTACGAGTCTAGATAAAGCAAAAACATCTTGCAAAGAATCATGAGCATTGTACCGATTCTCAAAAACCCTTTCATACACTTTAGGTTGGGAGTAAGATGGCAAGTTAGGAAGACATACCTTAAAAAGAGGAAGAGTATCAATTACACCAATTACTCCAGTTGACATTAAGCTTTCTAACAAATTGTTATTTTCTAATGCTGAAAGTAATATTGGAATGTCAAAAGATTTACAGTTATGTCCAACTAAAACCACTTTCTCTAACTTTGCCAAAAACACAAAAAGTTTCTGTAAAGCCGGTTGAGTTCTGGAGTATTCAACTTCCCTGTTATTGTGGTAATTTTCCCATTTTCAAACTGTATACCTGTTACTGTTGAAGCAGCAGGAGAAATTTTCTTTCCAGGCTTAATATAACAGTTGAATCATTCCCCATTAGAGTATACAACTGACAAATGTATGATATGGCAGTCACGACCTGAAAAAGTTCAAAAATGAATTTGCATAACTAAGCAAGTGGATTTAAAATTTTCATTCTTTAAATTTGAGGCAAGCATATAGCATGGTAAGTGAACCATACGTTCCTTGGACAAATAAATACATGTAATACAAATTAAACTGACAGCACTTATGACACTTTCAGTTGCATATGGTTTGTAGATGACCTAGGTTTTTTCGTGGTCAGTAAATTTATTTAAGTTGAAAAATGTATCATACCAGGATCATTGATTGCATGTATATTTATTAAATGTCCATCAATGTTGAATATTTCATACCAAGTCCAGTTGTTTCAACATCAAAGAAGGCCAAATGACATTCTCTCAGTTGCTCTATCTCAACAGGGATGTATTTAGGATGTACACAAGGTGACGGTATCCTCTGAATATCAGTGGATAGGTGATCCATTAGGGTACATCCTGACTGGTATGAAGTCCCTTCTCTCACCTCTAAGCTTGCATTTATCTTGTACCTGTTATTAAAAGAATTACCTATTAAATATATGTGCATCTTTCAGCATATCTTTTAACATTTCAAATATTTTACCATAAAGCATGCTAAATAACTTTGGAACAATAAATCTATAATGCAACTCTGCCATCAGATAATTTATATAAGACCTAAATAGCTCATTATTACTTCATCGATTTCTTTGCTAGTCTTTTTTTCTTGAACTTGTGGGAGTTAGCAACAGCTCTTTGCTTTATGCGCTGGGAATCTCTCAGTTTGGCAAGACGCTCGGTAAAGAAGCCTGGGGAGAGTCCTAATGAACGATTCACCTACAAAATGAATATTTCATTTTCATTTTCTTTATACTAGCATTTAATTGTAGCTTAAACATATAGCATAGCTTTTTCTTTACTTTAGTGACAAATTTTGCCATGATGTAGTTGCAATATTCAAAAACTCTAATGCATGTATGTTTTATAACTTGAACTTACACTGACAAGGTACTTATGGCCACTGGTTTTTTTTTGTGCGACACATGCAGCAACTCTGTAGGAAAAGTTTCCTGATGAACTGAAATGGATGTTCTTCGGAGCCCTAGCTGCCACCATGTGATTGAAACTTTAATTTCCTTGTGTGCTTCCAAGAGATGAGAGCTTATTACTATGACCAGCATACGTGGTAAAAACTTTCTCCAGAGATGACTGCAGACTTTGGTTGACAAGTTGTTTTCCGTGAGGGAATGATTTATATTGGCAGTTTGGGTTACCAATAAATCTGCACCATCGAGATGAACAGCAACTATGGTCCCCGAATGGATGTTTTGAGAGCGTATCAAGATCAGATGAAATCTGTGAAGGATTCCCATTTCCTTGAGCAATAATGTAGTCAAAACATCTCTGGAGATTTTTGATGACTTTCACTGTTAGCATTGGGTGTTTTTTTTTTTAGTGCATACAGAGAGTTTCCCAGCAGCTTACGTATGTGATTCTTGTCAGATATCTTCTCAATCTTCTCGTAAACATTTGCACGTAAGCGTCCTATTATAGTAGTAGAATCTTCATCACCAACAATTGCATCAACTGTGAAACCCTTCTCCCCAACATCTTTGACCATCTCGGTGACCATGTCAGCCTCCATAGCTTTAGCACTTCCTTCCCAGTTTTGATAGCAGTCGTGCGGTCTAGGTGGCTCATTTCTTGAAGCTGCTGAAGAACAAACTCTACAATCTTTGGACCGCACAGCATAGTGTATTATCTGTCCTGTCTGTGTGCCTACCATAGAGCAGTGTCCTAAAAATAAAAGTTATAGAAATATGTAAGACCCAAATTAGGGACAATGAATTGTATACTATTTACCGAGATAGGAAAGATAATTATATCAAACATGTTATTTAGTTTTCAAGAAGTTAAAATTGTTAACAGACAATTAATAGATTTTGGCGGCCCGGCAATGCACGACTGACAAAAACTCATTGCAATAGGTCACCTGAGGGACTCAGGTGACCTAAAAAAATATAAAAAATTTAGCTCCATTTTGTAAAGATTAATTACTTGCCATAAGATCTTCCACTCCCTCTTTTCTGCCAGCCTGCATCAACAGCAACTACAAGTTTTCCATTTGTCCTAAAATAATTATAAATGATCAGGTTTATTTGTAAACACTACAAAAGATGTGATATTGCCTCACTTGAATGATTTGTTATATTGGCACACTAGAATACCGGTAATAACTGATTTCCAATAAAGATTGACATTAATAAGATATCTGTGAGCCAATGCATGCTCACTATATATATAGTAATACCCAGCTCTTATGTGAATACACAAAATAAGCAAAGTCAACATTTAACAAAAAGTTTACATCCGATTGATAACAACAATAGATCCCAGAGTAAGGCATGCCTAAACAAAGAGTAGGTTAAAATTTCAAGCATCTGCGATGAATAATTGCTGAGAAAAATGTGACATAAATTTTTGTTACAGACACACAGACAGACAAACACACAAGGGTTAAACAGTATACCCCCTTCTCCTTTGGATCGGGGGTATAAATATTACTGTAATTTCAATTTCAGAGTGCACCTTTTGTTTCATTAATTTATTCGAATTATTTCTATTCATATCATATTATACAATTTATTTCTTGGCATAAAGTATTTGAAATATGTCAAATAACTGATTTAATATTTATCGGTCCCATTATACATGATTATCTGATCAATGAAAAGTTATAATGCATCATCATACTGTTCTACTGCTTTTACTTCATTCTGTAGGGCCTCATCTGTAGAATTCATCGCCACCTTTTCCACCACCTTACCTGTCTCCTTTAATCTAGCATTTATAGTCTTCAGCAAAGTCAACATTTAACAAAAAGTTTACATCCGATTGATAACAACAATAGATCCCAAAGTAAGGCATGCCTAAACAAAGAGTAGGTTAAAATTTCAAGCATCTGCGATGAATAATTGCTGGGAAAAATGTGACATACTGTTCTAATGCTTTTACTTCATTCTGTAGGGCCTCATCTGTAGAATTCATCGCCACCTTTTCCACCACCTTACCTGTCTCTTTTAATCTAGCATTTATAGTCTTGTAGTAGACTGTTGGAATATTCATTCCTGCAAGTAAGCTATTCAGCTGCCTAACTGCAATTCCAGAGTGAACTAAACCTGTGAGAAAATGATATGAAAATGGCCTCAATATTCATTGAAAAATGAATAAGCATGCCAAGATCTTGGGAAGAAGGAGTCAATTAATAGATTTTAACCCCGCCCCTCGTGCCCCCTCCCTTTGAACTCTTTGGAAATTTTCAAATGTATGTTGTAATTGATGTACTTAGATTTAAAGTTCTCAAACCCTCACAGTGCATCTCTACAAGACCCCCCCCCCCCCTTCCTTCCCAGACAAAGACATAAACATGTATTACTTTAATTAAATTATCATAATTTATATTGCCTACTGACAATCTATATAAATGTATAATGTAAGCAGATATTAAACTGTAGTGCGGACTAGCTGTTACATTGTATGTTTGATGTCGATGCAGCCCCTGGATGTTTTCATGCAGTGTTGTGCACCTAATGTGTATGTGTGTGTGACCTCATCAGTTTCTGTCTAGAAGAGTACTCTGTCTGTCAAAGTAACATTGTTTTGTGTTATACGTTTATGTCTTTCTTGTAATAAATGACATTACAACAAAACCACAGGAAAGCTACATGTAACCATACCTAAGTCAATGAATATAATTTCTTGACAATGAAAATTCTATATACATATATTTATACATACACACAACTGTAGCTAGTTTTGTGTTCACATCCTATATTTTGTCATGTCTCTTTCCAGTTGGAATATGTTTATACAATTTGTATTGAAACACTGTACCTACAAAATATGATCAATATAAGATGTAAATATACATGTAAATATAAATACCTATTTGTACCAGACTCAAAGATTTTAAAAATCCATAATTTGAGATGAAGACATCATCAATCTCTCTCTCTCTCTCTCTCTCTCTCTCTCTCTCTCTCTCTCTCTCTCTCTCTCTCTCTCACTTAATTAGATGTATTCATATAGATTTATAAAAAACTGACCAAAATATATTGGAAAGTGTTTGAGTCATGAGAAAATAAATGATATCAAATTTTATTTTTTATAAATGTGTAAACTGTGGAAATACACTTAAAATTTTACTCACTTTTAAAAGTGGCCCAAGACCATAAGTCTGGATTTCCTTAGTGTGGTCTAAATTGAGGGGCAAGCCACACTTTCCACAGGCACTTAGTCCTTTTGATAGCACGCCTAGCTCAACTATTCGTCTCCCTTCTCTCCAGTCTTTGCATTCCTTAATAGTATGAAGAATAGTAGAATCCACAACTTCTTACTCTCTTTCTACATGTGATAAATCTGGACCTATAAAATATTGGACAAAATTAATGATATGTATTAACCAGTATCTATGATGACAAATATGAGGAATTTACACACATCTCAGGAATTTATTTATGGTTGTAATGCTCCTTTCAAAAGATCAATTAAATGAATTCTTCAATGAATGTGAAGGAATCATTTTGATTTTACAAAAAAGCAATTTTTGAGATCACTTGTATAAATTTTTGAAAATGCATGTAGGTAAAAACATTTATTATCTTTTAAAATTCTTAATCCATATTCATTCTAGCCCACCATCATTTAACTAGCTGCCATAAAATGTATGGACGTTGAAGGGGGTTGAACCCCCTGGAAAATTTAAAATGAATAAATTTATAATCCATTTAAACAGTGCTGTACATGAAGATTAAAGATATGTTATAGCTCAGGTAATGAACAAAACAGTTGGTACATTACCGTGACAATTCAATGCCAAAAGCTTTAAACACATAAACTCAGTGCTATCATTCCTGCATACTTTGAGTATGTATTTAAAGCATACCATACAAAACAATGTTGATTTCAGTGACCTTAAACATTTATATTTTGCATTCAACATCTACACAAGTGTTACATTTTCATCTGCTCTATGAAAGGAGTCAATGACTCATAATTATTCTTGCTAAATTTTTTTTAATTATTAGTTAATTAAATTCAATTTGATAATTACATAGCATTAAATTAAATCTACTAAACAATATACTTTTTTTAAAGTTAAAACTTAAAAGTTTTTTTTTAAAAATAACATTTCAGATTTCATGCCTGAAACTTCAGCTATTGTGGCTGTCTTTTATGATCATGTACATACATTGTACATCTCGATGTGTTAAAAATGGAGAAAATTTAATTGAATGTAGCCTGTGTATGTTTTCTTTATCAATCTGATTAAAATCAGATCCTCGATCCGCTCCTTGTTTTTCTATTGTCGCTACGGGGCGGATCGAGGATCTGATTTTGATCTGATTTTAATTAAAGATTGTTTTCTTTATTATCTCGGTAGCTATTGACCAATCTCTCTTACTTATAAATTGACATGCACAAGCTGTATTTAAAATGCAGATGGATTTTGACCTGGTCAATTTAGCTGCAGAACTACTTTTGTATTTCTACGGGAAATTTGGGTACAATCCGTCAGTCCGAATTTTCCGTAGAGCTGCAATTTTGGAGCTACTTGTAATTAATTGATTGTGATAGATTTGAAACTACTATTAATGCTTACTGATGGGATGGTTCAATGAATATGAATATCAGAATATATACAAGTTTTAATATTTGTTGTACTTCGTGTTTTCATAGACGTGCATGTACAATGTAAGCATAGGCCTACAGCATACTTCTCTGGTTTCCCGAGGAAGGCAGATGTCAAGTTATACCTACCGTGCTCACAGCGGCAATAATCGTGATCAGGGGGTCTATTCTTAATGGTCCAATGTAGGTATTGAGCAGCTGTTACCTTAGAGTATCTGTCTGCATTCCCTGCCGACTGAACGCCGTGTTTGCGATATTTCGTCATCGTCTGCTGTCAACTTGTCTTCTGTCAAAACATTATCGTAATTCGGAACGGCTATGTCGTTCATGAATATATTCGATATTTATCGGATTTATTGTTTTAATAGTTCGATTTATTAAAAATTGGACTTCATTAATACACATTTTAATCAATTGGTATGTTTATTGATACAATTTCATGACCTATGTAGCGCGACTTCCACGACCTATTTTAGGCAGCTCGAGTTGCGCAGTGGATTTGTTTTTGTCAGGTTCACATATCCTTAAAACTTTAAATCCAAATATTGAATGTAGTGATTCTGGATACATGGAACAGTTTAGAATTTAAGAAATACAGACTAATTTATTAAGAATGAACGAATTATTAAATCCTTATTTTCATGGTACATGTACTTTAATTAAACTCACTAAAACATGCTGTTTTCTGTATCATGCTGAATTGAAACCATTGTGTTAATTACTGAATAAATACTGCAGATACATTGTGGAAACAAATGATATGATATAATGGGTAGCATATACATGTACAATGTAGTATCTGTTATTCAAATCACATAGGGTAGTATAGTAAAGTTGTTAGATCTTTTTGCACAATTATCAAGTGACTTCTGATGTCATTTTGTAGCTATCTATTATATCTTATTAAGAATTAGCATCTGTTAGCCTTTATATGCGTACATTGTCATTGTAATGTTTTGTCTTAAAAAATAGATCTTCACGGTTAAAATTGAATGATCGAGTTTGCCGAAATGCAATGACTGGTAAGTCAGACATGTCCTTAAAGTACATGAAACATTATTACTTTAAATATTTATACTTAATATATATCACCTGAGAGAGAAATAAGGACAGAAGCTACTTGCTACAGTACCGTAAATGTAATATTATGTGATCTTATATACATTTACAAGATTTTTGGCATACGTTATTCTGAAAAGGAAGAGGGCGCAAAAAGAGGGTGATATAACACGAAACAATGACTATTCTATGTATATATATGTTTGTGATTTACATTTGTTTTGGTAAGGTTTGTAGACGAGTATGCTACGTGATCAACTGAAAGACATGTTTTTGAAAAAGATTGGCTTTGTTGTTATGTTATCAAACTATATTTACACACACACAAAACCCCGCAAAAAAACGGATGATGACTAACTAACAAACTTATACCTTGATCACTTAATGACATCTCAATCATTGTATAGCATACATCTCTTGACACAATGACTATGCTAACAAAAGTTAACACAATAATCGTCAATGCCAAACCATTATCATTCAAATAGATAGCTATTGATACATACATATTTTCTATATAGATATTTCTTAACAAATATTTAGATACAAAGCATGGTGGAAATAGAATCGATGATGGACGATTATGATTACGTTAAAATGTTTGAAAACTATAGTGTCCTTGTTATGTTTAGTTGGTTCTAGAATCTAAATGCGGAAGTGCAATGTTTCAAAACTTTACTATTTAAGTACATGCAATTATGTAGATCAGTCCCATATTATCACTTATACTACTCATAGACCGGATATATATAATACATGATTGCTTTCTATACGATGGTAAAAAAAAACCTTTGACATGAAGTGTGCGTCTTTTAAACAGTCTGCAACGAAGTGGGTGCTATACATTACTTTGGTGGAAATTAGCCATTGTTACGATATGTATTTATGTTGTGACAGACAGCATTTTATAAAGTCAATTATACGTCGCCAATTAATATTTCAAATGCTTTATAAAGCTTTAAGGAAGTTTAGGCATTCTTTTTACAATGAGAAAATTAAAGTGAAACATTCACAGATGGTTTTTGTTTGATTGCTTATAGTAAAAACAACAAATGTTGGCTATACTATTGTGAATGCAACTATAGATATAAATGAAAATAACCATTACAACTTCTGATTCAAAAAAAGAGTTCATCACGTTTTTAACTCAATCTTAACAAATATTTCTTCATTTGAATTCCATGTCTTATTTTATGGTCGAATAGTAAGCGAGATACATACATTGTACATGTAACTCGCAAACATTGTAATCATCTATGCTACTATAAATTAAATATACCTAGTTTGAATATTCCAATCTTTTTCTTTTTTTGTTTTTTGTTTGTTTGTTTGGTTTTTTCTTATTTGTTTTTTTTTTTTGTTTTTTTTCTGATTAGTGTTAATTAGTTAATTATCGGCAAAATTAAGTCCAAAAAATACGGAGTTTTAAGCGGAATGAATATAAACTTTTATTTGCCATAACCTAAGCTTCCGCTTTACATATTTTGACGAGTTTTACAATTAATTAATTAAAAGAGATTCAAATTTAAAAATTACAAAGTGATACAAGAGGTGTTGTTCAGGTTAGTAACATGACCCATTGGGTTCTTTTTCAAGCTTTTAAAATGGTTTTCGTTACAGTGAATGTTGCTTTAAACAAGTCAGCATATCAACAGAATCTCTTTAATCAAAACCACAACATAGGTGATGCCAGTAATGCAGTTGATGGGCAGAAGTCAGACCTGACTAGGAATGTTGGTCAATGTGTCGTTTCAGGTGGTGGTGTAACCGCCAGTTTGTGGGTCAACATAACAAGCATTAACAGCATCCAAAATGTAACAATCTACTATATGACGGACAACAAACCATGGGGTATGGTCTTTATTTTAACAATAACTGATTTGATAATTCTTGATTTTATTTGAAAACTAATCATTATAAAAAAAACTATTAAGCATCCAATTTTTATAGAAGAGATTGAAAAAAACAAGAGGTTCATGGGCCACATTGCTCACCTGAGCAACAATAGACATGATAAAGGTTGATAAATCGTCCAAGGGCGAAAGTCTTAACAATCTTAAAAAATCAGCAATATGTCAAAATGCTTGCATATAAGTTAAACCATATATTATAACATTACAGTATTTGTGAATAATTAAAATGTTTTCCTTTGTAAAATCGGATCCCCAAAGTGGCCCCACTCTACTCAAGTTTTTGATTTTAACGAATTTGAATCTACACTATCTGAGGTTGCTTTCACTAAAGTTACAGCTTTTCTAGGAAAATGTTTTTTTAGAGGAAGATTTTTAAAGATTTTTCTCTATATATTCCTATGGAAAAATGTGCCCCCCCCCACCTTGTGACCCCACCCTTACCCTGGGGATCATGATTTGAACAAATTGGAATCTACCCTACCCGAGGAAGCTTCCACACAAGTTTCAGTTTTTCTGGCCAATGAGTTTTTGAGAAGAAGATTTTTAAAGATTTTTCTCTATATATTCCTATGTAAAAATTTGACCCCCCCCCCCCCCCCCCCCCCCCC
>WFKH01011926.1:41989434-42018328 GCA_016163765.1 Magallana hongkongensis
ATCAAAAAGTAAAACATCTTTTTTGAGTCACCGTGTCACTTTTAAAAGAAAGAGTGTCAATCGTAAATTGTTCTTTTTCGCCTCGTAGCTGCAACGGAAGACCTACTCGTTGCTTTGCCACGAGCAATTGTTCTAGTTGAAAATATTTTGCTGTACATATAAACGACAATATTTGATTTCGATGTAAAAATGGAAGACGAAAAAGAAAAATAACTAACAAATGCCTACATTTAGCCTCCTTTTTTATTGTAAAATTGTTTTGTTCTGCATGACTGTGAGAAGTATTATCATTTTACTGATTTTGTTTCACTATCTACAATAATACAAATAATTTACCCAACATTAGGTTGGCGATTGGTTTGTTGGCACGGTATTAACAGCAATTTTCCAACACTCGGCCATTTTGACCCATTCTAATTTGTACAGTGATGTTAGTTGTGAGAGAGGTTGTGCCAATACTTGATGAAGTTTAGAATTTTAAACTATAGACATACATACGTATTTGACTTTATAACAGAGGTTTGAAGAACATTGTAGGATTATTATTATAATATATATAATAATAATTATAATATATATACAGACGTCACATTTTTACATCAATAATTGAAGTAAACCTTGACGAAGCCGGCTTTCGTGCAGTTCGGAATGTAGTGAAATCCTGCTTTTTAAGAAAATAAAATAACTTCAATTGAAGTAGCAGAATAAGTGTACATAATTACCAAGGCTAAGCTTAGTCAGAGAGATGATAATAGATTTACTGAAGTAATTAACATTCTTTTATTTCATGATCTGAACAAAACAGAATCATAGTTGCTTCAATAGTTTTTCAAAAGGGTTCTCATTTATGATGCTTTCATCTTAATTATTGAAACAGACAAAATATAAACAGCTGTGATGAAAGATTAATAAAAAATCTTAAAACTTTTTTTTAGGAATTTGATTTTTTATGCGTCAATTGGCGTCTTCATCTGTTTCAAATCTCGTCGAATAGCTTTATTTAAAAAAAAAAAGGAGAGCCCACTTTTTAACAGATTGAAAATTTCAGTCTTCAGTACATTTTTTTGTCAAAAATTTGTTTGGTTTGCTTAAACAAATAGTTGCTGTTAAGTGAAGAAACTCCCCAAAGAACAAACCATTAAAATCTGTATGTAACATACATGTTTGACGTAACCTGCATGACTCGAGGTGTTTTTTAAGACACATGTGTTAGTCACTTGAGTGTTATTATCTAATATTCGATTAATTTGATGAAAGTGTGCGCTAAAAGTAAAACAACCTTTGATTTTTTTAACCATGCTGTCAACATTCCTTTAGGTCAAAGACCTTTCGCCTCATGCCGTGGTACATTTATTTAAGTGTGTTAATTTCTTAATTATATTAGGACAAAATAATGTTGCACTCTATAATCCTCAAGAACATTCCTCATTAATAACGTTTAATGCTCTATTCATATTCAATTTTAAAGGTGTACAGGCTTACTTTATGGTGCACTGTCAATCCTTACTTATTTTGCAGCGAAATTAAAGAATTTATACAAATAACTATGCGCATGTGCATTTGAATTGAGTGCGTTAATAGAGAAATAACAATGACGTAATATTAAAAAAGATATTTATTAAATGAAAACATCTTGCTGAATATTGAAACGTCAATATATAATTAAGGTAGAACAATACAACGAAAATAAAGGAAAATTTAATGTTTTCTTCAGCTTTGCTTCTTTAATTAAAATTCATTTTTTATTTAGCGTCAGTGTCAGCTTTTATTGATCTACATCTAAATGAAAAGCTCAAGCATTATACTTGTTTTGTTGTACATGTAATAATATTCCAGATAACACGTGTTACTTAGCAGGCATAAGATTGACGATTGGTTTATTGGCAATGCATAAATCATGCATATCAAACCTTCGGCCATTTTGATCCATTCTATGTCAAAAGATGATAGTAGATGGGGTTACTAGGTTGCGCTATTTCTCGAAAAAAAGTTGAAATTTTATACCATGGATAAACATGTGGCATTGACCCATGTTAAGATAGATTTTTTTGGCGCAACCTATTTTGATAACTGACATAAAAAAAAAGAGAGAAACGACGTGCCTTTTTCTTTGAAGATAATCGTCCCTTAGTAAGCAAATTGAAAAGCTCATTAGAATGAAAATTATTAAAATGGAAACATCCTGCTGCATATTGAAACGCCAGTATATGTATATAGTTTCTAGGTAGAACAATAAATCGAAAAATAAAGAAAAATTAAGCGTTTTCTTCCGAATTGTTTCTTTAACGAAAGTTCTTTTTTTTTAATTCAGCGTCAGTGTCAGCTTTTATTGATCTGCATGTAAATCAAAAACTTAAGCATTATACTTATTCTGTCTTAACATTCAATATCATATATTTGTTTATAGATTAATCAACAAAAGGTTGGCAATTGGTTTGTTGGCACCGTATAAACAACGATTGTCCAGGTAAGGCAGTTAACGCATAAAGAACATGCTACTATCAGTTACTGAAAAAAAAAATGTTTGACCAAATCAAAGCATAGGTTCTCACATGTGAGCGCGATTTTTTGAAAACTCGCACGGGGTTAAAATATCTCTTTAAAAATATAACGATCTTTTTTTTTTATCAAAACCATTGATTATAGCAATCCTGTTACATGTAACGTTTATTTCAAATTTACCTTGTGAATTATCCTCGTTGATTTCCTTTGCCTAAGGGCGAGACCTGGACCAAATTTTAGTGTGTATCCGTAAGAAACAAATTTAATTGCAAATGAAGAATAGACATTAAAAAAATATATAATAAATTTGAAATGATTTCCTGTGGAATAATTAAAATTCGTGGGGGCCAATTTTCGATGATTGATTTAATATTACAGGTTCGTAGGGAACTAATTTCGTGTTTTCTCTTATACCTACATAAGGAAGTATGACTTTATAACCCTTATTTATTAATTCGTGGAGGATGTTAATTCGTGGATGAGAGGTACCCACGAATTCCACGAAAATTGAGCCACCACGAAATCTAATGATTCCACAGTAAGTTGTCGACACTATTTAATGTTCTGATTTGAACAACCCTGCAGAAAAGTAACTGTAAAAGTAGTTGAAAAGGGTCCTATAGCACATATATTTGATGAAATATGCATGCTTCTAGTTTTTATCAGGGGTCAGGTGTTGGCAAAGTTATCTTTGAAAATAAGATATTCATCTTTTGAAACCACAGTGTTTCGGCACTTGCCAAAATGAAACACTTTTTATCAAGAGTCAAGTATTCTTTGAAAATAAGATATTCATCTGTTAAGATCACCGGATTCGAAACTTGCCAAAATGAGACAACATAAAGTTCATAAAAACATAATTTCTTACGCCTGGTTGGCTTAATGAAAATGTACTCTAAGCATTAGATGGAGTTACTAAAAACAGAAAAACAACAAAAAACAACCTTAATTGTACATTAAAAAACACAACAAAACACCTCTATTGATTATTATACAATTTAACGTCTCAAACAGTATAATAGTTATATTTTGGAAGAAACAAACAGTAATGCAAAGAATACTATTAAATAACCATTCGTTTTACATGAATTATTTTTTATTGTCCCATGTCTTAAAATTAAAATATGTTAATTTCTAAATTATATGAACGTAAATAAGGTAAGGATCATTAAACCTCAATAAGCTATTGTCATTGGTTATTTTTGTTGCTGAGTTACTTTCTTATCATGTCAAAAGATCTAGAGCTGTAACATGCATGTCATATATGCCACTGTCCATCATTATTTATTCTTTAACCATTTAAAAAAAACCCCATACAGATAACTATGCATATGAGTATCCGAAAAAAAAAGGGGGGGGGGAGGTGACGTATATTTTCCTAGGGAACTACCTTATAAAACCTAATAAATGTCAAGACTAAAAATAATTAAACGAAACATCCTGTTGTACATCTAAACGGCAATATATGATTTCTAGGTATAGATATCAACCAAAAAATAAAATCACTTAGTGCTAATGTTCAGCTTAGTTTGTGCATTGAGTTTTCTTCTAAATTCAAAGGTGATGTGTGTTTGTGAGGGAAGGTTGCGCCAATGTTTAATCAAGTTTGGAATTTATAACCGTAGACAGACATTTTTATTTTTTTTTACATTGACACAAATTTTGAAGAATTTTACGAGTGGGTTATTTTCATTCTTTTTTTTTTTTTACAACAATAAAATTTTTAACAATGCTAATATACAGTAAAGCTTGTATTGTCCGGTGTTTTTGTAGTCATGCATGTAGTGAAATCATTTATTTTAGTCATGGAAATTTTCTTTATTAATATTTTTGTTTATTAGGTAAAGTTTCAAAAATATATTTAAAAAAAAATTCTATAGTCACTATTGATTATGACAATCCTTTTAAAAACTACCGGATGTTTCTATCAATTTTACTGTGTGAATTATTAGGCCTTTCCACTTTTTAGGTGAAAGACCTCTTGTTTTCTTTATGTTTTTAGGTCTTTTCACCTTTCAGGTGAAAGATCTTTTATATTTCTTATGTTTTTAGGTCTTTCCTCCTTTCAGGTGAAAGACCTTTTGTATTTCTTATGTTTTTTATTATTAGGTCTTTCCACTTTTCAGGTGAAAGACCTTTTGTATTTCTTATGTTTTTTATTAGGTTTTTCCACCTTTCAGGTGAAAGACCTTTTGTTTTCTTTATGTTTTTTATTCTTCTTCTTTTTTTCTATTTAGCTCTGGGTGACTTTTTTGTTATTAGGGTTATCCAAACAATTTAAACTTTATGTAATTGCTTATTAAAAGTTATGGTACCAATTGACCCTGTGTCAAAAAACTCCCAGAACTTACAGAGTTTTTGCCCTTTGAGAAGGAAATGCTTTTTATCTCTACTCCTCTGAAACCATAAGAGATAGAGATTTGGAACTTTTTACAAATGTCTTCGGTATACTTAGAGGGTTTTCGAATCTATTCATACCGAAAGGATCCGAGTACCCTTTCTAGCAGTTATTGCCCCTGAATTTATAACCATAGACAGACATTTTTTTTTACATTGACACAAATTTTGAAGAATTTTACGAGTGGGTTATTTTCATTCTTTTTTTTACAACAATAAAATTTTTAACAATGCTAATATACAGTAAAGCTTGTATTGTCCGGTGTTTTTGTAGTCATGCATGTAGTGAAATCATTTATTCTAGTCATGGAAAATTTCTTTTATTAATATTTTTGTTTATTAGGTAAAGTTTCAAAAATATATTTTAAAAAAAATTCTATTGTCACTATTGATTATGACAATCCTTTAAAAAGCTACCGGATGTTTCTATTATTTTTACTGTGTGAACTATTAGGCCTTTCCACTTTTTAGGTGAAAGACCTCTTGTTTTCTTTATGTTTTTAGGTCTTTTCACCTTTCAGGTGAAAGATCTTTTGTATTTCTTATGTTTTTAGGTCTTTCCTCCTTTCAGGTGAAATACCTTTTGTATTTCTTAGGTATTTTATTATTAGGTCTTTCCACCTTTCAGGTAAAATACCTTTTGTATTTCTTATGTTTTTTATTAGGTATTTCCACCTTTCAGGTGAAAGACCTTTTGTTTTCTTTGTTTTTTATTCTTCTTTTTTTTCTATTTAGCTCTGGGTGACTTTTTTGTTATTAGGGTTTTCCAAACAATTTAAACTTTATGTAATTGCTCATTAAAAGTTATGGTACCAATTGACCCTGTGTCAAAAAACTCCCAGAACTCACAGAGTTATTGCCCATTGAGAAGGAAAGGCTTGTTATCTCTACTCCTCTGAAACCATAAGAGATAGAGATTTGGAACTCTTACCAATGTCTACGGTATACTTAGAGGGTTTTTCAATCTATTCATACCGAAAGGATCCGAGTCCCCTTTCTAGCAGTTATTGCCCCTGAAACTATTTAAATTTCCATAAAATCACTTCCAACTTTTTATTATTTAACATAGAGACTTCAGACCACTTGGGATGGAAGCGTCTACCTTGGCCAAACAAAATGACATAAAGGTGAAAGGTCAAGGTCATTTGGAAATCTGTCAATTAATGAGATTTTAGATCTCTTTTGTTTCGGGTGGTAAAGAAAAACTTTTTCATGGATTTAGTAGGGCATCCTAAGACATTTTAAAATATAGCCCCTTGGATCTTACCTTCGAATAATTACAGAGTTATTGCCCCTATTGAACAAAATGCTTGTTATCCCTACTCCTTTGAAACAATAAGAGATAGAGACTTGGAACTTTTACCAATGTCTTCAGTACACTTAGAGGATTTTTCAATCTATTCAAACCGAAAGGATCTGAGGCCCCCTTCTAGCAGTTATTGCCCCTGAAAGTATTTAAATTTCCATAAAATCACTTCCAACTTTTTTACTATCTATCATAGAGACTTCGGACCACTTGGGATGGGAGCGTCTGCCTTGGCCGAACAAAATGACATAAAGGCCAAAGGTCAAGGTCATTTGGAAATCTGTTAATTAATGAATTATCATATCTTATGAAATACAGAATTATGGTAAGGGTTTCAATAGCTTGCTGGATTGCGCAATAAGGTATTCAATTTGGACAGCCAGGTATCACATCAAGTCCTTTGGTTACTCAAGTGGAAATTGTTTTTACAGTCAACCCATTCATATTGTACACATACAGCTAGCCTCTAGCTCTTCTATTGTTAGGTTTTCTGTTTATATGCTTGTGTAGAGAATATTCACTAGGCGAGCACATCGTTTTGTTCAGAGTAAGTGAAAAAAAAAATTCAGAAAAAGTCATTCAAAAGATATTTACGGTAAACTACAGGGAATTCTTATAGCAATGGCTTTAAATGCCAAAAAAAAAAAAACTCTTAAAAAATCATTTATAGATTTCTGGTTTTCTCATTTTCTAGTACAACATATATCACAAGTAAAATAATTTTCTGTATAACTTATTGAGCAATCTTACAATTTGTTAAAAAAATATTAAGGTGGAAAGACGTCTAATTGTTCGAGAACAATTGGTCTGACATTATTCAATTTGGTTGAACGTTGAAGGTCATATCTCAAAACGTTTTCAATCGATTTCAATAAAACCTTCAGACATTATGTGCCTTTATATCCCTTTACGCTATTACAGTTTCCATTACAACGTCACTTCCGTTTTTACGTTACGTCAATTTTAAAATTGTAAAAAAGCGATTTCGTCCAGGGCATTTTTCAAAAACGCGTTTTGAGAGAGACTTGAAATGTTTTGTGTTTGTATATTTATCATTTTTATTTAGAAAAAAGGCTTACAATTTACATTCCGTCACTTCCGGTCCAAACCGGAAGTCTTTTAAAATTTTCTAAATTTCGAATTTTTTGTTTGAATTTTAAAAATTTATGATCTTTTTATAATTTTTAATGCTGAATACGAAAATGAAATTCGTTTTCAAATCGGACGATGGATTGCAGAGATATTGGTGTTCAAAATTGATTTTTCCGGAAATTTTAATTCCCCGTTCTTGGTTTAAAAAATAGCGTAAAGTTCGATTTTTATTAAGTCGTACTTTGATACATTCGGATTTTTTTTGTTGTTAAGTCATTCTTGAAATCGTATTTTGACACATTCAGAAACTTATTTGTTAAGCCGTTCTTGAAATCGTAAAGGTTTTTGTTAATTCGTACTTAAAACCATTCGGATTTTGTTAAGTCGTACCAAGAATTATTGTTTTATTGTTTTAGTTACAGGAATATCTAGCTTTACTTTCGACATTATCGGAAGACCCACTCGTTGCTGTGCAATGAGCTTTGCTTTAGTTAGTATTATTATTCTTTTTCTTTATTTCTCTGACTTTTTTGAAGCTTCATATCTCAAAAAGTTTTCAACTGACTTCAATAAAACTTTCAGAAGTTATGTGCTGAGAGAAATGCCGTCATATCAATGACTGTATGCACACATTTAGCGACTGTGGGTAGGAAATAACCGTTCTCCTAACAAAATGCCCATGTTTCAATTGTTCTTTATGAATTTAAACGGAGAGTTGTTTAACGTTAATTCTCATACGTGGATACAGGCATGCATGTATACAAGCGTTTATTGACAAATGTTGTTTACAGATTATTAACATGTTTGAATTGTCAATGTACATTTACTTCCTCATCTCTCTCTCTCTCTCTCTCTCTCTCTCTCTCTCTCTCTCTCTCTCTCTCTCTCTCTCAGTCAAGTCATGAGCGGTGAATATCTGAACTCCGCCTCTACGATGGCATGTGGTGATAACGAACAGTACTCAAACTCAAAAATCCAAAGGAAAAAACACAAAACACGATCAGAGTAAACACGGATCTAAACAATTCGTTGAAACTTTTCTGCAGTTGTAGCCTTGCTTATAGGTAGCTCTCTAACCTAGATTGAATACAGGGGTCAACCCAGAAAGATGTCGATACTAAATATAATGTGTATTCCAATAAGCAAAAAACTCGCTTAGCCTAGCTAAGAGCTCTCTCTCTCTCTCTCTCTCTCTCTCTCTCTCTCTCTCTCTCTCTCTCTCTCTCTCCCCATACTATTGAATAAAGTAATTTTAAACAAAAGACTAATTTTCAATATTAGTATAAATAAGAAAAATAGTTGTTTTTCGTCCCGTGATAAGCTATTTTAACTATCTGTAATGCAGTTGCATCGTTGGAACCTGATGCTTTGTTGTTGCGGCGGCATGCCTTTGATGCCGACGAAGTGACCGGCCGATTGAGTCTAGCAACCAGTTGACGTAAACACTGAGTAGTGCGAGTATCGCAATACGTCACAATACGGATTTTACAATATTAGTTTGACTTTTACATAGCGTTTTAGATATCCGGTATTGGTTTGAATCTTTGTTAGAGAGTGTTAAGAAATGGTTGGAAAAAACAACTATTTTTATTGTGCATTCAAACGGAGGACCTCTCGTTGCTCGCAACGAGATCGCGATAGGGTCTAGTTATTATTTTTTTTCTTTCAAATATTGTGCACGCGATTTCTCGAAAACTATTCGACCGATCTCGGTCAATTTTTTACAGATGATTGGACGTGACCTAAACTTCATATAGTTCTCTCATTTTTTTGTGTCGTCACTTCCGGTACCGATTTATCCGCCATTTTGAAATGTTTGACGACTCATTTTGTGCAGCTATAAACTCAGAAACTATCAGAGATATCACTATGAAATTTTCAGGATAGGTAGTCTATAGTTTGAGGTTGTGCACTATCTAATTGTTTTACGCCAGTGGCGCCATTTCTTGGAGCTCGCCTAGGCACGAAAAATGGGTACGAATTTTGTATCTGTATTTTTTTAATTTGTAATAATCTATTATAAGCGGTACTGTATCTTTGGTTCTCACCTCTCTTCCCAGTAATACTAGACAATATTCAACAGTTTTGACAAAGAAAAATTAACACTTAATCTTATTAAAAGAAAATCAGCTAAGAACGAAGTCTATATCTTCGGATTTATACATGTACGTATTTTTTTCAATGTGTGTTAAGTGGTTTGATTAACGCTTATAACGCACTTTTTAAAAAATTCAAAGTGCACTGACTTGGCCGCAAATTCAACGCACCTTGATTTCTTGTTTTCAAAATGCTACGTTATCTGAATTTTTTTTCCAGTGCTGACTAAGCCTAATTATTATTAATATAGTTTTAACACATTAACATTTGAATTTCATTCGTATTCGACAAAATGTTTAGATTGTTAGCTGTTAGACTGAACAAAAATGTGCAAAAAAAAAAATTCGTCGACGCATCTTCACACCTTTGCTTCTCCGATTTAGCAACTTCGTACATTCACCTTTGCACTCTCGAATCTTCGCCCTAAAGGCGAAATTACGAAGGTGCGATCGGCCCCAACGGAACACCATAAGAACCCCGGGCCCTTTCTTTGATGAATTAAGGACCACGGTCTTCAGTACACTCTTATCGTAAAACATTTTGTGGCATATCCAGATACGTTTGCTTAACAGTTAGTAGACGTTTAGTAGGAAAGAAAGAACAAATAATTGAAAATCTTATGTAGCATTCATGTTTAATGTAATCTGCGTGAGTCGTGGTTTTTTCAAGACACGTGTTAGTCACTGGATTTTCTGAAATGAAACATTTAACTTTCAAAATTGCGTGACTCAGGTTTCAGGGGGAAAATAAGGAATTGTTATTTTCTAATAACCGAATAGCCTGATGAAAGTGTGCAATAGAAGTAAAATAACCTTCTTTTTAAAACCATAAATCATCATAATAATGAAATGTATTTTATTCAGATAATTATAAATAACAGCCAATTTTAACTTGAAAGAAACCACAAAATTATGTAGACAGTATTATTCGAGGTACATGACGTTTTGCCTCATGTCTTTGTACATGTATTTAAGTGTGTTAATATCTAAATTATATGAGGACAAGATAATGTAACAATCAATAAACCTCAAGAATGACCCGTCATTAATGATTAAGTTTGTTGCTATATTTGTATTCAATTATTTAAAATATAGAGGTTTACTCCATTAAGTCACTGTCCATCTTGACCTGCTCTGCATAGAAATTCAAAAAATTACCCTGATAACATTTGATGTGCTTTTTTGTGAGGAGGGGAAGGGGGGGGGGGGGTATTAAGAAAAAGCAACAAAGTACGTTTTGTTTGAAAATAATCGTCCCGTAATAAACCAATTGACAAAGATTATAAGAGTGAAATTTGCCATAATAAACTTCTTTCTGTACATTGAAACGCCAGTAAATGATTTCTGGGTAGAACAATAAAACGAGAATAAAGAAACATTAAGTGCCTTCTTCCGATTTATTTTTGTTTTTTTAACGAGATTCTTTTTTAATTCAACGTCAGTGTCAGCTATTATTGATGTAAATTAAAAGCTTAAGCATTATACTTGCTATGATTTAACATTCAATATAACATATATAGTTTTACAAACAAAAGGTTAGCGATTGGTTTACTGGCTCCGTAAAACAGCGATTGTCCGTGTAATGCAGCCAATTATTTAAGATCTAGAGGTTTAATCTATAAAGTAACTGTCCATCTGTATTTATTGTTCAGTTAAATTAAAAAAATTAATCCAATAAACTATGCACATGTACAATTGAAATGAGATTTTTTATTTGGAAAGAGCAACGACCTACTTTTTCCTTGAAAATAAATACCCCATAACAAACGAATTGAAAACACATTAGAGTGAAAATTTTGAAATGATAAGAGCTTGCCACACAATGAAACGTTTATATATGATTTCTAGATAGAGCAATACAGGGGAAAAAAGAAACACTAGGTGCATTCTTCAGGTTTAGTTTTTTAACCTTTTTTTTTGTAAATCCAGAACCGTGTGAGCTTTTATTGACCAGCATGCATAAGAAAAGCTTAAGGATGATTCTTGTCTTGTTTTAACATTCCATTTAATAACTGTCATTTAGCAGACAAATGGTTGGCGATTGGTTTATTGGCGCTGCATAAACTATTCTTTTGAATCCTTTGGTCATTTTGACCCGTTTTATCTTGAAAGATGATAGATAGGGATACAAGGTTTCGCTGTTGTTTTAAAAGTTTGATATTTTAAACCATTGACAAACATGTCATATTGAACTTTGTAGGATTGTGAACATTTCTGCTTTACAAAACTATATTTTTACATCAATAATATACATGAAATTTTGCAGAACCCTGCCTTAGTGAAGTTTACCATTTTTACAACGCACTTTTAAAAAATACGCACTTTGGCAATGTAATTAAAGTGTGATAACTTTTAGGTTATATGAGGTCAAAAGAATGTAACAATAAAACCTCAAGAATGATTTGTGATTATTAATAAAATGTCTTGCTTTATTTATATTCAATTATTTAACATCTAGAGGTTTAATCTATATAAAGTAACTGTCCATCTGTATTAATTGTTCAGTTAAATTAAAGAAATTTATCCAATTAACTATGCACATGTACAATTGAAATGAGATTTTTTTTTTTTTGGAAAGAGCAACGACCTACTTTTTCCCTGAAAATAATCACCCCATAACAAACGAATTGAAAACACATTAGAGTGAAAATTATGAAATGATAACAGCTTGCCGCACAATGAAACGTTAATATATGATTTCTAGGTAGAGCAATACAACGAAAAGAAGAAACATTAGGTGCTTTCTTCAGGTTTAGTTTTTTATCGATTTTTTTTGTAAATTCAGAGCCCGTGTCAGCTTTTATTGATCTGCATATATAGGAAAAGCTTTAGCATGGTTCTTTTTTTGTTTTAACATTCCTGATAAAAGCTGTCATTTAGCAGACAAATGGTTGGCGATTGGTTTATTGGCGCTGCATAAACTATTCTTTTGAATCCTTTGGTCATTTTGACCCGTTTTATCTTGAAAGATAATGATAGTTAAGGATACAAGACTGTGCCGGTGTTTAAAAGGGTTGATATTTTAAACCATTGACAAACATGTTATATTGAACTTTGTTTGATTCTGAACATTTCTGCTTTACAAAGCTATAATTTTTACATAAATAATATGCATTAAAACTTGCAGAACCTGCCTCAGTGAAGTTTACCATTTTTACAACGCACTTAAAAAAAATACACACTTTGACAAAAAATCTTAAAGTGCCTTGACTTTGACACGCACTTAAAAAAAAACAATCAGTGCGCATTGATACGGGGGATATTAACGCACTTTGAAAAACAAATGACTAGGGTCACGTCAAAATTGTTAGGTCCCTTAGATATGATAGATAATTGTTTAACACTAGCTTAGCTCAACGGGACATTGAAAAGAGAATCAATGAGATTTTTAGCTATCCTGAGTAGAAGTTTTTCAATAAAAAGGCTTTTTTTAAATCTGTATAATTTGTGAACTCCATAAAGAAAGGGGAAAATGATCAATTTCATGGAACAATAGCTGACCTATAGTATACATATATATGAGTTTATAAGCTTATAAACACACAGAAGACAAAGTGTATAAAATATAATGCTGGTATGACAGTTTTTTGAAAATTAATTAAAAACAACTGCATACTAAAATGTCTAGTTTTGAACTGATATTGATTTAACGGCTGTAAATGTAACTATTTTGCATTATATATCGTATTATTTAGTTCGGTTCGAATTTGAGAAGTGGATTTATGCTTATTAACCTGAAAATATGTTCATGGAATTGATATGATGTTTGGGAAGGAAATAGTTATGCGGCTGCACTTTTTAAAGTAATAAAATAAACATAAATAATCTATTAGAGACGGTACTGTATCTTTGGTTCTCACCTCTCCGTTCCCAATAATAGTAGACCATATTAAACAGTGTTTACAAAAAAAATATTAACACTTAATTCTGACTAAAACAATATCTGCTAAGAACGAAGCCCATATCATATCTTCGGATTTATACGTTGTTTTTTTGTCAATGTGCGTTAGGTGGTTTTGATGATAACAAATGCTGTTCAATGCTCATAGCGCACTTTGACAAAAAAATCAAAGTGTGTTGACTTGGTCACACATTCTTGATTTTTTTCTTTTCAAAATGGCTTGCCACATACCAAGTAAAGAAATCCTGTCAACTATTTTAAGAAAACGGTATTTTATTACGTTATCGGAAATATCTTTTAAACAGTGCTGACTAAGCTTCACTATTACTCCATATAAAATGTAATGCCCGCCATAATGTTAAAGCACTTTCAGACTTCTGTCAACTGCACAAGTCTGCCTACCCTAATTCAATATTATAGTTTAAACCGGTAAAAAGCGAAGTTGCGAAGGCAAGCGTGCAAAGTTCCAGAGGAGAGATAATAGTCTTTTGCACTCTTGCCTTCGCATCTTTGCGCTTCGTCGACGCATCTTCGCACTTTCGCTCCCTCTTTTTCGCAACTTTGAAATTTCGCCTTCTCACCTTAAAACTCTCGCATATTCGCGCTAAAGGCGAAAGTGCGAACATGAGAAGGTGCGAAGGTGCGAGTGTACCCAACGGAACACCTTAAAGACTACGGTCTTCAGTACATGTCAATTGTATAACATTTTTGGCATATCCAGATACGTTTGTTTGAACAGTTAGTTTATGTTATGGAAGGAAAGAAAGAAAGAACAAATAATGGAAAATTGTATGTAGCATGCATGTTATATGTAATTTGCGTGACCCGTGGTTTTATCAGAACACATGTGTTATTCACTTGATTGTCAGAAAAGAAACGTTAAACTTTTAAAATTGCGCGACTCAAGTTTCGGATGAAAAAAATAAGGAGTTATTTTCTAATAAACTGTAACCGAACCACTTGCTGAAAGTGCAGTACAAGTGAGATAACCACAAAAAAAATGCTGACAGCATTCTTTGAGGTCCAAGACGTTTTTCCTCATGTCTTGGTACATGTATTCAATTGTGTTAATTGTTTAATTATATGAAAACAACATAATGTAACAATTAATAAACATCAAGATTGAATCATCATTGATAATTTAGTTTGTTGCTTTATTTGTATTAAATTATTTAAAATATAGAGGTTTACTCCATAAACTCACCATCAATTTTTATTTATTGTGCAGAGAGCTTATTAAAGAAATTACAGAGATAACATCTGATTTTTTTTTTAATAAGAAAGAGAAACGACGTACCTTTTTCTTTGAAGGTAATTGTCCCGTAGTAAACAATTTAAAAAGCTCATTAGAATGAAAATTATTAAAATGGAAACATTCTGCTGCATATTGAAACGCCAGTATATGTATATAGTTTCTAGGTAGAACAATAAATCGAACATAAAGAAACATTAAGCGTTTTCTTCCGAATTGTTTCTTTAACGAAAGCTCTTTGTTTATTTTAGCGTCAGTGTCAGCTTTTACTGATCTGCATCTAAATGAAAAGCTCAAGTAGTATACTTGTTTTGTTATATTAATATTCCAGATAATACGTGTTACTTAGCAGGCATACGATTGGCGATTGGTTTATTGGCGTTGCATAAATCATGCATATCAAACCTTCGGCCATTTTGACCCATTCTATGTCGAAAGATTATAGAAAATGAGGATACTACATGTAGGTTGCGCTAATTCTTAAAAAAGGTTGAAATTTTAAACCATGGACAAACATGTTGCATTGAACTTTTTTAAGGTAGATTGTTTTGGCGCAACTTCTTCAAATAACTTACAGGATAAACCTTTACAACAATTTAGTCTAAAATTTGACTAAATGACAACCTTTTAGATTTCTGGTCCTTCAATTATCAATCAGTTCACTCAGGTTTACCGTGTGATTGCAATACAGATATAAAATTTCTGTATATTCACCAAAACACAGAGCAAATTAGATCTCGGGTTTAATGCGACAAAAAAGTTTATCATCAGTTTTCTTATTTTCAATGATGACAAATCATAAGGTATAGTTGAAGGTCTTAATTTCACTTTGCAACTTTTACTGAGATAATCTGTAATAAATAGTATAACATTAGCAGAAAAAAATAAGATAACAACAGCCTTTGTAAGAATGATTGTTATACCCGCACTTTCTAAAGAAAGGTCGGGTATATTGTTGTTACCCTGGTCCCTCCGTCCGTCACGTTTTACTTTCTGAAACTGCTCTTACATCTGATAAACCAGCAAACTGAACTCTTGGGGTTTGATTTGGGGTGTCATGTTGTTTTGTACAAATGTTTCAAAAGTTATCTGGTAGTACTGGGGGTCTAAGAATAGGTAAAAAATGACGTTTTTTCACACAAAAAAACCCTGCTGCCTCGAACTCCTCTTACATTTTCAACATTAGGCAATCATCTCTGGAATATGTTTTTGGGTGTCCTATAGATGCGCAATAAAGTTTCGGAAATTTCGATTTTGTCCTGGGGGTCATTTAGTGGCTGAAAAATAACGTTGTTTTTTTTTACAAAAAGTCTGGTTTCAAAAAAGTCATTTTTTTTGGCAGTTGCTACATGATCTAAAAGAACATAATTGGGGGGTGTCCTATAGATGCGCAATAAGGTTTTAGAATGTTTGTTTTTATCACGGGGGTCGGTGGGCAATAAAAGATGAAGTTTTTTTTACAAAAAGTCTGGTTTCAAAAAAGTCAATTTTTTTGCAGTTGCTACATGATCTAACAGAACATAATTGGGGGGTGTCCTATAGATGCGCAATAAGGTTTTAGAATGTTTGTTTTTATCACGGGGGTCGGTGGGCAATAAAAGATGAAGTTTTTTTGCAAAAAAAAAATGGTTTACAGAACTCCTCTTACAATTTATGCAGTAGCTATACCATCTCTTGAGATATGATAGGGGCTGTCCTAAAGATTTACAGTAGGGTTTTAAAAAAAATAATTTCATCCAGGGAGTCAAGTAGTAGCTGAAAATTGACGTTTATCACTCCTAAAAAAAACTAGTTCCCAGAACTCCTCTTATGATTAATGAATGGCCACATCATCTATTGGGATATAACAGGGGCTGAGCTATAGATAACGTTTCAGAAATATAGATTTGATTCTGATGGTCAATAGTATCTGCAAAATGATGTTCCGTCCCATAAAAAACCTAATTCATGGACCTCCTTTTATCTCTTGTGATTTAATTAACATACCATGAGATGCAAACCAAAGAGCTGGTTAAAACTAGTACCCGCTAATGCAACCTGTAGACCTGTGTTGTGTACGTAACTTCGGACAAAGAACATTTACTTGTAATATGTTGCATGTTTTTTAAAAACTTCATTCTTTTAAGCCCCTTGCACAATTTTATTAGGTAATTAACCATGTAGAGCACTAATTTCAGCATTAAGGTGCTATGAGATACCTACATATTGAGATGTACTCCCTATTTGAGCAAACAAATAAAGTATAAAAACATAATATTTTCCCCCAAAATACAATGGGTTAGGGCGTTAACTATGTGTCTGTACGTAGAGAGTTCGAATCCTGCTGGGGCTTATCTAATTTTTACCTTTGTTTCCAAAATTTTAAAAATTATTTTTTTTGGCCGAATAATGTAGAATTTTTGAATTCTAAAATGGTGAAAGTATTAAAATTTTGATATAATTATACAATATAAATCACGCACTTTTATTCACATAAATATCGACATGTATCTGATACATAGACCACCTTAATAGTAAATAGATCTTCTGTCCTAGCAGTCCTGCAGTGAAATTCATTGCGCAATGTGTCTGATTTTGCACTATTACAATCTTCTTTATTGCAACTACATGTAAAGGCTTTCATTGCTATCAAAATAGTCTGATGTTTATTTAACCATGTGGTGTGTGTGTGTGGGGGGGGGGGGGGGGGGATCAGGGTAATAAATGTGTATTTCAAAATGGTCTGACATAAAATGACATTCCAGTGTTAGATAGGGGTTTCAGGGATTCTCTTGATATAATTAATTCGGTGGGTTTACGATTAGAGTCGCAATATTTATTTTTGGGGAAAGGGACAAAAACAACACTTTGTATCTGAAGCTAATACATCTAGGTAAGTGACCAAATTAGATGGGCAGTTTAATCTGCAAATGGTAGACTAAAACGATGGAAATTCCTAGCAAATATAGTTTCAAACACGCAAATTATGTTTATTAGAGACTATGTACGTATTGTGGGATCATTGATCAAATAATTTAGACCAACTCTATTGTCTGATTCTGCGAGCAATTTAGAATTGTCAAAGAAAATGCTTCAAAAATAAAAAAAAATAAAAAAAAACAGAAAAAAACCCTTAAAGAGATATGTTTATCAATGACTCTGGTAAACGAATGTTATCAAAGAAATTACCAAAGATAGATGCGTCAGTCGCAGTACCATATTTCCCTGTTCTATTGGAAGATTACCTTCGATCTCTTACATTTGGGGTGTATCAAATAGAACAGGGATTTTCATATACACTTGAACATCTAGATGAAGATGGAGGGGGGGGGGGTATGATATTTTTGTAGGGAAACCCATGCCAAATAGAGGTGAAAATACAATCTAGACACGTATCTTCAAAGTCATATTATTGGGTTACTATTCGATTCCGACGACGAATTGGATCCAATAAAATTCTGGTATTGTCAATGTAAGTCGGGGGCTCGTCTCGTGGGAAGTTGTGCCCACGTCGCTTCCCTTCTTTGGTATATAGGCATCCAGAGGCACAAGGACATGTCATTAAACACTCAGATAATGCCGGAGATTGGATTGTAATAAATCTACTAGTGAATCTTCATCTAGTAAACAGACTCTTCATCTGAATCATCATCGGATTATAAAAAAAAAACATGCTTAGCATTTATTCCATGCGCCGATAAAATTTAAACCAAAGAATCTGTCACTTGCATTCCATAGATATGTTGACAATATACTAAGTATTTAGATAAAAAGGAAAAAAATGTAAACTAGGATTATTATTGTGATATTTTTTTTTATGAAGTCCTGTTAGCCAGGATTATCTTTTAATCATTATTGCTCATTTTGAAAAAAAAAAAGAATCACCTGGGGTTAGAGGATTTGAAGGTTAATTATGACTGAATTCTAGAAAAGACTTTTATTGTTCCATAACCATGTAACGAGAACCAAAATTACCCGACAGGTTCCAACTTTAGTTCACTGCAGGTAGAACTCTATTGTTACTGAAACTGAAATAGTAAAATGACACATTGCAGTTTAAAAACTGAATAAAACAACGGTTTGTTTATTCTTTATTTTATTTTTTTTATTTTCATTTTTAATAAAAACAAACAAATTATTGCATGACAAAACAGTACAAAGAGAAGAAACTCCATTTATCATTATTGTCAAAAAAGCTTAAAAACTTCTGGATAACATTTTTGTTTTGTTTTTAGCTGACCTGAGCTGAAAGCTCAAGTGAGCTTTTCTGATCACATTTTGTCTGTCGTCCGTCCGTCTGTCAGTCTGTCTGTCCGTCTGTCTGTCCGTCTGTCCGTAAACTTTTCACATTTTTGACATCTCCTCAAAAACTACTGGGCCAATTTTAACCAAACTTAGCACAAAGCACCCTTAGGCAAAGGGGATTCAAAGTTGTGAAAATTAAGGATCAAGCCCTTTTCACAGGGGAGATAATTAGAATTTATTTAAAAACATTTAGAAATTTTCAAAAATCTTCTTCTCAAGAACCATTTGGCCAGGAAAGCTGAAACTTGTGTGGAAGCATCCTCAGGTATTGTAGATTCAAAGTTGTGAAAATCATGACCCCCGGGGGTAGGGTGGGGCCAAAATGGGGGGTTGAATTTTTACGTATGAATATATAGAGTAAATCTTTAAAAATCTTCTTCTCAGAAACTAAATAGCCAGGAAAGCTGAAACTTGTGTGGAAGCATCCTCAGGTAGTGTAGATTCAAAGTTGTGAAAATCATGACCCCGGGGGGTAGTGTGCAGCCACAATGGGGGATTGTAATTTTACGTATGAATATATAGAGTAAATCTTTAAAAGTCTTCTTCTCAGAAACTAAATAGCCAGGAAAGCTGAAACTTGTGTGGAAGCATCCTCAGGCGGTGTAGATTCAAAGTTGTGAAAATCATGACCCCTAGGGGTAGGGTGGGGCCACAATTGGGGATTGAATTTCTACATAGGAATATATAGAGTAAATCTTTAAAAATCTTCTCCTCAGAAACTAATTAGCCAGGTGATTCTTTAAAATTGTTTAGACTTTGGCCCCTTGATGATTCTTGGGCCTCACAAGGGGTTCAGAGTTTGATGTAGGTTCATATCCCATATATAAACAATTGTTTAGGATCTTTTTGAGAACTGCAATGCTCAACATGTGTTATGACTATAAAATCATCCTGTTAGAAAAGGGACTAATGATAATAAAAATAAGAATATCCAGGGGGGAAAATGGATTTTCATTTATACAGGATCTACATGTATTATACTACATTGTCCAGATAGTTTGTATTATGACTCCTTTAAGCTGATTTCATCATACCTATTCTTCCTCAGGTGAGCGATGTGGTCCATGGGCCTCTTGTTTTTAATACTCCTAGTGCTGGAATAGGAAGAACAGGAACATATATACCAATTGATGTCCTATATGAAGAAGGTCAACACCAATCCAAAATTAACATTGCAGAATACGTGAGAAAAATGAGAGAAAAAAGAATGCATATGGTCCAGACTTATGTAAACATAACTTTTTCATTTACATGTTGCTTAAACAAACCAATGTAGTATAACTGTATGCCCAGCATATTCGCGATAAAAGTTTGTTAATATGTAAAGAGTGCTTTATTTGTTATATATTAAGGTAATACAACACATTTCAGCAAAAAAGTTTTTTATGTTAAAAACCCCCCCAAATTTTGATATTATTCTAATGGTTATCAAATTAGGATAGTTTTTCTTTACAGGAACAATACAAGACAATATTTTGACTACGCACGGAAAGTTTAAAGCCCTAGTCGGCGTCCAGACAGCAATCGATTATAAAAAATCTTTACAATAAGCGAAATGTGATCTTCCTGAGTTTGTCACAGCAGTGAATAAAGAGTTTCAGGTTTGTAAATGATTAATTATATCCGATATGCATATTCGTCAATTAAATTCTGATAATTTTCCAATACAATCATTAAAAATAGACATCAATAATAGACATTCCTTTAAAAACAAAGTTTTCTTTGGTAATTATATTAAAGATGTGCCTGCTCAGAGGGTTTTTGTTTTGGTATTTTAAGAGGCTTCTTTCAATTCGACACTGTTACACAGAAAACGATTTCAAAATGGCACTACCACCAGTATCTACGTCAATTTGCGTTCGTAAGTAAAAATTTTTATTAAGGTTTTGATGTATATCAACATCATATTTTCTATAAGTCTTTCTTGAATGGCTTTTGGTCTAAAACCGACAACTGGTTTTTTTTTTCAGGTTTTCCTCACTTCAAAAAATGTAAACATCACATATTCATACACATAATACCAATAAACGATTGGATTGTTCCAAGACTATAATATACATGTATGTCTAGCTTGACGCATGAAACTTGATAATAAATTTGAATTCTTTTATCTTTCTCTTTGTCTTGAAGTTGGATCTTAAACTGATTCAACTAAAATAACGTTTTTATTTTGAGTGTTCTTTATTCTGCTTGAAGAACGCAGCAAATAGCTAAAGGGAGGACGAACGTTTACATCGTAATGTTAAATTAACGCCATTGCACAGTGTATTTGTGCTATTATTTCATTATATATGCTTTGATTATCATTGTGGTGTAAAAATTATTTATTTAACAGTAAATATTTAGCATATATCTGGATCGTTACAAAACGATAGGCCTGTTGAATATGCATATCAGTACAATTTTCGGCATTGATTTCCCCATATTTTAATATAATTATATGCAATGTTCTCCTATCCAAATTTGTCGCATATACGAAACATCATGCACAAAATAAGGGGATATTAGTTCTTGAATTCATTAAATGTAATAACAGATACATACATCCACGTTTTGTTAGTAAGCCTATATGTAAAAGGACCAATTTGCAGACAAAGTGTCAAGTTTCAAGCAAAAATTCAAGCCGATATATTAGTTCTAGAAAAAAAGTTGTACCCTTATGTATTGCTTTGTCTTTTCATGTTAATTTCTTTTATTTTGACATAAATATGTATCCTTAGATTCATGTATGTTTAAATTTACATTGCACCTGACCCTACATCTAATTTTATTCCTATTTGAATTTTATTCATATACATTATTTATAATGTAATTACTTTTTTAGTCTATATTGTGTTGATATTTTATGTACATATATATCTTTCAAATAATTTAACGCTTTAGTTAAAGATCAAAAATTTTAAGAGATGTCGTTTTAATGTTTTAGTTGACAAATACGCACTCTTCCTGGCATCAAGTGTTTCAGAACGTGGAAACTACATCAATGCAATATCCTTACCGGTAAGTTTACCAATTTGATTTAAACGATAAAAGTTGCTTAGATTAATTCATACAGATTGTTTTGTTGTTTTTTTTTTACAAAACTCATTTTCCTTCAGTCTTTTACCCATTGTCACCCATTATCCAACAAAAGAAGATTATGTAGACTCTATACGACTGATTACTGATTATGAATCCAAAATAGTTGTCTCTATGGAACCCCTCTGCAATGTTGATTTCGTAAGTGTTTTAATAACATTTTATCATTTCTTTCTATTTACCAGATTTTTTTTTAGACCGGAGGCAATGCATGTAATAACTTTTGGTTGATTTATTCTGTGTAACAGGCATATGAATGGCTACCGACGGCAATAAAACATAGAACTGTGACACCCTACACAATTCAATTATATAAAGAACGTATAACGCAAATTAAACGCAGCAAAGTTGAGATTGCTAAAGAAGAGGTGAATATGTAACCTTTTTTTTTTTCTATGAAATCTAATGTAAAAACTGATATGCTTTGATAATTCATAACAGTCGATTCTTCATTTTTTCCTAGTCTTGTGATGGACCGTGGTCTGTTGAAAAAGTTGAGCCGATGTGTACCCTCACACAGGATTATTCTCAAATGGCTTCACAAATTCTTAGTTTAGTGTCTTTTGTACAAAGCGTTAAAACACACAACCCTATCACCGTTGTCAGTAGGTAAGGCACGTAGCGTATCTTAAATTAGTTATCCATATCCATGCATAATTGAAAGTGTGTCAATAACATCCTATTTAAATCGCCATGCATAACATGCATTTCTTTTATGCATGAAAATATCATGCTTCATTATACATTGTAAAGCTGTTTTGCCTTAGTTACAAAGGCAACAACCGATCCAACCGATGTGTTTATTTTGTCATGTCAACTTCTATCTCTTAAATGAAGGTTCTGACACATTCAGTATTCTTTTAAATGCGGTTCTGATTACAATATAAATAATGGTCTTCTGAAATTTAAAAAAAAGTTACCTTAAATTTGCAATGTTTTATTATCTTTATTGCTAGAGATGGAGCTGCTCTGTGTGGCGTGTTATGTGCTGTATACAACCTGATACAACAACTTGCAGTAGACGAGGATATAGACGTGTTCTCTGTGGTCAGACTCCTACAAACACGACGTCCAGAACTGTGCTCAACCACGGTGAACAACATTTACATACCTTTTTTTCTGTAAACAAATGATAATGTTGTTGAGGTGAGAAAAAAAATCGTTTATATCTATTCAATTTAATTATAATGTTATGCTATAAAAAATTCTTTTGGTCATATTCGGAGCAAACTGATAAAACCCTGTGAATACTGTAAACCAACTGTTATTCACGGCAACTTTTTTTCGCGTTTCATCCGATAAACTGGTTCGCGACGACAAATGTTCGCGACCAAGCCTTATCCAGACCTGTTTTGTTATAACAACCATACGGCAAGGACTGCTTCGCAGCAAGAAATATTCGCGACGATGAGGCTCTCGCTAACCTCGCGAAAATTTCTCGACGGGAATAAAAGTTGGTTTACAGTAAATGTTTGATAAAAATATGGTTAAATTGCTTTTTGTTTTCATCATGTTTAATCCTGACAATGTTTATAAACCTTTATTTTTTCTATTATTCTTTACTATTGAACAATTTTTATTCCTTGTAGGCCTACCAATTGTACATGATCTATTTTGTTTTGCTTGAATTCCGTTATCTTTGACGATATATACTTAAAAAGAATAAGTATAGGAACAGTTATAAGTAACCGAAAGCTAAAATTGTACATAAGATGAGATAAAATAGTTTTGTTTTTATTTTCAAGATATAACAAAGTAAATTGTACCATATGTATTTTATTACAGGAAGAATATGTCATGATACATGACGCCTTGATGACATACATAGATTCAAAAACAAGTGAAAATACCTACTACAATAGTGAACGTGCGACTGATATGCTTAGATAAGCCAAATGCAAGTGATGACTCGTGTTTAAAACCACACATAACGCTTATATTTTCCTCGTTGAAATTTTCTCATGTACCTTATGTAATTAAGCAATAGCGTGAGTCAGTATAAGCTTCGCAGCACAGTTAAGGCTGGAATTTGGAGGCGGGGCTTATTTTGATAAACTTTGAACTCATGAATATTCATTAGATATGTTATTTAACCTATATAACATCTATTAATGGTAATTGATTACTTTTTGGATTTGATTTCTTGTTAAAGAGAGTTAAATCAAATATCAAATCCCTCACTGTGTAATAATGATCATTATTTATTTATTTTCAATGAAAACTTTAATTGTCGTTTGGTTCCGATCCGCTCCCTTTCGACGCTTGTATTGATCCGTGACGCGTCGACTATTTTTAGCTGCTAGCAAAATGGCAGGCATGGATGTAAACATGTGCGCCGAGATGTTGTGGATTGATACTATGCGTGTGGATGTCGAAGTATGCAGGAGATATGGTAAGTATTGGACAAATCATTCCATAAACTAACGCAAACAGTATGATAAGGAATGTAAACGCAGTAGTGTGTGCTGTAATCACAAAGTGATGTACGGATCGAGATGTGTTTTCGTACGACCACATGTTGTAAATAATTATGAAGTCTTATTACTTAACCAACGCACTAACATATCATTTTGTTACACAAAAGATAATATATCAACACTTTATTTGCATATAATTTATTATTTTAAAGAATATTTTAAGAGTATTTAAATCCCACTTGTTGAAAACGTCTTGGACAAAAAAAAATGGCGATGGCGATTTATCAGCTTTTCCCCATCAGACATTAGATTTTACATGAATACACAACCTTCCACATTGATTATTTAATCAGCGACACCATACATGTATCAATGTATATGATAAGTAGTGCAACTGTGTTAGACTGTGTTGGTATGGACTGGTATATATTATATATGTAAACAATTACACGACATCAACACATGATCAATATTTTGTTTTTTGCATGTGTACCAATTAATTAAAAGAAATCATTTTCACTCTGACAAATTGCTCTAAAGTATCCACGTGGCTTCAAATAAAAATGTCACTGCTCAGTTTGTTTACATTGAAATTAAGTAACCTTATATTTATTTAGAATTAATTTCAATATAACAGTGTGTCACATTAGTTATATTACCAGTATATGTAAAATTATGGTCTAGAATAAAAAAAATGATAAAATTTGTATAGGTTAATTGCTGTGAGAATTATTATCTCTAATTTTGTACTGTTGTGCTGACCTGTCTTAACTATCAACATGATCAGTTTTTTTAACATGTTTAATTTATCAGAACAATTTTTAAATGAAATTATTTGTCAGGCACGTTGACGGTCCTTGCAGATAATTAAAACATTTTTCAAAGCAATACAATTGTCCTTGTTAGGTAGCATTACATTGTTAATAGCTACAACTAGATTGTCATCACCTTCATTCAACTCGCATCATGCAATTACACCTTGCTTTCAATGACAAGGGTCAGTCAAAACATTTTGTTGAAACTTATCAGGAGTTAATGCGGCTATGCCGATTCAAAGCTTTTATGTAGTGCACTGTACAATTTTGACTTCATTTGTTTGAATTGGAATACATAACATAGATATAAAAAGAGTCATAGCTTAGAGGTTTCAAAATATGAGGTGCTATTTTTTTTCTTTCACACCTTTATTAACTGATCGCCAGCCTCAAGGACTGCATACTGATCAACTATTACTTGTGTCGCTGCAGAAAATTTGAGTTCAAGTCTAAATAACTGGTAATTTGATGATTTCAATTACGCCGTAGCTTATACATGTACTTTATTTGTAGACTCCTATACTACTTGTATTGTGTAGAAGAGGTGAAAGGGGCGGTGTACCCGTGTCATGGTGTTTAATTCCATGTGTTGTATGGTCGAGTGACTCCTTACAATCAACTGGTTCAGCACCTAAGTTGAATTTATCCAAATGCGTTTAACATGTTTTTGGTAAGATTTTAAAATACAGTGCCTTACATATATATTCTTTGGGTGGAGACTACCCTGCATGTATTTGTGTGTTTTCTTTCTGCCTGAAATGTAATTAAACTTGCTGTGAGAGTATACACTATATCACAAACATTGATTGCTTAGCATTATCCCTTGAAGATCAAGTTGTTTTTTTTTTTTGTTTTTTTTTTTTTTTGGGGGGGGGGGGGATTGCTATTGTAAACATTTATACCTAAGTCATCTTGGAGTATTAAGGTATCGGATGTACAATTGAGCATGAGAGCTCGGGATTTTCCGGGATGAGCTCGGTAGATTACGGAGATTGAAATAAATTTTCAAAATCTCGAACCATTTTTGATTAAACATAATGAACAGTTAAGATTATGTAATTAATGCATAGAGTCAAACAAGATTTTTTTTTTCTTAATTTTAAACAAAATATTTCCACTTTTTACTCTTACGCTGATTATGACGTTGTAGCAGCTTTACGTCATTTGCCGTTGTATGACGTTATTTCTTTTTCCCGCGGCGCTCTTGCGATAACGTAAAAAAGAAAACCTATAATTTATAGAGTGAAGTTTGCAGTGCGTAAGTCACGTATTCCGTCGAAAAATAGGTCGGTTTAATAAATGATTTCGTAGATTTTGTGACTGTGCATAAATTGAATTTGGAGTAATCCGGTAATTGTATGACCCTATTTAATTTGTTTAATTTTTTGGTATCCCTAATTTCATTATACATACAGAATGTTTCGGACCCAACATTTGTACAACAAGGTATTTACCACTAACTATTTTAGTAAGTACCATGAACACGGATTTCGTAGTTAAATTGCTTGTACAGGCTTATTGTAATCATCGTGTTTACACATCTACTTGTTATTTTCCATTAATGAAGTTTACAAGAGTCAAAAAATGAAATTTCTAATCATTGATTGTATTTTTTCATCGGGATTCCAAACAATTTTCTTCTCTCGCATTTCATATTATGTGCATGAACAGTATATTATTCACTCTTTTTTTAATTGCTGGATTTTCATTCAGCTTATACTATTAAATACTGATTCAGACTGCTTTAAAGTCAATTCGTTTCAATTGGCTGTTGACATAAAAGAGGCGCGTTACCATCCAATGAAATCAAATACTCAAAATTTGATTGACAGGTTCAGCTAGTTAGCCGATGTCCGATGTTATGTGTGGTATTTGTACACAATCTTATCGTGTAAAAAATGCATGCTTCTTACAACATCACAGCGTCACTTATAGTTGATTTGGAATTTTGTTCTATAAAAGTCATTTTTGTTATAAATGTATAGAGCATGTTGATGTATTGAGTATTTCAATGTTGTACCGGTACGGAAACATCATAGTCAGACTTTATCGGCAGTCTCCATTTAAAACTTACTTATTCTTTTGTTTGTTGAAAATGAATACAATTTTGATTAAAAGATAACACTATGTATATTGTTTTATAAGAGTTAAAGGTTTGGAATAAATTCTGATGAGGCATTTCACACGGTTCTCGAACGCTTTGCTCGTAACGCTATACACGCCTGATGTTACCCGCAATTCACGACTTAGTTGTAATGGTAACATTATTTTTTGAACAAACATTTCGCTGAATGAAAAAAATCAACAATTTAGATTTTTATTTCTAAAATCACAAGTTCTCAATCGTAAAGGAATAGAAAACAGTAAAATTACCGGGTAACGGGATTATGCGTTAAATTATGATTGCGACGGCCGACGAGGGGGTTAAAATCGCGTGACGTCGTCATGGTCATCGGAAAAAAAATTCTCAAAAATAAATAAAAGATATTGATAAAGGGAATAAATTTATTTCACAACTTTATTTTTATTAAAATATGTTGGTAATTTTTATTTCATAAATATTAATCATGATTAGACATGTTTTCGTCAAAGAAAAATAGTATTTTACCGTGCACGATTTGCAGCGCTAGAGATACTTCCCCTTAGTGATTTGGCGGGAAAAAATTCTATTTTTAGAAACTACATACCCATACCTATCAAATGAGTATATATGATATATACCTTACCAGGCATCATTTTTTGGTCAATTGTACATCTGATACCTTAAGTTGACTCTTGATTTTCTGCAGCATATTGGGAACATTTGTTAATTGCCGCAAGAAAATCTGTAATGTTAATAATAATATATATTTATATAAAGAAATCAAAATGTAGGAAGAAAGAACATAAAATACATGTACATGTAAATGCCCAAGTGGCATTTCCAATTATTCTTCTATGTAATTGTGTGTCCATTATGGCATCTTTTGTGTTCACTATTGTTTACAAGAACTTTGAATAAATATCAGAGGCTAATACTTTACTCATAGGATTGTCTTTTATCAAAAAAGATTTACCAGGGTGAAAATTCATTTTTCATCATTTGACATTGCTTAGTTTATACTGTTGTAAAGTGCAAGTGCTAAAATATATAATGAGTGTGCTTGAAGTTATGTTAAACTTTGTAGGCTTATGCCTGAGACCATCTGCATTGGTGAATTGGCTGGTTCTACCTCCCTCTGTTCCTCATCTGCCTGTTACCCAGCTTTTCCTATGTGGAGACTATCGGTATGATTTTGTACGAGAAAAGCAATTATGTGCATTTATAACCTTAAAACAGAATTATTAACATGATTATATGTATTTATTATAAATGTACAAACCTAATCTTAATATTTATATGTTGAATCTGAGCTAAGGATTTTGCATTTCTTGTTTTTTTTTTAAATTATTATCAATGATATTTAAAACTTAAACAGTCAAATTAATCTTAATATGCAAATATCATTTATTTAAACCATGATTTATTTGTTAATAGTTTCCTAACTATGAGTTATTTCTTCAATATTTCCCTTGAAAAATGAATAATAAATGTTTGAAAATCGATATATTTGTTGTTGTGATCAACACTCAAAATCTAGGAATTTACATTGTTCATGTATTTTTATTTGAGTATTTGTTCATTAGGAAGGGGGTGGGGTCAGATTTTTTGTGCTTGTACTTTCCCCCTTGCAAAATTCAAATTTCTTTAAATTACATTACAAAATTACCAAAT
>WFKH01011926.1:42018428-42043932 GCA_016163765.1 Magallana hongkongensis
AAAATTTTCTGGATCCGCGCATGGAAAACTAAATACGTGTGTAAGTTTATGCATTGTTTTATTATATAAAGAGGTAATGCATGTCGTAGTTATCTCTCATGTGTTTTTTCTGTTGATGAATTACTGACCCACACTGTCCCGCAACACTATATCTACAGAGTTATTTCCCTTAGCCGAAATCTACATCGGCATTGCGTTTGAAAAGGGGATTGAGTTAAGGAAAATACATGTATATCATCTTCAACGCACTTTCGCAAGGGCATAACCTGCATGGATACTTTTGATATTTTACACAGTGATCAAGAAGGTTTTGAGGTAACTGAAAAATGCTGCTGCTTTGTTTTATTCTCCGGATTTGTTTTATTCGTTGATGAAAAATGACGTGATACCCCAGTAAATGATGGATTGTCGAGTGTATTTTTGGATATGGCGTTGTAATTAACTCGATTCCAATAAAACAGCAGTGATTTTAGGTGAAGGAGATCACATTTAAATTATACATGCAAAAAAAATAAATGTGCAACGGGGGTATGCCCTTGCAATATTGAAAAATATTTGTGACCTAGTAAAATGTTTATAAATATCGATGTCACGTGATAGACACGTGATGACTCTAAATGCACATGTGTGTCTTAACACATGGGTCACTAGAGTCAAAATAATAGTATATTGGAAAAAGTTGTATGCGAGTTTTGATTAATACGACCATCACATTTGTAGTTCGTTTTTAATGACATATTTCTTAGTAATTTAAGCATATGCAACCTTAACAGTGCTGCGTTGTCATCAAGCTGAAGTAAACAACAAAGAACTATTCGTAGGTGTATTGTGTTATATCATAAAAATGATCTCGTTTTCAATGTTTTTTTCTGTTTTGTTTTGCCTAAGTTTTAAAATAATGCTGTTAAAATGTATGGCGGACAAAGATGAGCATTTATCATAAATCTTTTCCATTACAAGTCTATATATCACATGCATACTTTTTTTCATAAAAAATTCCGTTTATTATTTCCAGTCATCACACATATCATATTTATTTATCGGTGCTGTTGACATGGTTTGTTTATATGATATATGTTTCTTTTATTGTTTCACAAAAAAAATCCATTATCTAAAAACGAAATCTAAAAAAACCAAAAAAACAATAGATTAATTTTTAGATTTACCTCAGAAAGTGTAGCGAGGGTTTTTAATACCCATATACATAAATCTGTGTAGTTTCAAGGTTGCGTTAATTTGTAGGCAATGGTCACATCTACACAATATGTTTGTGTTTAGTGAAATTTTGCACTATGTTAATTTCGTGGACAACGTAAACGCAAATCAAATAAATAAATTTTAAAAAATAAGTATGAATTCATTTTTTATTTGTCTCGTTTTACTTGGTGGCATCACAGACATGTTTTTAAAAATGTGTTTTTTATCCATAATTGATAATGTTAAAAATAGACCATTCCTGCATATGGCATTATTCCACCCATATTCCTATGAAATAATTAACCTCATGAATATATCACCTCGAAATTAAACAACCTGAGCCATCCATCTTTATAAAGTAAAACATCTTAAAACAAAAAGGTATGTTGCAATCTGCCACTTTTGTGACGACTTTATTATTTAACCAAATTAAGATTGCCTATAATAAGGAAAATGGCAATAAATGACTATGTAACAAGAACATTGTAAAATTAATTATAAAATTATGAATATTTGATTCCTTATGCCATAAATATTTCAATACTAAAATAATAATTCCCATTACTCGTGTGATCAGTTATGAGTTGACTACATAATTTATAAAAAAAAATATAATCCTTGTGGTCGGAAAGCGCCATACTAAAAAAAAAATTCCGAAAATTGTATATATTCATTAAAAGGGAAGGTGGAGGGGTGGAGGTGGTTTTAAAATAGCTTTAAAAATTCCCAATGCTTAGCTATCGGCGTCCTGAAAGAAAGTAAGAACTCATACTATTTAAATGACGCTCCCACAATTTTATCGCGGAACAATTCCATTGGTTACATTCGCGACGTTTACTTGGGTGTCCATATATGAAGATGCTGTATAACTGAAACAATACTGCAAGAGGGATAACTCTGGCGAACTTAACAGAATAATTATCAATATACATAAAACATACTGAGAAATCTTAGAATTCTTTTATGAGTTATTTTTAATATTATTTTATCACACTCCATGTTATCATACCTGCTACAGTATATTTTTGTAATCTTTTCTTTCAATAGAAAAATAGAAAACTATCCTTTTGAATGATTGCGGACAAAAACGTCAATAAATTGTTCAAAGTTAACTTTTTTTTCTTTTTTGCTTATGTATTCTCTACTACACACTTTTTTTTTACAACAAAAAAGAATTTTGTCATTTTTAGTGATAACCAAAAAAAAAATGCAAAAGAGCTTTTAACAAATTTAAATGTAAAACAAAAGTAACCAGACCTAATTCATAACTACATCTAGCTTCCACATACTCCAAAAAGTAAAGAATAATCCATAATTTTGTGGCTTTTAAATAAAAGTTCGCTAATTATTTATTGGAAAATATTTTAGAAAATTTAATAACACGCAATTGTAAATTGTAAATACAAAGACATAGAAGATAATAGTTCTCCTAATAGTTCGACCACGTTTGAAACACGCAGGCAGAACTTTTTTTTCAGATTCATCAATCCTAGAATAACACAAGAGGCCCAACGGCCTTGACGGTCACCTGAGTACCAAAACTCGTAGATGGACTTGTCAGAGAGTCTCATGTTTGTATTATAAGCTTCATTTTGGAGGCTAAACTGCATAAACACCATGATTCATTATACTTTGTTAATCTGTTTGGCCTTTGTTACAAAGGCAACAAACGATCTAACCGATGTGTTTATTTCAGTCATGTCAACTATTTATCTCTTAAATGAAGGTTCCGATGCATTCAGTATTCTTTTAAGGGCGGTTCTGACTACTATACAAATATTTCGTCTCATGAATATTTTAAAAGTTACCTTAAACTTGCAATGTTTTATTTTCTTTATTGCTATAGATGGAGCTGCTCTGTGTGGCATGTTCTGTGCTGTATACAACCTTATACAACAACTAACAATAGACGAGGAGAAAGACGTGTTCTCCGTTGTCAGACTCCTACAAACACGACGTCCTGAACTGTGCTCAACCATGGTGAACAACATTTACATACATTTTTTTTCTGTAAACAAGTGATAATGTTGTAGAGGTAAGAAAAAAAAATCGTTTATATCTATTCAATTTAATTATAATGTTATGTTATAAAATATTCTTTTGGTCATATTTGGAGCAAACTGATAAAACCCTGTGAATTCTGTACACCAACTGTTACATGTATTCACGGCAACTTTATTTAGCGATTAACCCGAAAAACTGCCTTGCGACAGCAAATTTTCGCAACCAAGCCTTATCTAGACCTGTGTTGTTATAATAGCCATAAAGCAAGGACTGGTTTGCAGCGAGAAATATTCGCGACGATGATGAGGCTGTCACCAACATCCTGAAAATTATCGCACGCGAATAAAAATTGGTTTACAGTAAATGTTTGAAAAAAAGTGGTTAAGTTAGTTTTTGTTTTCAACATTTTTTATGCTGACAATTTTTATTAACCTGTTTTTTTTCTATTATTATTTACTCTTAAACAATCTGTTTTCCTTGTGAACCTACCAATATTTTTTTTAATTATTTCCTTAAATTACGTTATCTTTGACGATAATATACTATAAAAAATAAGTATATGAACAGTTATAAGTAACCGAGAGCTAAAGTTGTACATAAAATGAAATAAAATAGTTTGGTTTTTATTTTCAAGATATAACAAAGTAAATCGTACCATATGTATTTTAATAACGGGAAGAATATACCATGATACATGACGCCTTGATGACATACATAGAGTCTCAAACAAGTGGAAATACCTACTACAACAGTAAACCTGCGACTGATATGCTTAGATAAGCTAAATGCAAGTGATGAAACATGTTTAAACCCAAACTTATAAAGTATTTAGAATTCTACAATAAGCGAAGGTACTCTTGAAACACGTAGTTACAATGTAACAGTAAGATTTATGTTCCTTCGTTTAATCGTCTTGTATTTAAGAGATGATTCATCATTGTTGAAAAAAATATAATAATTACTGATATGCTTGTAATATAACGAAAAACTTTTCCAATTGAAATCTTCTCATGCACATAAACACTGTACATGTATGTAATTTAACACTAGCATGACTAAGTTTAAGTATTTGATCAAGCTGAAAAAAAACCCAACAAACAATTATTAATATGTTTATTGTGATATATCATTAAAGTATGTTCTCGATAATAATGTGGTTTTTTTTTCCTTTTTAGTATTGCTTTGGTTCCAAAACAATGCTGTTAAATTGTTTGGGGGACACAGATGTAAATCTGTCATTTTTTTTTAATTACAAGTCTATATAGTACATAAATACATTTTAATGATAAAAATTTCGTTATCATTTTCAGTCATCAAGCTTAGCATGCATAGCATGACATGGCTTGATAAATATGAATCAAATATGAATTATGTTTCTATGGTTGTTTCGCAAAAAAAAAAATACTTATTGACAAAAAATAAATCTGAAGTATAATTTCTGAATAATGCAAACAAAATCTTTAAAAAGTTAACCAATCGATATATATTTTGAATCTACCTCAAGAAGTGTATTGTTGGGGTTTTTTTTCATTCTCATAGACATCAATCTATGTAGTTTTAGTAAATAACTAAATCATTATCTTTTAAATTAAGTTTACATTTTAAAACAAAACAGTATTTGTTCTTTTATAAAAAGTCATCACGAAATAATTATGAAAAAAAAGATGTAAAAAAGTAGTGAGGCCTAATATATAACTACATGTCCACACATTCACAAATTTAAAAATAAAACATCATTTAATGGATTTAAAGTAAACAAAAACATCGTCAATTATTGATTGGTACACAATTTGGTTTTATAGCACGTAAGAAATGAAATAGTTTTCTCTGTAGGTGTTGTAAACAATGGCCACCCTTATCGCACACAAACATGACTTGTTCTTTGTTCTTCAAATTCATAAAACCGTAAATAAAACAAGAGGTCCAAAGACCGTGCCGATCAACTGAGTACCATAGCCTGTAAATGTAATTGTCAGGGAGTCTCATGTTTGCATTTTAAGCTTCATTTTGAAGGCTAAACCCTAAATCTAGACTCCTCTGACTACCCCCGATTTTATTATTTCATGTGGGCAAATATCAATTCATAGGGGGGGGGGGGGGGGGGGGGGGGGGGGGGCAATAGTCGGATGAATGAACAAAAAAAACACCAACTCCTCAAAGGTGTAGGAAAAATGCTAATTTTGACTTTTAGGAGAGAGGGTTTCATGCCATAGAAATTGTCTTATTATGTGCACATACCCGTACGTAAGTATGAGACATTGCATGTATGCAACGACACATTTAATCAATTTATATTGTTCATTGATAATGCTGCGGTAAATATTTGAAAGTTAATGTGGTTGACGCATGTTTTGCATTTCAATTAATATAAATAAATAGATTTAATAAAGGGCAAGTAAGCCTTTTCTTCTAAGCACTTTGCAAAATATTTTACAGAGTAAACATCAGCGTTACTCACATTTCTCAATTATTAAAAAAGACGTAATTCTTAAGTGGTTTATAAGTACATAAACTGCCGTCTAAGAGGGTTTATTTAAGATTGCATGTTTGTAAATTTTTCCGGTCGAAAATGGAACAAGTACTTAGAAATTATATCATCTCTCTGTCCTTGAGATTATGATCAGTTAGCTTTTTATGTAGTTGTCTTTATCGTATATTTTGTAAATAGCTTTACATAACAAAACTTTAAACGTTCTGCAGACTGTCAATTACAATGTAAAAAAAAAATCAAAACATAATACCAAAATAGTATTTTGAATCTTAGACCCCAGGTGAAAAATTGTCCTGACACACACGGTTTAAAAAAAAAACATTGCTTTTAAATGAGCTATCTATCTAAAAAAAATATCCCATTTTGAAAGTGACGGTAATACTGAAGCAAACGGTTGTACAATGTAGGAGGAAATGAGTTGTTAGCCTGTGTAGATTCTTCCGGATACAAGATAAACTTGTGATATTCAGTCTACTTAATATAATCTGAAAGGCCGATGTTTGACGATCTCCGTATTAATCATCCCGGAAAAAACACTAAAGCATTAACCGTTCTGGTGTTGATTTTTCAAATTACTTAAAAGAAAAACAGATCAGCTTAATTTTTAAATGTCATATGTAAAGTTCCAGTTTGAAAATAAATGGATTTCTTTTGGATGAAAAGTTGCGAGATGAAATTGCATTCTACTGCCAAAAAGCCTTCACTGACATTGGTTTTGTACTTATGTGTCCTGGAATTGTGTTATTGCTATGGTATGTACGATTATTTAAAGGTTTACTTCACAGTAAGTATTTAATGGAATGACTCCTTTTAAACAAATATAATGCAATGTGGCCACTTTAAAAGTAGCCTGATTATATGCATGCAATTCATGAACATCTTTTTCTTCCTCAATTGTGTCTAAAAAACCATTTTATACAAAACAAAATGGTAAATGTTTATCACTGTTAACTTTTTAGGAACATTTGATCAACTATTGCTTCTTGATCATATGAGTTGCAAATAATATAAAGTAAATGCAATTTTTTGTATTTGATTTATATCAACCTGTCAACTTGCCCGCGAAGATCATTCGATAACAATATTTTCGCAATATGTTTCCTAGAAATAAACGCAATATCGACGTGATTATAAAGCATTTTTGTTAATGTTCTTTGTCTTAACTTCTATTCGTATATAATTAAATCACATTCTTGAATCAACTTTTCAAACTTCATATTTTGTGAAGTCGATAGCGCAAATAGGAATAAAACTTGTAAAATTCACTTAATAGATTTAAATTATATAGAAATCCGAAGGTGCAATTCCATACACTTGCATACGTAACAGGTCACAATACTTTATATTTTGACAATGCAATAAAAAGGACAGTTTATAAGTTGAAACACAACAAGTGAAGGCCCTGCAACGCTTCCGTATTACTATCATAATTGTTGCTGATTTGATTTAAACATATTTAATTATGTCAATAGACCTAACTGGATTAGGCAGCAGGAATTGCCTTTTATTAGCCTTATCCATAAAGCTGCGTCTAAGCTGCTGATTAGACTGTCTTCCAGACTCATAAATTTTGAAAGAAATGTTGAGGAATTGTCTGTTTTAATTCTTGCATATTCACTCTTTGATAATTGCATAGGAATACATATACATGTAACACTACAACATATTCCCAGAGATATACATAGAGATAAATGAAAATATTCAAAGATAAAACATCCTTGTGATGATATTTCTACAAATGGTTTTATGTTTTGGAGCTCGAGGTAATTAAACTTCCGGGGCCAATTAGTTGAACAATACCTAAAGTGTGCTATTTTATTACTGTTTCAATATATAATTCACTTTTAACGTTACGATACATTCCCCGAGAACTTATGAATGGGATGCAGATCGTGACGACAACGCTGATTATGACGTCATATTTTATGAAGTACAGACAAGTGACTTTCTACACATTGCTGTGGGAAGTCTTAGCATACCCGCGTAGTTATGTAAATTTCTGAGAAAACTGGCTAAATGGTCATTAAATAGTGCATTTTTGTACATTTCGATCAAAACTACAAACTTAAACCTTCATCTCCCAACAAATAAGCATCAGTTTTCATTAAGTACTCGTAAAAAGGAAGAAAATCACACCAAGTTTAATAATATCTATAGCTGTCTTGCACTTGAACTTTTGCATTTAATTTCTCAGTCTGGAAGGTCTCTCAAATCAATACACATTTCAACGCACAAGCGATCCCAAAAGGGGAGGTAACTCTTTGAACGATAACTCTTAGTCATTTTATCACCTACTCCTAATTTATGTTAAGATATGTTTCAGCAGTACATTGTGTAAATGGTTATTTAAACATAGTGTCTGTTTTATTTATTTTAAAAGAGACAAGGTGGTTATGATCAATCGCCCGCATTTCCTCTGTCGTAATTAAGGATGTAAACAAAAACCGTTGTGTATCATTTTACTGGTTTACCGTATTCGCGGAGTTAGTGATTTCTTATTTTTTTTGTTAGGAATTAGGAATAAGAGAAACATATATTAGAGCTAATTGTACACAATTTTTTGAAGGGTTGGGTGAAGCCCCTGATGTTATAAATTTTTCTCATAATATAAAAAGATATGGGGTATTTTTTGATTCTGATTTAATGTCATGTGAATGCCTGTGCCCCTGGGGGGGGGGGGGGGGGTCAAATGGGTTACTTTATTTTATTTGCCAGGGGCCAGGGACCGAGGCATTTTACCATGTGAATTGTGAATTAAATAAATTAGAATTCTTTAAGGGGACTTTAGATCTGTCCATAAGATGTATAAGACCTTTTCACCTCTCCCATTAGCAATCAACATTATGCACCTTTAGTTTTTATTCAAGACATGCACATGCAGAATGATTAAGATTAAGGAGGGGGAGGGAGTCGCATATATATTCATTCACAAAATAAATTCCAATTACATATTTCTCATTACCGAGAAAGAAAAGAGGGTGTGTAAATCCTGCGAGAAGGCGATCAAAAGCCATTTTTGGTTCCCATCAATATATAGAAGTTAAATAATTCTGAATTCTCCTATGTGAGGGGATGAAGACTCTCTCTAACCCCTTTACATCCTTAATGCATGCAGCATATATAGCAATTTAATATAGCTAACTTAAGTAAATGTTCCTCCCCTTCCACTTCTAAAACAGAATTATGAATATAAAAACAACTAGACACGATCTCTTAGCGAGCAACGAGGAGGTTTTCCGTCTGATTTTTAAAAGGTGATATGACGTCATCGACTTTAATTTTCGACAACAAAACATGATCTGGAAATAGGAGTTGAGTACTAATGCTTTCCTGTCATGCTCTTTATAAGTCTCTTACGTTGTTTTTTCGAAATACTTGCATTTCTTCCAATTGAGATAGAAAAGATTAAACTTTTTTACCTCTGGGCCCTAAAAACCCTAATTAGGTAACGCATGAGAAAATCATTATATTGTTAGGATAAATAAACGTATTATTTCTAATTTTGCCTGTATAACCTTTTACAAAACATCTCACAGTAAATGACTATATAGATAAAAGACTTTAGGTCCATCTTGATCCCTGATTTAAAGGGTCAGTCCCTTTTTCTTGATATCAAATAAAAGGTCTCTAAATTTTAAACATATTTGTTCAACAAGTCTTTGGAAATTCTTTACTGTTCATGAAATATATGGGAAAAATGTTTTAGGGGCTGATCCATTATCCCCTTACAGGGGCCGTTTAACGAAATTTTGAAGGGTGCATATTGTATATTACATCATTTTGGGCATATTTTCTTCTATACTGCATTTCAAAAGATTTTTCCTTTCTGATATATGGGTGAATAATTTTTCGGACATTTGACCTCTAAAAACACCTAATTAGTTAACACATGATAAAATCATTACATTGCTTGGATGCAAAGTCTTTAGAGCCCTCTGGTCCCCTAATTTTGAAAGGTCAGCCCCTTTTTTAATACCAAATGGAAGGTCGTTTGATTTTCAACACATTTTGTTCAACAAGTGTTTAGAAATTCATTACCGGTCCTGAGATAAATGGGAAAGAAAGTTTTAGGGGCCGTTTCATTATCTCCTTATAGGGGCCGTTTAACGACATTTTGAAGGTTGAATATTGTTTAGTACATCATTTTGAGCATCTTTTTTCTATACTGCATTTCAAAAGATATTTCATTTCTGATATTTGGGTGATTAAAATGTTGGACATTTGACCTCCGCAAACCTTTAATTACGTAACGCATAATAAAATCATTTCATTGCTTAGATACACAACTGTAAGATAACATATCTGCTTTTATGACCTTTCACAAAAGAGCTATTGATAAAAGACTTTAGAGCCGTTTGGTCCCTTAATTTGAGAGGCAAACCCCCTTTTCTTGATATCAATTGAAAGGTCAAATATCAAATGATATACGGGTGATCAAAATTTTTTACGTTTGACCCCTAAAAAGCTAATAACCTAATTTCGTAACACATGATAAAATCAATAGATATCTTGGATACATAACAGTTGAGATCGACTCAAAATTTAAAATTTTGTTTACCTCACTTGATTTTGAATGATAACAGGTGTGAATGGAATCGGAGATCATTTTGGAGAAATAAACAGGTATTGAAAATAATTCATGCACAGGATCATGCACATTACAAATAAAGTGGCTTACACATGTAAATCTTAATGTTAAAGCTGCTTGGTCGGATTTTCAATAAAATAATTGTACGCTTTTAAACAATGGTTATGCTAAGTATGTGTAATAATATACGTTGCAGTAGTTTTACCGGTCAATTAAGCCATTTTTCAATGAAAACATAATGTACATGTTGAAACTTGTTGAATCCGGATGTTGTGTTTTCCGGCATGCTGTCCAATCCGGCGACATTATTCAGCCCCTTGACATTTTCCTATCATTTTTGTTTAAAAAATGTTGTGCACTCCGGATCTGGTCTATTCTCTAAACAGGCCGCGATGAAAAAAAACGACTGCTTGTAATTAGCGAGATGTATCTCCCGTAGTCCGGCCACTTATCGATCGATCGGCCTCATGCGAGATAATTAATACTCAATCATCGACCACTTTTTCTGTCGTTGGTATTGATTGTGTGTGAATATAGATCCAAACTAGCAACCCATTTCAGTTTATACAGTTAAGTCTTGTTATGAATAAATGCGCGTTTTTTGTCAAAATTAGATAATTAGAATATAGTTCACCCCATTTTTTTAGGCCGTGATTCAGGATACTGCGGGAGTAAGACTGTCGATATCGTTTGTTATCCTCGTTGTATGGCTACACGTAAAGAGTTGCATATAACTCTGTCAAAATGCTCAATTTTTTTTTATAACTTTCTTATTTATATAAATATTTATCCATTGTTCCCTGCATCAAAACAGTTCTCACTATTAGGTATTTCAGCCACCTGTTGACTTGTTAATATTTGTTTACCTATTCCCGGTTAAGTATGCACTTTTCAGGTTAATCGGATGTTTGAAAGAATGAAAATAGGTACCGTAAATAAAATCAATGAAATCTAATATATTTCAGAGGAATTGAAAATTTTGCAAGATTACATGATCAAGACCTACTGCATAAAATGCCATAAATAATTGCAACAATGTCCTCTAAACCAGATGTTGCCTAATCCGGCCGATTCAGTTTTTAGAACCACCCTCCGCCGGATTAGACAAATTTCACTGTACAGTGTACAAATTTATTTACAAAATAACCGACATAAAATGGTTCGCGTTATTTCGCCTCGTGTTTAAACTGGTCCCTTACGTCGAATCTAGTATGATTGTATTACAACTTTGACATCTGTCCTTTTTATATGATCTATTATAACAAATAAAATATACAGCATGACTATTTAAAAAAAAAGTTTACGTTGTTTATAATCGATGCAAAACATGCAGGATGAATAAACCCAATCATTCGGAGGATGAAACCAAACGGTTATCTTTTCTAAACATTCCTATGATGTATTTTGGGGGGTTTTTTGTATGCCCAAAATTTATTTTTATTTACTTTGAATATTTCTAACGTTGAAAGGAGATCAATTCGGTGTAAATACGTTTATAACTCTTAAAGATCATTCATTTGGATTGGTTTGCATTGAAAATTATTTGATACTGTAATGGCCGACAAATCGGAACATGCAGCTTAAAGAAATTTCTCCACTTATTATACCTCAAAACGTTATTTCAAATCAGGCACCAAACAATGAAGGGAAATGGAAATATTCGGCGGATCTAAATGTTAAAATATTCTTATGATAAAATTTTGTATATATTGCAAACTTAGATTAATTATTATTTTTTATCTCCTACAAGATATAATCGCAGTTGTGTTTTGTATCCATCTCTTTTAAACTCTTTGTAGCCAAATCTGTCAAAATTCATGGTCGTTTCACCCTCTTGTTGTAAACCACGCTGAAATGTTCACAATCGATGCGCTGTTGAACGAAAGACTTAGCTAGAAAAACCTACTGCATGAGGCGTCTAAAATTATTAATATTAATAATAAATTCAGAAATTTTTAGATTTAACAAAGTGTAATAATTTTTGTTACGTTACAGGAGAATTGTCATTTCATGCACATATAATTTGCACAAAAAAAGGTTATATATTACTCAACCAGTGTTTGAAATTTGAGACCGTTCTTGATATATTTGGGAAAGAAATTTTAGGGGTCATACTTTCATCTTCTTATCGGGGCCGTGTAACAAAATTTGAGCAATTTCCGAGAAAATGCGTGCACAAAAATCGTTAATAAAAGAATGCAGGAAACGGAAGCTCTTAACAGGGGGCGGGGTGTGCTTTAATATTCATATTTACATGTATTTAATTTACCTTGTAAAGTTATCAATCATGGGCATTCAATAACTGCTATTGCCTTATTTGAAAACTTGATTTGCTTATTGACTCCATGACCTCTGCAATTTCGAGTAGTTAAACGTTAACTTTTTTAATCAAAGTACTGAAGTACTGACGGGAGTTGATTTTATCGATAATTATTTATTTGAAAATCAACGATATGTTATTTTGCTTGGGAATTAGTTTACAATCTGTATTTGAATTACGCACACTTTTATGATCTGAATTCTCGGACTTTTTCGACAAGAATTTCGAGGAAACCCTTTATGAATCATGTTGTGTAATATTTAAAAATAGGACTGATTCCATCAAACTATGTATCAGTAATCGAAATATTTCAAAAATTGTATGGATCCATGCAATAATGAACTCTAGTCTCGTTCAACCAGGTACTCTCTGCCAACACCAGGTCGCGTGATAGCTTGATGACGCGACCTCTAAATATTGACTGACTCTCTGCTTGTCGGGGATTTACAGAGACAGCCGATGGTTGAACGAGACTATATTGAACTCCGGCGTAGGAATACACACGACTGCAAAAAATATCTAAATTGTTCGTACTATTTAAAATCTGACTATTTTTAAGGTATTCATAAGTTGTATTAAAAAAAATGCTTCAGCATACATTACATCGAATTTATCGATTTTCAAGAACTAATTCTTTTCAGCTGTGATGATTTGTGCTTAGGTTCAAACACTGTTTCAGTTTCGGTTTGCAAGAGTAACTGCATAGGAGAGTTGAATAAAAATCAAAAATGATCAAAAAACCATTTTGTTGAAATGGGAAGTGTAATGCATTAAATTCTCAGCAGCAAAATGTCAGAAATAGACACAGGTGAATGTATTTACATTTAAACTTGTACGACTGTAGAACGTTGTACATGTATTAGATTCATTGATGGAAGTTTATTTTTTCTTTATTTTACGCACTATGATTTATATCAATAGTTTGATGCATCGTTAAGTTAACCAATATAATTGAAATTGAAAATATTTTAACAAAGAATCAATCAACATTCAAATGTGTGATAACGTATAAACACGAGAAGCATGTGTCCTAGACTACAGCGAATCGGTTGTCCCTTAGCGCAGCATCTCCTCGGCCCGTGTTATGTAAATTTAAACTCAACGATTGGGTTTAAAATGTTTGCAGTTTGATAACTGAATTTTATTTTCCAACAATAAAACTATTTTATGACATAGACAAGATCACAAAGAACGCCTTTTTTTCAATGACAGTCATACTATCTATTTTTTTTTTAAATTACGAGACCAAAACAGCATTCCTTTGTAGGGAAAGGTATTATCTTTTCTCATTTACTATTCTTTGTGTTTGCAGCTAAATAAATAAACCCATGTGTGCATTACAGGAAAACGCGACCTATTTTCTCGGCTGCGGGCAAGGGATCGGATACGTAATTGTTTACATACACAGCTCCAAATCCAGTTAGATTTAAATGCGACTCAAATGCATTGCATAGAAACAGTTCTTTTATCCATAATGTGTTTCACTAGAAAATAACTATAATGTTTAAACACTTTCCGTATGTAAACTGGTACCCTTTATGTCAGTAATACGCACAAATACCCCGTTTATTTGCCAAATAAAACATAAATACATGGTAACAAGTCTAGCTTTTTACACTCATATCACGCAATACCCGAACAAAATAGTATTGTTCCGACATTAAGAAGACCATAATGAACAACCTTTGCAGCGACAGCCATATCGAAATCTCAACCGCTTTTCAGTTATAAAGCGAAAACTTTCAAGGGTTCTAGGTCCCTAATTTGAGGGTCCCGTCCCTTTTTCTTGATGTCAAACAAAAAATCATCTAAATAAAAATCTTTTTTCTTCTACATGTCTTAACAAAATATTTGCGAGAAAAGAGATAAAGTAAGAAAACCAAGCAAAATTACAACGCTTTTTTATCTCAATTTTCGAGCCCTACCAAGTTTCGGCGTTTCTTGTGCTAGGCAAATATTAATGCTTTTGTTCAGAGAAAAACAATCTTTTGTCTCTCATCACTGAAATTTTCAAATCGATATCGTTTGTAGTTTATGAGAACACTCTTAGACAAACCAACCCCCTAAAAATCCTTAAAATGCCAATATCTCGAAAACGGAAATGACGTCATCATACAAAAAAAATTCCGATAAGGTTCAGAACATAGTTAGTAAGATCTAAAAATTTCGAGCATATCAGTTGAGCCATTTCTGAGATATCGCGTGCACAAAAAGTGGTAAAAAAAATGAAGAAGAACTAGAGCAAAGCTCGTTGCAAAGTAACGAGTGGGCCTTCCCTTAATGTCGAAATTAAAGCTAGAAGTTCCTTTAAGAAGCAGCGTTCTTAAACCAATAAACATAAGTAACTAAAACAAAAAGAAAAAAATCGATTTATTTTGGTACGAGTTAACAAAATCCGAATAATTCTAAGTACGAATTACCAAAAACCTTATCAATTACAAGAACGACTTAGCAAATACAAATCCGAATGTGTTCAGGTACGACTTAAAAATTATTGAATTATTTTAGGTACGAGTTAATTTCATTTTGAACATATAACTTTTTTTTTTAATCAAGAATACGGAATCAAAATTTCCGAAAAATTATATTTAAAACCCCTATGTCTCTGTTATGCATCGTCCGATTTTAAAACGGATTTCAGTTTTGAATTAAGCTTAATAAGCTCTTGTTTTTGCTTTTATGATGAATTACAAATTATCGCTCAAAAAAGTTGTTATGAAAAAGACTTTGTAGCCCTACTGGCCCCTAATTTGAGGGGTCAGCCCCTTTTACTTGATATCAAATGAAAGGTCTTGCAAATATAAACATATTTTTTTCAAAAAGTGTTCAGGAATTGTTAGCCGTTCTCGAGATATCCGAACAACTGTATTTTAAGGGCCGACCCTTCAACTCCTTACCGGGGCCACCAACAAAAAATTTAAAGGTATCATATTGTTAAGAACATTATTCTGAGCAACTTCTCTTCTACAATGCTTTACAAAATATTTCACCTTTCCTAGATATTGATGATCAGATTTTTGGACTCCTGGCCCCTTAAAACCCCTAAATATGTAACATATGACTTAGGTATGGTACTGTATAGATAAACAGCTGTACAATGAACATTTTTGCTTCTATAATTAATATCAAATTTTTTTTCAGTAAAGAGTTATTATAAAAAGACTTTAGAGCCATTTTGGCCCCTTATTTTAGGGGCCAGCCCATTTTTCATGATATCAAATAAAAGGTCTTGTAAATATAAACACAATTAGTTCAACAAGTGTTAAGGAATTGTTGACCGTTCTAAAGATATCTGAACAAATGTGTTTTAGGGGCCGACCCCTAAACTTCTTACTGGGGCCACCAACAAATTTTTTAAGGTAGCATATAGTTGAGAATATTATTCTGAGCAACTTTCGTTCAACAATGCTTTTCAAAATATTTCTCCTTTTCTAGATATTAATGATAAAAATTTTGGACTTCTGGCCAAATGATCTTTTAGAATATGAATAGGGGTGTCATTTTTATGTGTGATAAGGTCTCAGAATTTTTTTTCCAGACATAATCAGGTATTATGTAGATGAACAGCTGTACAATGATTTGCATAAAAAATAAAATCTCCATAAAACATTGTACAGAGGAAAGGTGTCTGTACAATGTTTTATGGAGATTTTATTTTTATACGACACTATTTAAAAATTGGTTAAAATTGGGGGCAGATATTTAACCATACCACATATAGTCCTTTGGTGCTAATTTTCAAGTTCAGGCGAGCTTCGAGGCCTTTTGCATTTTTCTCATTTGGAAGCATGGAAGGACATCTACAAACATTCATCTACAATCACAAAAATTTCAATTTTCGATCTTAATTAGTTTTGGAGGAGATGCGTGGACAAAATGACTCTTAAAAATTTACAAAATCGTCAATATTTAAAACCGAAAGTGACATCATCATTTGAAAGTTTATAAATCTGTAGCGACCATGAAGCATTTTGGTGCAAATCGGTCGAATAGTTTCTGAGAAATAACGCTCCAAAGAAATCAGAAAAAGAAAAAAAAACTCATAGTCATTAAATACGTGACATGTTATTTAAACAAAGAAAACTATATTGTCGGCTATGCTGTGGTAAACAAGTTAGAGTGATCGGAATTTGATTTGTACATATTATAATGTTATTATCGGTTTTATTTTATAGAAAATTATTCTAAATATTTGTTGGCATTTTTTGTCCTCGCTAGGGGGTATATTTTATCTTCTTATTGACTTCAATTGCTGATAGGTTGCTGAAGATGACAGAAGAGGTTGAAGAGGGGTGCTTTGCCCGATTCAAGTGTTGACGAAAAAAAACTAATGCTTAGGTTGACAAGTTTTTATGGCAATAAAACTGCATGATATTTGTAACTTTCGGCAATTATTTTGAGATGTCAATAAGATGTTCAGCAGTAATTTTTGAAAAGCACATTTTAATGGATTTAACAGAGAAGTTAGATTTTTTATCTTTCATATTTGGCACATAACTGAACTTTAATTTTTCTAAATATTATGTAAAATTTTGGCATGCAAGATAAGTTCGACTTCTGTGAATTTGTGAATAATCTTCATAAGCAGTACATTGTTTTTCATTATGTAAGTGATCGCAGGTAAAACAGAGTTCACCTTGTCAAAGTTTATATTATTGATTTGCTTTCAGTTTTCTTTCTTTTTCTTTTTTTTTTTTATAAAATCATCTCTTTTTCCTTTAAACAAATAATGTATGTTGAATAAGTTAAATACATTTTTCGGTACTCTATATAAGATTTTGATTCGAAAATGAAATCCTAATGCCCTAATTCATATCCCCCAAATGAAATACTGAAAGGGCATACTACATTTGACATTTCATTGACGACGATGGACAAACCTACGCCAAATCATTCCTTTGTGTGGTGTTTAATGTGATTAAGTCCTTCGAAAAGCATCTGCACTATCCTTCCTTTATATCACTTTTGCGGATATTTTATTTGCAGAAGTAAATATTTTTCTATGCTTATAAAACACCATAAACTATGACTATAACTTTTGTATATATTTTTTTAGTGGAATATTAATTCTATTTTTTTTTTATTCGTCTACATCATTTTGCTGATCCTGTAAATAGTGGATATATATACTCTGTTTGTCCGTTTGTCGTCGATACAGATAATGCAATATAATATGCAAGCTTTGGAATATAACAAAATTTTAATGAAATCCCTTTCAAACGCTAATTTCTTTTCGTAATCATCGACGACAAGAATATATTTATCATTCTTAAAATAAGATTGCCATTCACTAATTTATGTCCCTTATTTACAAAAAAGTGTAATCATTTGTAAAACGTGTCATATCATATTATTTTGTTTTGTTATGGCACAATGAATTAAACATTATCCAAAGAGTTGTGTTCTGTGTTCATTGTGCAGCTTTCTTTACAGTGAATGTGGCCCTCAACAAGCCAACATACCAGCAGTTCCCATATAAACCAGGTGACGACACCTATGACTCAAGCAATGCTGTTGACGGACTGAAGGCAGATCTGACCTGGAACGGAGGACAGTGTGTATATTCAAATCCAAAAAAAACTGCCACCTGGTGGGTGAACCTGACCAGCATCCACAGCATCCACCACATTACCATTTACTTTATGACAGACACTATTACATGGGGTATTTATTTTAGACATGTCTTCTTGATTTTTTTGGTACATATCATAACAGCTTTGTTGTTTTCCTTTTTTTTTTCTTTTCTACACATAAATAAGTAAAACAAATGCGTTTATAAACACAATTGTCCAAGAGAAATGATATTTGTGTTGGAACATTTAAACAGTCGAACACACCGAAATGTTATTTTCATGAGAATTCCCTTTTTATTGTACAGATAAAATGAATTATAATTTGTGATTTCTTTGCCAAAGTAAATTTATCTAATGCATAGGTGGTTTCTATTTAAAACCAATACATAAACATTGTGTGACATATTATGTTTATATATTGGTTTATCTCATACGTGTGGCGTATACTACCTGTGTGATAAACCTTTGCTTCATCAACGGGTGAAGCTTTATCATATACTTCCGGTGAGAACTAATTTTTGAGACAGGCCCTCTCTTCAACGCTTTGGTGACCTAGTTTTTGAAGATTTTCCTATCACTATTTCTACTACCATATATTGATTTAAAATGGATTTTGTCGAAGATATAGATTACAAAAAATGAAGAAAAACACGAGGGTGTGTTGTAAATAAAACTTCAAATCACGTTACAAATTAGTGAGTTAATTCTGACGACGCAATCAAAACAGAACGCTTTGGTTGTGTTCCTATACACAAGAACTTCCGGAAATAATGTCCCCTATTTTACCACCAGTAAGCATCCTAAACCAATAATTTTAGCTCACCTGAACTGAAAGCTCAAGTGAGCTATTCTGATCACATTTTGTCTGTCTGACTGTCCGTCCGTCTGTCTGTCTGTAAACTTTTCACATTTTCAACATCTTCTCAAGAACCACTAGAACCGTTTCAACCAATCTTGGCAACTTCAGATAGTTTAGATTCAAATTTGTTCAAATCACAATCTTTAGGAGTAGTTTGGGGCCACTTTGGGGATTCAGTTGTACAGTGGAAAACATTTTAATTATTCACAAAAACTGAAATGTTATTATATATGATTTTACTTATATGCAAACATTTTCATATATTGCTGATTCTTTAAAATTGTTTAAACTTTGGCCCCTGGACGATTCTTGGGCCTCAAAAGGGGTTTAGAGTTTGATGTACAGTACCGATTAGACCCAACATAACACCAGAGTAAACCCCAACTAAACCCCGGGTTTACTTTGGATTTACTCTGGGTTTACTTTTTGAAAATTTGGGTCCACTCGGGGTTAACTTTGGGTTTACTCGGGGTTTACTTTGGGTTTACTAGAGAATTGCTTTTGGGGTCACCTATATTTTATCTTACCATCTTACTGTCTGTAATTCCTACCCCTTGTATATTCCGAATACACACTTAGCGTCTGCTTTCAGGGGTAAACTTCTGATCGGGGTTTACTCTCTGTGTCCACTCTGGGTTTACTTTGGGTTTACTCTGGGTTTACTCTGGGTCCACTCTAGTAAACCCGGAGTAAACACAGAGTAAAGCCAGAAAGTAAACCCAGGGTTTAGTTGGGGTTTGCTTTCTGTTAGGTTGGGTCTGATCGGTACTGTAGCTTTATATCCTGTATATAAACAATTGTTAAGGGTCTTTTTGAGAACTGCAATGCTGAATGTGATGTGACTATAAAATAATCCAGTTAGAAAAGGGACTTGATTATAAATATAAAAATATCCAAGGGAAACAGATTTTTTTGTATAGGATATACACGTATTATACCACATTGTCCAGATATTTTGTATTATGACTCCATGAAGCTGATTTTATCATGTGAGCGATGTTGCCCGTCGGTCCTAATATCTCAATATGAAGCCTGGTTGATATATGTTATCTATTATTACCGAATGCAGTATATAGATTATTAAATGGCATTCTTTATATCGCATCCTATATTAGCCCGAGGTTGCTGTATAGATCAGTCCGAAAGCCGTCACGCTCGGGGGCTGATATAAAGAAACCGAGGGTTTGTAAATATTATATTCACAAACTGACGTAAATTTGTAAAAAAAACTTAAAACAAGACATTAAGATAATTAACATATTTTGCACGTCCGTCATATATTGACGTAGGTAAGGTGTTATATACTGTATATATAAATAGTCTAGAAAACAAAAAAAAGGTGTTTTTTTATTGATTTATGTTTTATCATGTTTAAGCTATTTTAATCTTTTGCGAGGCATCTTACATTTTATATGTGTATTTGGTATATGCGTATCTTAATTTTTTGCCGTGCTATAAATTACAGGTCGCAATAATGCATATAAATTGTATTTTTTCCTTGTATTTGTCGAATACAACAAATATATCACAGAGAATGTTATTTTTCAAAGACACCAAATTTACTATACAGTCATACCGTCCCTGCTGTGTTCTTACATGATACAATATAGATGAATCAGTGTGCTACAGTGTGCTACAACTGTGAACAAATTATTTTTTATACTTAATGCATCTTTTTCAGGATATGCTATATTGAGTTTTTAATTATTTCATTGCTATTAAATGCATCTTGTGTATATATATATATATATATATATATATATATATATATATATATATATATATATATATAAAAATGTGTTATCACGGTACCTGAATCTTTTTCTGTGCTATTCATTTCAGGACCCTATAATAAATACACATCGTCTTTTCTGGGATTCTCATTGCATGTGTCAAATACAACGGATATATCACAGGGAATTTTATGTTTCGAAGACAAAAAATTTACTACACGCACCATCCCTGCTGTGTTCACCACAAACTGTTCCATACCTGGTCAATACGTCATATACTACAACGAGAGACTGACGAATGATTCATACCCTAAAGAGTATTCTCCATTTGTCCAGAGCAACCTATGCGAGGTTGAAGTGTACGGTAATTGTTTTAGTTATTTACTTATTTTTTTTTTATCATTTTCTTTGTTACTTAACGTAAGTATTAATATCCAATTAATATTTATATTTTTTTGGTATATTCTGCTCTTGCAAATACCGAAGCTTGATTTTCCCATGCTACGTTTTTTTCAAGCAACGATTCCTTCATTTATTTTTACATCTTTTTTTTAAACAATAGTTTGGCTCTTTTTTTTCTTTTTTTTGGGGGGGGGTACCTTATTTACTTCTTTAACTTTTTACCTATCGTGGATGAAAGAGCAAAAGAAAACCTTAAAGTTTTTACAGTAAATTGCCAAGACCCGGGGGATGTAAATAAGCAAAAGAATGTTTTTAACAATCAAAGAACTGTAATATTTATATGCTACAAGATACCCATTTTAGTAAACAAAATGAAAAAAATAGTTCAAACGCAATGGGGTTATAAAGTATTTTTTAGTTCTTTTAAATCAAATTCTTCAGGAGTTGAAACTCTTGTGAATAATAATTGTAAATTTAAGTCCTTAAATGTAATATAAGATGACTCAGGAAAATACTTGATACTAGATGTAGATTTTGAAGATATACCATTCCTACTTATAAATATAAATTGTCCCAATAATGACATACCACAATTTTATTCAGAATTGAAAAGTAAAATTGAGACATATATAAGTCAGCACTGTAGCAACCTCTAATGATACAATGTCCACTAATGATATAATGTTGCATTAGTGCTCAGGATGTTGACCACTAATGATATAATTTTATCATTAACGAACAACCTAACCGTCCGCTAATGATATAATTTCAGAATTATATCATTAGCGGTCAGAAATCGTAACCACTAATGATATGGGGAAAAAATGTGAAATAAGTACTACCTTGACCACTAATGATATACCTTTGGAGATATATATATATATATATATATATATATATATATATATATACATTGTTTAATATTATATCTATACTACTATATTTGTAATCTGTAGTAAAGAAAATACGGGAGATAACTCTAACTCAGTGCATTTACTATGAAAAATCCCGAGAGTTCCGAGTATCAACATGGTGTGTAAATTTAAACAAATTGAAGCGGTGAAAAAGTGTTGAATTCTTCTATTATACGGATTAAATTTTTAGATGAAAGGTATTTACGTTATGTAATGTTATGATTAATTTGACTGTTATTTTCAATGCAACTTCATTAATTTTCTCCAAAATCGTTTTGGAGCGATTCTTCAATTTCCTGCCACATTACGGGTATATGGGAGATATTCTAACTGTGGTGAGGGCCTGTCTTAGCTGACCCTGAAACCAACCCTCAGGGTAATGTACTTAGCCGTTCAGTGTTAAATAAATTATTACGAGGCCATTTAAGAAAGAAAATGTGATAAACATGGGCAGACATTTTTACATTTTTTTTTCCATTTACTTAAAGCTGAACACCGCTCGTAAATAGGCACCGTCACACAGATACCTGGTATATAAACCCTTCGATTTCGTTACACCCGATTGCACACCTGAAACTCGTGGCCGACGTGTAGTATTCCTTTCGTGGTCTTTGGATTTTATGCATTTATTTCTTATTCTATGTGCATATTCTGTTTGTAAATAATGCATTGACCAATTAATTTGATGTTAGTATTTTCCTGGCTTGAAAAAAGTGCGTAAAATTTGATAATTTCATCGCGACCGAGTAACACGGCGAGGCGAGATGTACGTCCACACAGGTGAGACCTCTACAGCGAAGTACTTTGAACTGTTTAGAGGTCTGCGCTTTATATAGTGGTTGTAGGGACAGCAGTGATGAAAGAGAAATATGGCGGACAGTGCCTATTTACGAGCGGTGTTCAGCTTTAAGCATTTAATTATTATTATTTGAATGATGTGGTCTCATAATTGCAACGATGTGTGCATAGAAATTGAATAAAGATCGCTAGCGCGTTATGAAATCTTTTTGCACATACCGTTGCAGTTATGAGACCACATCTTTAAAAGAATGATTCGATGCTTATATATTACTTACGGTTTTTTTTTTATCTTTATTCCCTTTGCGCAATTATGATTTATTTTTAATAATCTCTGCCTTATTCAACGAGTAATGCGCCATTAACGGAGGAGTGATTAGAACCGCCGAAGTATGCTGAAAAAGATAGTGAACAATGCTATAAATTCTAATTACACAATTCTACTTTTCATTCTGTTAATCGATGGATATAACCTTTGATATGATATTAAATTAGATCATTATATTCACTTAACTGTTAACAAATATTTAAATCAATAGAATTTTTATCAGTATAGGTATAATATCAGGTCGTGATCCGGTTTGAAGTCGCGAGAAGAGTCAGGCATTGTTCTTCAAAAAATATTGAAGGAAATTGTATTCATACGGACCATACTTGGTGATGGGGTCTTCCGTGTTATGCTTAAATATCAACCAAAACAATTTAATAGGGGGAAGGAAAGTGAATGTAAATATTATTTTCATATCGAGACAAAACAAATGAATCTATCTTATACAAACAAAACAAGAATAAAAGGTAAAATATATCTACAATTATAAATTATAATCAAGACGCAAGAGCTCATCTGATAAAACGAAATGTTGGGATATTATAATTTTACAACAAACATATTTCAAATTAGCTAGTAACAGTTTTCGGTATCTATAAACGTATGACCTGCATTTAATAATTATAAATGATCTCTCTCTCTCTCTCTCTCTCTCTCTCTCTCTCGCAAGAAAAACGTCTTTTTAAAACTTCGAGCTATGAATAAAATAACAGAAAATAAAAACAGTTCATTTTTCAAAAATCTCGTAAATATATTGTATAATCAAAGTTTTAATTTTAAATATTGTTTGATACGAAAAATATTTATAATAATAAAACTAAAATGCAGAGTGACATCGCACAGTTTATAGGATGTTTCAGTATATCTAAAATTAAAACATGGCATCAACATTGTTTATTTAGTGTATATACGATTTTATTTTGACGTTGTTTAAATATATCTTAATAAATTGGATTGAATGCAAAACTTCTGAAGCTCTGAAGCAAGTATGGATTCTGTCTCCTGAACCCAGTATTGGCAAGCCTTGGACAAGAGAGTTCCCTTCTGCTAAACTACCGTGTCGAACAAACACATTTCTTGTAAGTACTTCATTCAGTTCCTACACAGTTTATGTTTATCATTGGGATTTTTAAGTAAAATCACATTTCACAAATTGTTCTTTTTTTTAAGCGTCTCCTATTTTTTGTTTTTATCCTGTAAGCTATTCATAACTTATACTCCCAACCACACCCACACACACTATCGTGGTGCATGTGATACGCCGAATTAAGTGACTAGGATCTGTTTTCATTTTTAAGAAATAGAATACACTTCTTTATTTAAAAAAAATGATTACACGTGCCCGAGTTCTCGTTGCCAGTCAAAAAATGACTGACGGCCGGAATATATTAGAAAACTTATGTTCATTTCCTATTCATTTATTCTCCTTGAATCTGTAACGAATAGGTATATTGTAAGCAGAACACATTCTTTTCATTTCACAGACTGCTTATAAGAGGGTTACAAAACCATGTACTGCTGACCATAGGATATAATGATACATAGATTATTTATGAACAACAGAAAACGCACTAATAATATGCATATAGGATAGAATGATACATAGAATATTTATGAACAACAGATAACGCATTAAATAATATGCATATGAGGCCAAGATGAAAAAGTGATACTGAGTTCACAAAGTATTTTGCCTAGATCCGCTGAGTGGGGCTGGGACGGTCTCGATCCTCATCCTCCTTTTTTTCTAAAATTAATATATTAGGAAAATTACCAAAATTAGGTCTAGCCCCCTATAGATAACCCTCGGTCCCCCAGATCCCCCTTTAAAAATGAACTCGCGCATGACCTGTACATTGGAAGCATAAATAAATCAGTATATTTTTGTTAAACCTTGAGGAATTGATTTAATATAATTGAATTATTTAAGGATAATTTAAATACGACAGGTATATTATATTTATAAATTAGAACAAAAATGAAAAAGAAATGGGATTTAATCTATGTTAAGTGTATGATAATGCCTGTATAAGAATTTGAATTGAAGCGCCAGCTGTAAATGTGCGCGCAGTAATTAACCGGAAACTATTTATTAGCTCTGTATATTAACTACTTGGTATATGACAGTAATCTAAATTAGACAAATGTGCAAAAGACACATGGAATAAACAGTGGTAAGTATCTTATGCTAATACTAAACGATTCAAAGATTACAACTTATATAAAAATGTTAACATTACCGCATCTTAATGTTACGGGATTAATCACTGGACACAAGACGTTGTAACAGATTTATT
>WFKH01011926.1:42055492-42066821 GCA_016163765.1 Magallana hongkongensis
CAAATGTATATCATTAGTGGTCAAGGTAGTACTTATTTCACATTTTTTCCCCATATCTTTAGTGGTTACGATTTCTGACCGCTAATGATATAAATCTGAAATAATATCATTAGCGGACGGTTAGGTTGTTCGTTAATGATAAAATTATATCATTAGTGGTCAACATCCTGACCACTAATGCAACATTATATCATTAGTGTACATTGTATCATTAGAGGTTGCTACACAGCACATTATTTTAGGAGGATATTTCATCTTTATAGTAGATAAAGATTTTGATTCTATGAAATACCAAAATCTTAATAATCCTAAAGCCAGAACTAAAGCTAATTGACACACTTAACCGTAAAGATGTCTTCCGAGAACATTGTCCCTTTTTGAAGAGATGGAGGAAAAAACCCCAATAAAGCACGCTAGACTAGACTTCTCCCTAATTTCGAAACCATTACAAACGATGCCACCTGTATTAAACATAAAAACATCAGATCATTCCCGTTTCATTCCAATGTAAAATCAATGAATTTGTGAAAGGAAAAGGTTTTTGGAAATTTTATACATGTAGCTCACTCATAACGGATAAAGATTACATCGATATCGTCAAAAAAATTTCATAAATAACATTAAATGTCAATACTTATGCCATCTATATAATAAAGAAAGTTTCAGTACAGTACCCGCAACATTTTTTTTTTTATATTCCTTTCCTGTCGTATCGTGTATCAATCCTATCGTATCGTAAGTGTATACTGCTCTATTGTGCGTTAATCCTATCCTATCGTGCGTGAATCCTATCAGGTTTATCGTGCAATTTTAACAGTTTTTCCGTTTTTACTATCGTGTTAATCCTTTCGTACCTTTTAATAACAAGTAAATTTATTTCAACGTTACAAGTCGTTCAATAAGCCGTATACGATAATTTATAGAACAAAAAATGTACAATCCGATCCAGCATTCTATCACGATACTAACTTCTTAATTCTTTAGATTAAAATTAAACAACATTACATGTAAATCATATCTGTAAGCAGTGAAAATGAAAAAAAATTATGTAAACCATCGAAGTTCCTTTGAGCAAAGTAACATATTTACCTGTATATCGAATAAATTAAATCGTACGCAGAGTGTAAACCTCTGTAAACATTAACTTGTATGTAATATGATTTGTTTTTTTATGCATCATTTTTAACAGAAACGAAAGTCTTTATGATATATTTCATATTTATTAAGAAAAAAAGAGTTCTATTCTTATTGAACTTGCTATTTTCCGTGTTATTTGATCTCGGGCTAAAATGTTCTAGGCGATCGGCTATGGAGTGCAGTAATGCAACATTGTTAACAAATCGTACGCAGAGTGAATATCTGCGTAACATTTATTTCATTTGTTAGTAATATACTTTGTTTTTAATGCATCAATTTTATACAGAAAGAAATGTATTTATAATATATCTTATATATTTAGATCAAGAATTGTATTTTAATTGAAACCGCTATTTTCCGTGTGATTTGATCTCTGGCTGAAATGTTCGCGGCGATCAGCTTGGGTGTTCGATAAAGAAATCAACGTTAACAATACAGATAATTTATTGATCCTTTAAACTCATAATTTTTGTAAATAAATTATAACTGGTCATTTTTTTATATATATATTCTATATATGATGCAGAAATGATTAACAACTTGGCATTTGTTAACAGCAAGTAATTCCGCGTATATCTTGATTCGTTTGTGTTCTTTCACAAATCTGCCATCATCAGGTTAATCGAAAAGATCGTTTAACGCGATTATACGTTTATCACGAACATCGTTTATCCTTTCCTATCGTGTATCAATCCTATATGTATGTTCTATCGTGCGTTAATCCTATCCTATCGTGTGTGAATCCTATCCTATCGTGCGTGTATCCTATCTTATTGTTTATCTTGTAAACGATAACATTGCGTGTACTGTACAATTAAAAATGAAGATCATTGTCTTACAATTAATGATCAGTTTTTCCATTTTTTGGAAATAACCGGGTATGCGTTTTCAAAGATAAATGTGCAGGTTTTTAAAAGCAAAAAGTTCATAAAAATGTATGAATCAGTGATGAAGTAATAGGTACATGAAAATTTGTAAGAATAAATTTGTTCCACCTTTTAATGTAGACTAGGCGTTTATCTAGATATTATAGAAACATGCAATGATTATAATTACAACTCAAATTGATATGTGTTATAAACATCAAAATACAGAGTATATTGTTATCTTCCTAACTGTACTTATAAAAAAAACATATGGTGGTTGTCGTGTTCGATAGAAATGCGCGTAAAATTTTTGTGTGTTTTGCCTACATACGGAACATACCTGCTATTTAAATATAGTCGTGTACGTAATGTGTCCATATTTAGATATGACTCTTCAAGCGTTACGGGTATATAAAGGTCCTTTTAACGTTAGGTAATAATCCCGATTCTCTGCAACACCCTCAAAAAAGCTCATTGTGCATGTCTTTTTGTATTTTAAAAGAATGTGATTTAATTCTTTTTCCATGCATCGTTTCATATAAAGCAATTACGAGTTGTATCTTGAAACTTCATACCACATTTTATTAGACCATTAAATGTATTGTAAAAATGATAACACTAAAAATGTGACCGATTTCTTGCTTATTTAAGAAAATAAAGGAAATCATCCTTGTTGTGAAACCTGCCTCCTGAAAACAAAATTGACATGATCAATAAGGGCCAAACAATTTCTAGCTGCAGGTCTGTAGCTCCCGGTCTGAAAAAAAACCCGGATGGACGACGTGGAACCAAGATCGTCAACCCGATTTTTTCAGACCGGGAGCTACAGACCCGTAGCTTGACAATTTCTTGCCATTTCTTTCTTACAATTACGTGTACGCAGGTTGGTCGAATACTCATCGAGACTAACTAGTTGGTATTTTGGTTTTGTTTTTTTTTACTTTTAGCTGCATTAAAAGGTAATACCGGTATTCCGATAATTTTGAAAATGATTAATGTCGGAATATGTGCCTAACTTTTTTACAACGTTACGGACTTTGTTCACATTATAACATGAACTGTAAACATCTTCTGTTGGACAAGAGATTTTAATATAACGTAACACATCAATAAAGAAAGTTGGTGTATTTCGTTTAGGAAAATATGTCGTTTTTAAAGAAAAAATGTACAAGTCGACATCGTTTAAATCAAAAGTCATACAAAAGGTATGAATCAGCGATGAAGCAATACGTAGATGAAAACAAATATATACGGATAAGAATGTTCCACATGCTTATCTGGATGATATTGAATCATGCAATGATTCTTAAATATTAGTCAAGACCAAACACAATAGTCAGAATCAGATTTTTCGCGAAGCTCCAAAGAATATTTAAAACACTCTGGCAAGAAGAAATCAAATTGTTTTGTTAGTTAACATCAAAATACATAAAGTTATCTTTCTCTACCTGCATGCGCGGATCTCGAGGACGGGGAGGGGTCTGAAAATTCTACATAGTAAAATTACGGAAAAAAGGCCTCGGTCCTTCCCCTCCCCGAAAAAGAAAATTATTCCTCAGAACCCCCTGTAGAAATTTTCATGATATTCGCATATAATAGTATTTTTCAAAAGATTGATTGCGCTTTGTCATGAATTCATTTTGAATTTACTGTCTGGGTGTAAATACAAAATTTACAACATGACAATTGTTTTCATGTTGTAAGTTTTGTATTTTCACACACCCAGTAAATTCAAAATTAACAACATGACAGCTTGCAGCTTTTGATAAAAAGTGCGCGTAAAAAATGTTGTCTTTTGGCCTTCATACAGGGCATACCAACTGTGTAAGTATCGTCGTCAATGTGATTCTGTCTATATTTAGACAATTATGATATTTAAATAAGTTTTCTCAAAATAAACTGCACATGCAAAATCTACAAGCGGAGAATCAAATTATAGACAACTTTTAAAGATCTCTGTTTGCTTATATAGTATAAACATTTAGTAGGTTTGTTCTTTTCATCGATCGACTTGGCAAAGATGAACAAATATTAGTACAATGTTGTTCTAAGAAAATTTACGGGGGATCCAGAAATTAGACAACAGATGTGTACACATGCTTCAATACGAAAAGGACATAACAACTGCGATTTAGATCCAATTAAGTGATGCTGCTATAGAAATAAACGAAATGGTATCGATATGATTTTACACATTCAATACGATGACCATGATAAATTACATTTCTAAGCATGCATCGCTAAAGAGTTTAGAAGAGAGTTATGCGAAGAAAAACAATCGATACATTTTTTTATACATATGTTCCAGACAATCCCCGAACAATTGATAAAAAATGACTAACTAAGGAGCTAAGAGCCCTAGGCCCAAGACATTTTTTCATCCACTCTAAGACTAAAGTTACATGTATTAGCCTAATTAGGCTTTATGCATTATTAAGAATATAATAACACAACATATCAATTTTCATGCATATGGCTCGAGAGAAATAGTATTTCACAAACAAATCTTCGTGAAATAAAATCTTATGTATATCGAAATCATTTGTCTCTTTTACTAAGGGTCTATACATCTAACATTGCACCGTGGCCATGTTATCAATTTTGTATTACGTCGCGAGTATGACGCAGCTACGACGGAAGACCTACTCGTTACTTTGCAACGAGCTCGTTTCTAGTTTGTTATTTTCTTTCATTAATATAGAATGTAGTCCAGGGAATTATGGAATTAACTGTCTACAGAAATGTGGTAAATGCCGAGGGAAGTCTCCGTGTAACAAGTTCAACGGATCCTGTCCGGATGGTTGTTCTGCAGGATACATCGGTTCACTCTGTTCTGAACGTTAATATTTTTATGACATTTTCTCTGATTTTTTTGTTGGCATAGATAAGTGTCACTTCTTTGTTTCGATTGATTAAATATACTACATGTAGCAGACAATCAAATCGCGTCAAGGTTAAAAGTTTTGGGGAGTTTCTAACATTGTTAATCTTTATCTTCCATGTACACTAAAAAAATACTATCATAACCATAACAAATTATAATGTATTCGTCACTTGAGGTTTAATGAATATACAATTTTCATTTTCATTTTTATTATTTTATGAAATATGGCTAACAAATCTGATTAAAATCATTAATTATGACACTGTTATTACACAACATCGATTATTTGAGTTTCTTACAGTATTCAAATCGGTAAAACAAAATGTGTTTCATAAAACTGTGTACGTTTTGTAAAAATGAAATAAAACTGATTGTTTTTTGTTGATTACAACCAAAGTAAGGTTTCTAAAAGATAGTTTTGTTTGTGCAGATTGTAAAGAAACGTTCTATGGTATAAACTGTACACAAAAATGTAGCAAAAACTGCAATAACCAGACTTGCCATCATGTGACCGGAAATTGTACTCGTGGTCAGAAGGTAATGACTAATATTTTATTTCTACATCTACATCATTTTTGGTTAATGAATACCACTCTATTTTATCAATTAAAAATATGAAAATTCATGTTATTTGAAAGGCACCTTGAAAAATTTTATTAAATTTGGTGTGGTTGAAATTGATGAATATGTGTTATGAGACTGCATTTCTCCTGTTGAATTGGAAATCCCTAGTGCATGCACATGTCAATAAATAAGCCATGAAATTGTACTTTTCTCTACAAAACAATGCAGATAACTTATGTAACAAATTCACATTCTTTGCATTTTTTCACGTACATTAAACTTTTCATCTTTGTAGAGCTGCGTTCCTCATATCATAGGCGGATGTATTGCAGTTGTCGTCCTCGTCCTCGCTGTTATTCTCATATTCCTCTTCTGCAAAAGGTAGTATTCATTTATCAGATACTGTTGTCGTAAATTGCCGAACTTCCTTTTCTATTTTTAACGTTCAATTGTCTTCATTTTCAAAAATAAATGAACATTTTTCTTTTATAGAAGGAAAGGTAAAACAAAGGAACCTAGAGAAGACAGTGACGAGAAGGATGAAACGGGTATTCACTTTAAGCATTGATCATTTTGTTTTGTTGGTATCAATTGGCGATTGTTTAATTTGAGAAAGCTAATGAAAATGAAACAAGATATCTGAGTCAATGCTCACTGGTAATACCCCGGCTCTGATGTGAATATGAAAAATAAGCAAAGTTGAAATTTAACAGGAAGTTGACAACCGATTGGCACAAAAATGCATCCCACTATATGGCATGCCTCAACAAAAAGTGTGTTTAAATTTCAAGCATCTGCGATAAATAGTGGCTGAGAAATCTTTGACGAAAATTTGTTTGAAAATTAAGGCTAAAAATAAACAAATTCGTCGTTTAATAGGACGTTGACGTTCAATTGGTACAAAAATATATCCCACCATATTTAATTCCTAAACAAAAAGTGTGTTAAAATTTCAAGCATCAGCAATTAATAGTTGCTGAGAAGACTTTGATGAAAATTTGTTTGAAAATTAACGCTAAAAATAAACAAAGTCGTCATTTAACAGGAAGTTGGCAACCGATTGGTAAAATAATATATACAACCATATGGCATGCCTAAACAAAAAGTGTGTTTAAATTTCAACCATCTGCAATAACAGTTGCTGAGAAATCTTTGACGAAAATTTGTTTCAAAATTTAGGCTAAAAATAAATAAAATCGTCATTTAACAGGAAGATGATGTCCGATTGGTACAAAAATATATCCCACCATATTTCATTCCTAATCAAATAGTGTGTTAAAATTTCAAGCATCAGCAATTAATAGTTGCTGAGAAAACTTTGATGAAAATTTGATTGAAAATTAACGCTAAAAATAAACAAAGTCGTCTTTTAACAGGAAGTTGACATCTGATTGGTACAAAAATATATCCCACCATATGACATGCTTAATCTAATAGTGTTTTAAAATTTCAAGCATCTGCGATGAATAGTTACTGAGAAAAATGCGACAGAAATGTTTGTTACGGACAGACAGACATACGGATAGACAAACATACACACAAGGGTAAAACAGTATACCCCCTTCTCCTTCGGAGCGGGGGTATAATAATTACTTTTTAGAGACATACATGAAACATCTAGATAAAAGCGGTAAAACAATGCTGCTATTGTAAAAGTTGACAGAACTATCCTATCCTATTGTAGTGAATTTAGGGGGTATTTTTTCTTTTAGTAAATTGGGATGGGGTTCGGGATCCGGGTATCTGTGTAGTGTCCGTTGATCAGGTCGAGTCGAGTTGCACGTTGTGTATTGTATTCTTATGCTTTGTCAGTTTTATCTTGCTTTCCTTTTAATTTGATATACGATTTTACTCAAGTGATTTGTGTTGTTGTTTCGTTAATAGTAAAATCATATTATTGGCGTTGCGAGCAGGGTACTTTAGCGGTCTTTTGTGACCGGCGTGGTGCTTAGGGGACACCACACGGTTCGGCCAATTTTGAAATGTGGTAGGTTTTAATTTCGTGTTATGTTATTTTTGTAGTAGGGCAGTGCATTGTCGTTAGTTTATATATTGTGACGAGGGAAAGCTATGATCATTTAGTCAGGGTATGCAGAGTTCCTGGTTCCTGAGTGGCATGGGGATCTCGGGGAGCAAGGTAGTCTAGAAGGATGGCTTTGCAGTTCTTCATCTCCGTTTAGGCCACCCGAGTACAGTACAGTTGCTGGGAGGTAGAGATGTCCCTCACACAGGGAGTTAATGGTGACTGTGCAGTTATGGCTACAGACAGAGTAGACTTAGCGGGGACATGCACAGGATGTGGGGACTATACAAGGGGATCCTGTGGTAATGGCGAGGTTCGAGGCCTTGGAGTCACAGTTTGCCCAAGTGACACAACTGCTGATCGTGCTGTCAGGCTCCATGGGAGGCAGTTGCTCCCAGGGAATTAGTCCCAGGGAGGACAACAATGCTACACGTAGCACGCCAGTCAGGAGGGATGCAGTTTCCTATTATTGCAACAGTGTGGTCACAGCAACAAGTACTAGGTGTGTAGCAAGTGTTCCTTGTTACAGTAGTGTCACACCAGTCAGTAGTTGGGTAGTATTCTCCCATGAAAGTCTATCTAAAGGCGGATGAGTAGGTCACGCCTCAGACAACAACATCGGGGCACATTTCAAAGTAATGGGGCGGTGCCCTGGGGGGAACCATTATCTCCATTATTATCTTCTGCAGAAGGTCATATTGATTTAACAGACTGATACTGTTGTCGTAAAATGCCGAACTTGCTTTTCTATTTATAACGTTCAATTGTTTTCATTTTTGACAAATAAATGAAGATTTTTGTTTTGCAGACGGAAGAGTACAACATAGAAACCGAGAGAAGACAGTGAACAGGAACATGACACGGGTATTCACTTTAAGCATTGATCAGTTTGTTTTGTTTGTATCAGTTGACGATTTTTTAATTTGAGAAAGCTAATGCAAATAAAATAATTATTTTTTTAGAGACGTATATGAAGCATCCAGATAAAAGCGGTGATACGTCGCTACTATTGTGAAAGTTGACAAAACTATCCTATCCTATTGTAGTGAATATGGGGGGTATTTTTTATGATAATTGGGATCGGGTTTCGGTATCAGGGTGGTTGTGTAGTGCGTTGGGTCCGTTTATCAGGCCGAGGCTAGTTGCACGCTGTGTCTTGTGTTCTTGTGGTTTGTCAGTTTTATCTTGTTTCCTTATCATTTGATATGCGTTTTTACTTATGTGATTTGTGTTGTTGTTTCGTTAATAGTAAAATCATATTATTGGCGTTGCGAGCAGGGTACTTTAGCGGTCTTTTGTGACCGGCGTGGTGCTTAGGGGACACCACACGGTTCGGCCAATTTTGAAATGTGGTAGGTTTTAATTTCGTGTTGTTATTGTTGTAGTAGGGCAGTGCATTATCGTTTGTTTGTATATTGTGACAATATGGGGAAAACTATGATCATTTAGTCAGGGTATGTTGAGTTCCTGGTTCGTGAGTGGCATGGGTGTCCCTGGGAGCAAGGTAGTTTAGAAGGATGGCTTTGCAGGGGCCCAAGGGAGGGATACATTTGCTTGGGAGGGATTAACGACGGATATGGTTGACCAGCTTTGCGGTTCTTTATCTCCATTTAGGCCACCAGAGCACAGTCCAGTTGCTGGGGAGGAAGAGATGTCCCTCACCGAGGGGGTTAATGGTGACTGTGCAGCTAGAGCTACAGGCCTTGGAGTCACAGTTTGCCAATGTGACACAACTGCTGATCGTGCTGTCAGGCTCCATGGGAGGCAGTTGCTCTCAGCACTTAGTACCAGAGAGGACAACAGTTGTACAGTTTCCCAATCTAGTAACACTGTGGTCACAGCAAGTGTTCTTTGTTACACTAGTGTTACACCAGTCGTAGTCGGGTAGTATTCTCCCATGGAAGTCCATCTAGAGGCGGATGAGTATGTCACGCCTCAGACAGCAACGTCGGGGAACATGTTTGTCAGAGTAAGGGGCGGTGCCCTTGGGGGAACCTTTGTATGGTAGGGCCATATCAGATATGAATGCACTTAAAAGTCCGCCATCCCACAGGGGGGCTTTGCAATCTACTTCGAAGCTCTCTGGAACCCATACCCACTTACACTCGTCCCTAGGGCAGGGTACAATAGGGATCAACCCGATAATCAGGTGGGGTGTAATGGCACCTTCAATACTCTTGAACCTATAAGTGCTTCAGTTGGTAGTGATGCTACATCAGCTTACCCATTAGTTAGGGAGAATGTGTCACTGGGAATACCAGGGAGGCCGGTTGGAAATGCATCAACCTCAAGCAGTAGTCAGGGCGGAATATCCAAGCTGAGCTTAAGAGTCTAAAGTACAATGGTAGCTTAGAGTGGGGGTTGTTTTACGCCAAATTCAGAACTTTGGCAAGGTACTAGGGGTGGACAGATGACGACAGTTTGTTGGCTCTTAGTTTATCAGTGGAGTGACCAGCACTCAAGTTCTTCTTCTTCGGGATGAGGAATTGACTTTGCCTGAAATAGCATCGCTGTTCGAGCAGAGATTTGGTAACGAAACACCTCGAGCTTCGTGTCAGGTGGAGTTCTACTCCATGACCCAAGGAGAAGAGAATTTAGAACAGTGGGGCGACCGTGTCATGGAGATTGCACAGCGGGCTCTAGGGGCAAAAGTCCCAGGAAAGTGCTTCAGGAGCAGGCAGTTTTGCGCTTTGCAATGGGTTGTCAGGGCACGAGAGCGAGTACAAAATTGATTGAAAGCCTCCCCCCTTCACTGTATGAGGGAGTCCACTGTGTGAAGACTTAGCTTAGCCATCAAGCCCTTGACCCGTGTCGCAGGGAAGTGAGTATGGTTTCAGTGGGCAGTCAGTAACAAGGACTGGGTTGTATTTCTGGCAGAAAGGTTAATCCACCTAACCGGGGAATATCTAACTCTGGAAAAGGCAAGCATTATCGGTGGTACGGTCGTTGCTTTAACTGTAAGCAGCGGGGACATTTTAGAGGGGAATGTCCAAAGAGATGGTCTGAGTCCTCAGCTCGTCTAGATTTGCAGGTTCCAGGCCAGAAGTCCGATTTGGTGGAAGCGGATGCTAGGGAACCACTACACCTGCAGGGATTGTATGGGGACATCCGTGCGCCAGTACCTCCTGATCGATGTGAGAGGACGGCGTGACCTATGCCATGGACCTAGCCTATTGCGTTCCCTGTTTCCTGGAAAAGATGATGGACTGTTGCGGTGACTCTGTATGAACTCCCCATTGTGATATCGATGTGATTGATTGACTGTTAATGTATTTGTTTATATGTTTATTTATATGTCCCATTGTTTGTCTATGAATTAAGTGTTTAACATTTTGTAGACTTAAATGAAGTCAAGAAATTTATTATGTAGTAATCATTGTATGACATCGAATTCTTACAGTAACTCTATACTTACGAACATGTAGCGCCGACTTAGGCCCATCAATGTTCTGCACCGTTTTGTTAATATTATACATCAAAAATTATTATCAAATGTTTTAACTTAAAACAAATTAAATTGACATTATAAATGCATTTGTACGTTAATTTTCGTTTCTCAAAATCGCTATGAAATCTATACTTAAATCTGATTTGCTACAGGATAGGATAGGATATGATAAGATAGAACTTAACTTTCATATTTCTATCATGTACCGTGCGTCCTATCCTATCCTTTTCAACTTTTATGATGGCAACAAACTATTCGAGAATGACGATAACGATATCAATGAAAAGATACACATGGAGAATCCAATTGAAAATATTTCTTTGAAGAAAGATCTCATTGCAGATGTGGTCTGTTGATTGTCATTTAAAATTTAGATTTACAATAAATCCAAAAGGGGGGGGGGGGGG
>WFKH01011926.1:42084125-42123718 GCA_016163765.1 Magallana hongkongensis
ATATATATATATATATATATATATATATATATATATATATATATAAACATGTACTCTAATCAGGTGTTGTAATATACAGAACGTTCTTTACGCGATCGGCGAGCTCTTCTTCTGGGAGAAGAACAGTCCTAATCAGACAATCAATACATAATACAGCATACAGACGTTTTATTAAAATATATATAATTTATATATTAACTATTCGAGTGTGCCTGCATATGCAAAGCCCATTCGATTTGAAAATTCCCCTAATCTACTAAGTAGTATTTTTAACCATGTGTCCTCTACTCGATCTTCAACTGTCCGAATCCAATCAAAACTTTTACTCACCGAATGTACATAATCTTTTTAAAAACTCACATATTCTTTCATAATCAATAAAAAAAAAATAAAATTTAATTAAATGAAAGAATAAAATTAGCAATCATTATGCTTTTTAATAAATCGGACTACCATTGAGAAGAGGTTACACCAATAGTGTGACCATTATTCTTTTACCGCCTGAATATAAATAAAACTTCAACTTGTTTAAAAATGGTTAGTTTTATCGTGCCCGCACCTACCGCAAGCATGTAAGACTGTACCACTTAAGGTGCCTTATCTCTAAATCGCTTTTTAAATGTATTTCAACTCACTTTACTTAATACACTCTGCTTTATTCATGCACTCTCTCTCTTTCTCTCATTACTCATAAAAATTCTAATATTTTGTTAGCCAAATGAATTATTAGATTACAGATAGTTAAGATTTGTGTGTTGGAATAATCATGTTGTATATATCGCCTATATTTTGTTGAAGCATTAAATTCTCAGCAGCAAAATGTCACAATTTCAACTCGTACGACTGTTAAACGTTGTATTATATTCATTGATGGAGTTTTTTTTCTTTATTTTACGCACTATGATTTAAATCAATGGTTTGATGCATTGTTAACCAATAAAATTGAAAATTAAAATAATTTAACAAAGAATCAATGAACATTCAAATGTGTGATAACGTATAAACACGAGAAGCATGTGTCCTAGACTACAGCGAATCGGTTGTCCACAAGCGCAGCATTTCCTCGGCCCGTGTTATGTAAATGTACACTCAACGTGATGGGTTTAAAATGTTTGCAGTTTGATAACTGAATTTTACTTTCCAACAATAAAACTATTTTATGACATAGACAAGATCACAAAGAACGCTTTTTTTCAATGACAGTCATACCATCTATTTTTTTTTTTAAATTACGAGACTAAAACAGCATTACTTTGTAGATAAAGGTATACTCTTTTTTTCATTTACTCTTTAATATTGTTAAAATCGGAATTCTTTGTGTTTGCAACTACATGTACATAAATAAACCCATGTGTGCATTACAGCAAGGCGCAAATTTTGTGTATTGGATAACGGTAGACCACTCGCTAGTCAGTCCAGCCGCGACCTATTTCCTCGGCCGCGCGCAAGGGATCGGTTACGTATAATTGTTTACATACACAGCTCGGAATCCAGCTAGATTTTAAATGCGATTCAAATGCATAGCATAAAAGCAGTTCTTTTATCTATAATGTGTTTCCCTAGAAAAGAATTAAACTGTTTAAACATGTTCCGCATGTAAGCTGGTACACTGTCTATGGTAGTAGGTAAAGATGTAATCTTTTTTTATTACTATTAAAATCTTAAAAATCGGAATTTTCGTGTTTGCAGCTTCATAAATAAACCCATGTGTGCATTACAGCAAGACGCAAATCTTGTGTATTAGATAACGGCAGAGCGCTCGCTAGTCCAGCCGCTACCTATTTCCTCGGCCGCGGTCAAGGAATCGGATACGCAATTATTCACATACACAGCTAGGAAATCCAGCTAGATTTTAAATGCGACTCAAATTCATTGCATAGAAGCAGTTCTTTAAGTTTTATCCATTATGTGTTTCACTAGAAAATAATTAAAATGTTTAAACACTTCCCCTATGTAAACTGGAACACTTTATGTCAGTTATACGCACAAATACCCCGTTTATTTGCCAAATAAAACACACAAATACATAGTTACAAGTCTAGCTTTTTACACTCATATTACGCAATACCCGAACAAAATATTATTGTTACGAAATTAATAAGATCATAATGAACAACCTTTGCAGCGACAGCCATATCGAAATCTTAACCGTTTTTTAGTTATAAAGAGAAAACTTTTTAGGGTTCTAGCTCCCTAATTTGAGGGGCCAGCCCCTTTTTCTTGATGTCAAACAAAAGATCTTGTAAATAAAAATATTTCCTCTTCTACATGTCTCAACAAAATATTTGCTAGAAAAGAGATAAACTAAGAAAACCAAGCAAAATTACAACGCTTTTTTATCTCAAATTTTGAGCCCTACCGAGCTCCGGCGATTCTTGTGCTAGGCAAATATGAATGCTTTGGTACAAATTAACAATCGTTTGTTTATTATCCCAAAAATTTTTAAATCGATATCGTTAGTAGTTCATGAGAACACTCCTGGACAAACCAACCCCTTAAAATTCCTTTCAATGTCAATATCTCAAAAAAACGGAAATGACGTCATCAATCTAAAAAATTTCCGATAAGGTTCTGAACATAGTTAGTCAGATCTGAAAATGTCGTGCAAATCGGTGAAAATTTTTTTCGGCACTCGGGGCTTGAACACGGGTCGCCTGGGCACATGTCCAAAACTCTAACGACTGAACTACTCGGACTCTCGCTTCAAGACTTTGATGCTTAATATCTCGAGAATGCGTTGATGGATTTTGAAATAAATTACATATTCGGAATCCGTAAAAGGGTCATTATCAATCCTACCGAAAAATATTAAAAAAGTTGAAAAATCGATTTTTAGTCTTTCCTTCCGGTGACGACCGGAAGTGACGGACGTCAATCATTTAACCTAAGGGCATCCTTCCGAAGGTAGATCTATCATCGCTGAAAATTTGAAGTTTCTATCATTATTTAAATATTTGCTGGACAAAATGAATTTTTGAAAAAAGTAAATTGAACGACGTTGACGAACGAAAGTGACGTCATATTTAAAAAGAATTGTATGCATAGCTTTAGGTACCGTCTTCTATCTGTGAAATTTTCTTGAAAATCCGTTGAATTGTTTTTGAAATTTGCGGTTTTGAAAATTTAGTGCAGGAAAAAAAAAACAAGAAAAATAATCAGTCAAAAGAAACCTACCGAAAACAATAAGGTCTTCCGTTTCCAACGGAAGACCTTAATAATAAAAAGACAAGATGGTATTCCGTTGAAAACGGAAGACCCTAATAATACTCGCAATGAAGATACTTTAAGCCAAAGCAAAGAATAACAGTTTCAATAAAAATATATTTGATATATTTTCATATATGTATATAATGTTTAATCAATTTTAAGACCGATTATAAGGGCCCTAGTCTAGACACTTTATTGAGAGAAGCATAATCTGCATACATAGATTTGATACAATCCATTCATATAATTATAAACCAATGTGGTTGACGCTCGATTTTTTTTTATTATTAAACACATTTAAATACAGAACACAAACGTAGGTTAACAAGTTTTTAAGGTACAACAGAAACTTAAGCTGGGCGCGCTTGATTTGTCTACACCTTACACCTGGTGTACACTATTTTATAATCAAGTGCGAAAGTGTACACTTGTTGGAAATTACACCTCATTTTCCAATATGGCGACGAAATGGTAAGCTGCGGAATATGCAGGGTTTCTTTTTCCAACACAAAAAATACCATAGAGTTTTGATAGTCTTATTGTAGCACATCATGTGTATTAATATTAAAGCGTTCAATGCATAAGAAAAAATAAATTAAAAAGCTTAATTTATTTTTTATTATCAATTAAAAATGTTTTGGCGGCAAAAGTCAACGGCTACATGTACTATGAAGTATGAGAAGATAGTTTTAAAAGCATAAATCAACTTAATTTTTTATGAAATACTATAGATTGACTGTGATTAATTAATGTGTACTTTAACTAATAAATGCTTACGATATTTGTAGTCCGATGTGAACAATAATAACTGGAAGTGTTATATTTGTGGCAACTTCCAAAGTTTAATTTCAATCCCGGCGTTTGACAAGCAAGAAGAAGAAACAGGGGCAGTTAAAGTTTTTGTTGACGCAGAGTACAGGTATTTGTTATCTCAATAAGTAAAAACTACGAATGCTGGTACTTCAATGTATATTTATGAACATTAAAGTGCATAATGTTTTTAAGACGATGATACAATAATAAAACAATAATTAAGATTGTATGTCTTTGGATTTTCCTGCTGTGTAAAGCCTGTAAATTAGTATTCCACGCTGCTTGTGAAGGTTTTGACGTAGGGTTAATTTTACGCAACGAGGAGGACATCGATATACTTTGTAACAAGTGTACCTGAATCCAGGAATGGAGGAACTTACGAGGCATGCATGGTTTTTCCCCATATATATATATATATATATATATATATATATATATATATATATATGCTTTTTTGCCCCCCAAACTATGCTCAAAAAATAGAAACAGGTTAGCAATATCATTTAAATGCATAGAAAGATAATTTTGTAATTTTAATAATGTCTTATGGGTTTTTTTAAATATTGAATGCAGATATGTTTAAATTAAGCAAAAAATGATATGATCAAATCTGAAATTTATTACTGTTGCCTCTGATTTGTATACCAAGTACAGTAACTTTCCTGAAGTTTGACAAAGAAAACTGCACTGTTTTGTAGATCCATTGGCTGAGAAAGAGTTTAAAGAAAGAATCGCCAATTTCATAAAAAGTAGTGAAGGGGCTTTGAACGTTCTCGTTAATGATGATGGAACTTTTAAGGAAATCCAGAATGCCGAGCAGACAGAACCAGAGCAGCGATCTTCAGACGAAGAGGACAGTGCAGGTAAAAAAATGTATTCTGTTTCCAAGTATAAAATGCAAAGATTAACTATGATATTAATAATCTAGTTATTTGCAGTTTATATAAGTTTAACAAGTACATTGTCTTATTTTCTTAATGAAGCCCCGTTTAAGTGGACCCCCGAATTGACAAAGCTATTGATAGATGAAGTACACCAAAGGGAAAACTCGAAAGTACCTAAAAAGAAAATGTTTCAGGAAATTACAGCCAAACTGAACAAGGAGAAAAATTACAGAAATTACAAGTGACAAACAGATACAAAACACTGCTGGGGGATATAAAAATGTCATTGACAACAACAAAAAGACAGGAGCTACAAGAAAACATCACCCTTTTTGAAAAGGAACTTGGGGAGATAACGAAAGGGAATCTCAACATTAAACCAGAGCACACCGTCATCAGCAGCAGGACCTTCCACCTCTTCCTCATCGGATGATACTCTGCCAAAGGAGAATGACCCGCCAAAATGTTTCAAGGAGCAAAGAAAGCGCGCTAGGTCAGAGCTTACAGACTTTTTGAGAGAGGAGTCAGTAAAACAGGATCAGAGATTTAAATTGTTCATGGATCAAATGGAAAAATGCAGGAAAAGAAGTTAGAACTGTTTAGAGAAATTTTTTGATCAAAGAAGGACTACATAAATGTTTTTGTTAAACATAATTTTCACATTTTTGTTTGTTAGTTATTTTGCTGTTATTTCAATGTGTTCTAAAAGAAGGGAAAAAAAGATGTTTGAGATGTTGATGGATAATATGGAGCTAAAAATGAATGTTTCTTGATAAACCAAACTGCCCCCCCCCCCCCCCCCTTTTTTTTTTTTTTTTTGGGGGGGGGGGGGTTAAAAATAATTGTTAATTTTGAAATATGTTGACTTTAGGTGGTATTCTTGACAATAAGTCTAATATATAAAACATATTTTGTACATGCAGATGACAAAAATATGTTAATATTTATGATATGAAAAAAAATTTTAAAAATTCAAACACAAAAGTTAAGGAGTCTCGGGGAAGAATGTTTCAAACATACGATTTCCTTTAATTTTTTTCCAGTGAAAGGTCAACTTATGAGTAAACTATGTGCAAGATATAAAGTAAATTGACCGGATAGTTTATCTGTTCACGCGCTCAAATTTAGGTCGTATGTCCGAATCATCCCCTACATTTTATATAGGATTATATAGAAAAAAGGGGGCTATCATTTTCAATTTAATATGTAAACAATTACAAACATACGATTTTCTTTTAATTTTCAGTGATGGAAGGTTAACGTATAAGTTAACTTTTTGCCAAATTAAATTGAAATTGACCGGATAGTTTTTATGCTATCCGCCCTCATAGTTTAGTCCTATAAACGTGTCTTGCCAGCCATTGTACATACAGAATTGTACAGAATAAAAGGATGTTTACGAATCAAATTTAATTTTATTTGTAATAAATAAAAAAAACCTTTCTACTCACACAGAACATAAAAAAGGATCGTGCATATGTTTTTGTTTTTTTTTTGCAAATTATATTTTCAATTTTAATTATTGACGCTGCAATAAAAAATGCCCACCGTTTATTTGTGTCAATGGTTACGTCAAAGTCTCAACTGACGTCATCGTAGGACGTTGACTCCGACGTCGATAACGTCGATTTTTAAGAAACGGCGAAATGATTAAAATACTTCTGAACATTATTCAAAGGATTCATTTCACTAAAAGTACTTTTTTTAAAAAATAAAAACGTTACATAATAACCTGTATATTTGACCATTTTAATCTGCATTAATTTTGCGTTTTACTACAGAAATGCGCAATACCCTGCGCAGAGGGCGCAAAATTTTAAACCCGCGGCCGACCTTAATTGTTTATTCTTAAAGTTCAAGATTTTCAATAAATTTTTTTTACAATTTAACGTTTGCAAGTGGGGCTTTTATACATTAAAATCAATTATGCAATTTTAACGCCAGGATGCAATAGTCGATGGGCTATTTGGTTTCTTTTAAATACTCCAGCGACATTCTCAAGGTCTTGAGGACAGCGTCTTGTTGGTCCTCGTTGTTGTCAATGTACTCGGGTAAAATATCTCCTTGGCGAATGCAGATATTGTGTAGAACACAACATGACATTATAATATTGCATGTATGTTCTAGACCGGCTACAATAATGTGCTGCAATCGCTTAAAACGTCCTTTCAGGAGTCCATAAGCTCTTTCAATTGCGACTCTTGTACTTGACAAGGCAATGTTATAATTAGTTTGTTCCCTTGTCAGTAAGCCAACACGTCGAAATGGTGTTAGTAACCATTCTTGTAGTGGGTATGCTGAGTCGGCGATAATATGTTTGTCTCCACACAGCTGTGGGCCATTATCCCATAGATCTGAGTTTTTAAGAACGCGGGCGTCATGGACACTCTAGTTTCAACGAGTTCTTAGATTTGGCAGAGAGTATCGATCTTTCATCGTATCATATAAAACAAATCGGACGGAAGACCTACTCGTTACTCGTAACGAGATCTAGTTCCCTATTATTATTCTTGGGTTTTTTTCTTACGCATTTTTGTGCAGGCGATTTCTCAGAGATGGCTCAATAGATTTTCATGAAACTTTCAGATCCAATAGATGTTCATTCGAACTTAATACATATTTTTTTATTTTGATGATGTCACTTCCGTTTTAGAGTTTTTGACGTTTAAGCGATTTTTAAAGGGTCAGCTTGTCCTGGAAACTCCTCCTAAACCATAAAAGATATCAAGTTCAAACTTTCAGGGATTATAGACAAGAGATTGTAGATGTGCCATTAGGCATTCATATTTGTCTGGCTCAAATGGCGTTAAAGCTCGCCTGGACCTGAAAATTGAGAATTAAAAAAGTCTCGATTTTTTGTGGTTTTCTTTGTTTATCTCTTTTCTTAAAAATATTTTGTTAAGACATGTAATGCAAATAAAGTTTATATTTACAAGAGCGTTCGTTTGATATCAAGAAAAAAGGGCTGGCCCCTCAAATTAGGGGCTGAGAGGGATATAAAGTCTTTCATACATAGCACTTTACTGAGAAATAATTTGTTATATGTTATAGAAGCAAAAATGTTTATCTCACACCTTTTTAACTTCAGATTATAAAAATTTTCTCATGTGTCACGTAATTAGGGGTTTTAAGGGGCCAGAAATCCAAAACTTAGTTCACTTATATCTGAAAAAGGACAAATATTTTGAAAAGCAATATAGAATAAAAGATGTTAAGAATTATGTTCTAAACAATATTCAACCATCAAAATTTCTTTATGTGGCCCCAAAAAGGAGATAAGGGGTCGGCCCCTAAAACGTTCTTTCCCAGATAGCTCAAGAACGGTAACGAATTTCTAAACACTTGTTAAACAAAAAAAGTTTAATATTAAAAGACCTTTCATTTAATAACAAGAAAAAGGGGCTGGCCCCTCAAATTAGGGGCTGAGAGGGATCTGAAGTCTTTCTTTCACAGTACTTTACTGAGAAATATATTGTAATATGTTATAAAAGCAAAAATGTTTATCTCACACCTTTTGAACTGTAGATAATAAAAATTTTCTCATGTGTTACGTAATTAGGGGTTTTAAGGGGCCAGAAGTCCAAAACTTTGTTCACTTATATCTGAAAAAGGACAAATATTTTGAAAAGCAATATAGAATAAAAGATGTTAAAGCAATATGAGCTGCAATTTTCATGTTGAATTTTTTTTTTACGAAAATGTTATTTTCCTCTAAAATGACTAAAAATATCATGGTTTTTAAATTTCTGTAAGCCATATTTTTGTGAATAAGGTCGCTAAGAGGCCTTAATTGGAGCAAAATTGATCTGCTATATATTCCTTAGAAGAGAAATCTTTCCTCTGACAAAAAATAATGATTTTTTTCAAATCTTATTGATGATAAAAGTTTAAGTTACATGCAGACTTATCATACTAGCAGGTTTTTGCAGCAAAATAAAATTCTAAAAAATACAGCTCATATTGCTTTAAGAATGATGTTTTAAACAATATTCAACCACCAAAATTTCTTAATGTGGCCCCAAAAAGAAGATAAGGGGTCGGCCCCTAAAACGTTCATTCCCAGATAGCTCAAGAACGGTAACGAATTTCTAAACACTTGTTGAACAAAATATGTTTATTATCGAAAAACCTTTCATCTGATATCAAGAAAAAGGGTCTGGCCCCTCAAATTAGGGGCCAAAAGGGCTTTGAAGTCTTTCTTCCATAGCACTTAACTGATTTTGTAAAATGTTATAGAAGCAAACATGTTTATCTCACATTTGTTTAACTATATAATATAAAAAAATTTCATGCATAACGTAATTAGGGGTTTTAAGGGGCCAGAAGTCCAAAACTCTGATCACATATCTCAAAAAAGGACAAATATTTTGAAAAGCAATATAGAATAAAAGATGCGTAGAATGATGTTCTAAACAATATTTAACCATTAGAATTCCCTTATGTGGCCCCAAAAAGGAGATAAGGGGTCGGCCCCTAAACGTTCTTTCCCAGATAGCTTAAGAACGGTATTGAATTTCTAAACATTTATTGAACAAAATGTGTTTAATATCAAAAGACCTTTCATTTGTATCAAGAAAAAGGGTCTGACCCCCTCAATTTAGGGGCCAAAAGAGCTTTGAAGTCTTTCTCCCATAGCACTTAACTGATTTCCTTATGTGACCCTAATAAGGATATAAGGGTTGGCCCCTAAAACGTTCTTTCCCAGATAGCTCAAGAACGGTAACGAAGTTTTAAACACTTGTTGAACAAAATATGTTTAATATCATAAGAAGTTTTAACATATAAAGAAAAAATGAAGAAAAAAAATATATAAAAATAAGAATCTGTTGAAAATCAAATGATCTTTCATTTGATATTAAGAAAAGGGGCTGGTCCTTTAAATTATGGACTAAAAGGGATCTAAAGTCTTTTATTCATAGGTCTTCACAAAGGAATATTTTGATATTTGCTTTAGCAGGAAAAAATGTTCATCTTGCATTTTTTTTACCCATGAACGTAAAAGTTTTCTTAATTGTTACAGAATTAAGCATTTTAAAGTACTAGAATCCCAAAAGTTTGATCTTTTCCTTCTCAAAAATGAGATACATTTTGAAAAGCACCCTATAGATGTAGAAGAGCATTATGAATCTGCTCCCATTCTAACATCGTTTCGTTGACGAATATCAAAGTCAAGGTCATATTCTCTTGAAAATATCGCACGGAAGACCTCCTCGTTGCTCGCAACGAGATCGTGTCTAGTTGACATTATAATTTTGCATTTAGTTTTCTCAAATATATATGGGAGTAGAGAAGAATATTTTCTAATATTTAATACATGTTCACTATATAGTCTTATTGGCTCTACCTTTGGGCCTAAACCCCATACCCAGGGGCCATGAATTTTGCTTATTTGATGGAGGGCTTCATGGACATCATAACCATGCATTGAGTTTTTCTCAAATATATATGGGGGTAGAGTAGATTTTCTAAGATTTAATACATTTTCATTATATCGTCATATTGGCCCTACCCTAGGGTGTAAACCCCAAACCAAATGGCCATGAATTTCACAATCTTGGGAGAGGACTTAATGGACATCATAACCATGCATTTATTTTTTCTCAAATATATATAGGAGTAGTGAAGAAGATTTTTTAAAGATTTAATACATTTTCATTATGTAGTCTTATTGGCATTACCCTAAGGCCCGAGCCACAGACCCAGGAGCATAAATTTCACAATTTTGGTAAAGGGCTTCATTGAAATCATAACCATGCGTTTAGTTTTTCTAAAATTTATATGGGAGTAGAGAAGAAGTTTTCTAAGATTTAATACATCTTCACCATAAGGTCCTATTTGCCATACTATAGGGCCTGAACCCCAGACCCAGGGGCTATAATTTCACAATTTTGGTAACCATGTGCAATACATGATTGAAAAATTCCCGCTGCTTCATGTTCAGACCTGCTAACAGTTCTAAATATTCATTGTCTGGCAATCTATCAATACTCTCTTCTGTAATTTGTCTTGTTAATGTTTTACCAATATCAGCTCATATATCATATTCTCTTTGTTCAATAGGTCTGTTAGAATGAAACTGAGCATACTTTTCAGATTCAAAAGATTCTTCACTTATGCAATTTTGTTTCATTAAATCTGACATATCCTATAACCCTCTTTTTTTTGCGACGCCTTATTAGGGTCTTCCGGACGACCTTACTTTTATTCTGAAAAAAAATTCAGATTTCTTCTTATTTTTTTCTTCTAGACGCCAACTTTGATCCTTAATATCTCCCTCGTTTATTCATCTATTCTTTTGAAATTATCAGGTCTAATAACATGCCGCGCGATGTTGACATTACGTATTTCATTTAATGAAAACTCCCATCTGGTTTTGAATTATTCCTCTTTCAGCAAGATTTAACGAACGCTTTTGTCAAATAGGTTTTGCTTTAACGATGATTGACTGAGTCTTAAAGATACACCAGTGTACACGCGTGATTCGAAATATCCCAAAATAAAGGGGTTTGAAAAATAAGTCTACATTTTATAGGTTTTGTAAAAAAAAAAAAAAAAAACCAACCAACATTACATGTCTAAAAGTTTATTTCCTTTGATTGTTAAGGCTACAACGTAATTGATAAAATTGAACGTTTTACCATGCAATTCTTTCCACGGAGTACTTTGATCACATCACAAGTTATTTCTTTACCTCTTTAAAGTTTTGTATGTAGATAACTTCTAAATTGCTTATGATGATTGTTGGAAATTTTTATTAACTTGGTTTTCCAACGATAAAAATCCGGTTATAAAAATGGTGAAAATGGCGGGCGGGCAGCTGCCAAAAGGGTACCCTCATTGTTACGGATAACTCCTCCTACAGTTTTCAAGATAGGAAATTGTTCTTTTGCAGATTAATTGTACATACAGTACCGATCAGACCTAACCTAACACCAGAGTAAACCCCAAGTTTACTTTTGGAATTTACTCTGGGTTTACTTTTTGAAAATTTGGGTCCACTCGGGGTTTACTTTGGGTTTACTTGGAAATTGCTTTTAAGGTCAACTGTACGCACTGAAGTGTTAAGCAGGCCCGTCTTTTATCCTACCATCATACTGCCTTTAATTCCTACCCCTTGTATATTCCAAATACACAGTTAGCGTCTGCTTTCAGGGGTATACTTCTGACCAGGTTTACTCTCTGTGTCCACTCTGGGTTTACTCTGGGTCCACTCTAGTAAACCCGGAGTAAACCCAGAGTAAACACAGAAAGTAAACCAAGGGTTTAGTTGGGGTTTACGTTCTGTTAGGTTGGGTCTGATTGGTACTGTATATCAGAGGTGTGCATATTGCTAGGAATTGGATTCTGATAATTTATGAAAACAATACCAGGTTTTGAACTTAGTCATTTTTTTGGCAAAATATTGCATATAGGGTACCCTCATTGTACGGTTAACTCCTCTACAGTTTTCAAGATAGGAAGTTGTTCTTTTGCAGATCAAGTGTACATATATCAGAGGTGTGCATATTGCTAGGATTTTGATTTCTAAAAATTAATGAAAATAATACCAGCTTTTGAACTTAGTCATTTTTTGGCAAAACTCTATATTGCATATAGAGTGCTCCATTTCACTGGATACGGTAGGTAGTGTTTATCAATTCAGTGCTGACATGGATTATGGATACAGTTCACATAAAAGAAAACCCGGTTTGCTGTCACATTGACAACTTTTTCACTTGTTTGTTGATGTTTTGTACACTGCATTCAAAAACGCAAAATGCGGAGCGAGTCCAAATTAGTATCCTGAATGACTGTAACTACAAATTAAAGGCTTTGGATTCTGAAGTAATATTGACGAATATTCAGTTTACTTTTTTAAAAATCAGCTTCTTCACATTAAAATCATCTTGATCTTAAATCAATATTCTGAACGTAATGCTTTAAAAGAAAACGTTCTGTCAATCCCGTGTTCGTTCAAATTGCCAGCGTACATATGTATGTCATGGTTTTCATGCAGTAATACAAATTATGCTCTATAGGACAGTCGTGTATTGGGGAAAACTAAGTTTAATTACTATGTATTGGAACCATTTCATTAACACGTCGTTCAATAATGACACAATTCACGTAACCCGAAAATAGAAGAGCGTTTAAACATGTATACTCCCGCCTCACAAGCACATACAGTCGTCTGGGCGACGACTTATATACAGCTAGCGAAAGTGAGCCACCTAAGAGGACGTTTTACGACATCTGCATGGGCCAGCACACTCATCAGGTTGATCTCTATGTAGCCCTTCTCAAGGACTTGATGTTGTTGGGAATGGATATCCTGAGGAATCATAAAGCCAAATTGGACTTGCAGCACGGATTCAATACCTTGTGTTGGGAAAATACCCTGATGACTTATGGTAGAGGCGAGGCAAATAGAGCTGGGCGCATGACTCTTGTGCGGCAGCTCTGCGTCCCAGCTGGTTCTGCAGTATTGTGTGTCCCTTTAAGATGGTCAGCAGCTTGTCAGAATTCATGACATTTTCAGGACTGGAGAGGTTGTCGGTGGCCTTGCTCAAGCTCCATACTTATCATGCCGCTTGAGATCCGTCCCTGGCCTCTCTAGTAAAAGCCTCGTGGAAGGATGTTACCTTGAAGAATGGAGCCTCATAAGGGGAGGTAGAGGAGGCAGACATGCATATACTCGTGTCGTACCAGAGGAGGGAGATCAATAGTGCAGCTGAATGTGGGCCCGAAGGACCCCCTTTGAGATGCCCACCCAACTGCAGGACCCGTTTCAGAGATCCTCCTCCAGCTAAGTGAGGAAGAGCGGTCCCTGCTCGCTAGTTTGCTGTTCGAGTTTCAAGACTTGTTTGCCGCAGCGAGTTCGATTTCGAAAACTCCACCGCTCTGGAGCATGAGATTGATACTGATGATGTTGCATCTTTCAAACGTACATTTGCGGGTATAGAGGAGGCCCACCTTGAAAAGATAATTGACGTCGGAGTCTTCCAGCCCTCTATGTCTGAGTAGGGCTCGGCGCCTATACTTATCCAGAATAAGGACGTTCAGTTACAGTCATTTCATGCATATCTTTCACAATTTCATGTAATGCTATGGTATGCGATTTTAATGAAATGCTATGAGATTTCAATGCAATGCTATGAGATGTGTATGCTATGAGAAATTGAAAAGAAAGGCCTAATGATATGGTATGTTATGCTATGCTATAGTATCCTATGAGATTTGAACAAAATCGCCTCCATACACAGAAGAGTTCAACATATTTTGAAGTAAAATGATAAGAAGCTAAAGTTTACCACTAATCTGCAATGTGAACATTTATTCTTTCAAATAAAAAACATTTAAAACCGAGTTAGAATCATGTTGTATGGTATGCTATAACGAATGAGATTGTATGCTATGGTATGAGATTGCAATGCTATGGTATGAGTTTCCAATGCTATGCTATTAGATTTCAATGCTATGCTTTGCTATGGTGTATGTTTTAAAAGATATGCTTGAACCGACTGTACGTTGGTGCCTAGGTTACATCCGCAAATTTTAATAACGTACCGAGGAGGGACGTGTTTCCTGTACCTCATGGATGAGTGCCTTGACACCCTGTCCGGGAACATTTGTTCTAACTCGGCCCTCCACCAGATTAAGATAAGACCCAGGGCAGGAAGAAGACATCATTTGTTAGCCGTTATGGCCTCTTTAAGTGTGAGCGTATATGTTTTGGTTTGTGTAACGCTCCCGCTACCTTCTTGAGAGTTAAGAACCTGGTGCTGCATGGCCCTACATGCAGAATAGTGTTAGGTTTTTAGGGCTTGACTTTGATGATCACTTAGCAAACCTAATCGTCCTGGTTTTCCGGAGTTTGACGTTAAGTTCAAACCCTTAACAGTGTGAGCTGTTTCAGAAGCGGGTAGAGTTCATGGGCAGGTAGGTGAGCCAGAACGGAGTTGCGATGGGGATAATAACATAGAGGCATTACAGAATTGGGAGACACCCTGCAATATCAAAGATGTTTAACGATTTCTTGGTTTCGCCAACTACCATAGTGGCTTTATCGTCGCCTACGTCTAGCTGGTTCAACGTCACAGTGAAGTAATTAATTAATGTGAAAGCCTGATCAGGATACAGCTTTCGAGGCTCTCATGAGAGCACAGACATCCCCCAGTATTGGCCCTCCCTATAGCAGAGGGCGAGTTTCTGCTCGACACCAATGCATCTGCAAAGGCAGTAAGTGCCAAGTTGTCCGAGCACAAGGAGAGACGAGAGAAACCGATACCTACGGACGTCAGCCTGTCTTCGGAGGAAATGAGGTACTGCATCACCTGGAAGGAGCTCCTCGCAGCGGTCAGATTTTTACACAAGTATCGCCATTACTTGCTAGTTAGTATTCATCGTTCGCACCGATCATCACAATCTCATCTGGCTGCTAAACTTCAAGTACACCCAGGGTCAGCTCGCCCGCTGGCTGGAGGAGCTCAGCCAGTATGATATGGTGATACAGCATAGACCAGGCATATCAACGCTGATGCACTGTCCCGACCCCCACTCCCTTGGTGGCTGTCCACCAGAGCTCACCGTTGGTTAGATGTGTTTGCTGAGGAAGTCGACTTCCTCAGCAAACACATCCCATTGTGGCCCTATAAGCCATTAGCCAAACCAGGAATTATACGTACTTCCCCTGTCGTGGGAAGATTCCAGCACTACAGCCTCCTCCTGTTTTATCACCTTCGACTCAGAAGTAGAACCCTCTGTCAGTGAAATAGCAGTTAGCTATATCTCTGAACAACTTTTAGTGATATCCACTTTTCTTAGATCGACCGTGAGGCGGACGGCCCCTGTCGGTCACAGATTCGGATAGCATGTATCCCCAGTTTGCATGTATTATTGGGTTTCCCCTGGGCGTTCGGAACGCCTACCTTCTTTAGATGAGCCTTAGCCAGTCTAACGATCCTGAGTTGAGCTTACTGCTGCATTGGCTAGATGGGGAAGCTGAACCAGGGGAGGGGGATTTGTTTCTGGCCATTTTAGTGGTTATACACTACTTTACTAACCGCAGTCCCTTCAGGTTGGATGAGAACAGGTTGAACCTTGAAAAGACTGGGGAAAGGTAGAGAAACGGAAAGTTATAGTCGTTCCTAGGGAGCTAAGACAGAAGCTCCTGCGCCTCTGTCATGTGCCTGGGACTGGACACCAGGGGATTGAGTGTACCAAAGCCCTGCCGAGGGAGTGCTTTTTTTGCTATGGGGTGATGCGGGAGGCCGTGGGTTTCGTTAGTACTTGTGGTCCTTGTAGTGGGAACATGCGCTTGCAGCGCCATGCCAGGGTTGGTATGGCCAAGTATCACCCACCATGAAGAGGGTGCATATGGACTTCCTGGGACAACTTCCCCCGAACTCAAAACGGAAATGAGTATTTTTTGGTCATAATGGACCAGTTTATCAAGTAGGTGGGGTGTCGGGTGGGGAGAGGGGCTTTTACCACTTTGAATAGGTGGCAGATGCCCGTAAATCATCTTAGCTAATTGATACTCCCAAAATGCAGTGACTGCACTTTAAGCAAATTCCTGCCGCTAGTAAGCCCCCCGACACCTCTTTGCGCCCCGCAAGATGCTGGGGCCGCCCTCGCAAATATCCCCAGCCCTCCCTGCATACAAATCCCAGGTCCCCCGATCTGTCATGTGATACCGACTTATATTGCATCTGCCATCGTCCGAATGATGGGAGAGAAATGGTGCAATTTAACCAGTGTGACTGCTGGTTTCACGGTTCATGTACATATGTAGAGGTATCTCCTGAAGAGGTCTCCACTATGGACCAGTTTTTATGTTCTACCTTATGGAGGGAGGGAATAATAGTTATCGGTTCTGTTTGTCTTGAAGATACGGAGAATAAGTGAGAGCGATGGTGCCTTCCCGACACGGTAACACGAACGACGTTTGGAGGAAGCCCAGCAGAGATACCCCCTCGCAGGTATGATAAGGCAACTCTCAGCGATCGATTCCTCTGATCGATATGACGTCTCAATAAGCAGCATGATGTCATATTTTAATCAGAAACATGTCAATTTTTACTTTAACTCTGGTTTAAAATATAACAAGAGGCCCATGGGCCACATCGCACACCTGAGCAACAACAGACATAATAAAATCAACTTTATGGAGTCATATACAAAATATCTGAACAATGTCGTATAATAGATCCTGTTAAAAAAAAATTCCTCTGCATATTCTTATGTTTATCATTGAGCCCCTTTGTAACAGGGTGATTTTACAGTCATATCACATATTGAGCATTGCAGTTCTCGAGAAGATGATCAGACTTAAACCACTGTTTATATATGGATTATAAACCTACATCAAACTTTGAACCCCTTGTGAGGTCTAAGAATTGTCCAGGGGCCAGAGTCTAAACAATTTTAAAGAATCAACAATATGTCAAAATGCTTGCATATAAGTAAAACCATATATAAAAACATTTGAGTTTTTGTGAACAATTTAAATGTTTTCCTTTGTAAAATTGGACCAAACTTGAATCTACACTACCTGAGGATGCTTCCACACAAGTTACAACTTTTCCGGCAGATCAGTTTCAGAGAAGAAGATTTTTAAAGATTTACTCTATATATTCCTATGGAAAAATTCGACCCCCCATTTTGGCCCCACCCTACCCCTGGGGATCATGATTTGAACAAACTTGAATCTACACTACCTTAGGATGCTTCCACACAAGTTTCAGCTTTCCGGGCTGATCAGTTTCAGAGAAGAAGATTTTTAAAGATTTACTCTGTATATTCCTATGTAAAAATTCGACCTCCCATTGTGGCCCCTGGGGGTCATGATTTGAACAAACTTAAATCTACACTACCTGAGGATGCTTCCACACAAGTATCAGCTTTTCTGGCCGAATGGTTTTTGAGAAGAAAATTTTTGAAAAATACCAACAAATTTTCAATGATTTTTAATTATCTCCCCTTGAAAGAGGGCGTGGCCCTTCATTTTAACAAACTTGAATCCCCTTAACCTAAGGATGCTTTGTGCCAAGTTTGGTTCAAATCGGCCCAGTGGTTCTTGAGAAGATGAAAATGTGAAAAGTTTACAACAACAACGACGACAACGACAGACAACGGACAAATTGTGATCAGAAAAGCTCACTGAGCCTTTGGCTCAGGTGATCTAAAAACTACAGGCGTAAAATGTCACTAGAAATTCTTCTTTACTCTGTCCCGAGTTTTTGCTTCCACCACTTTTTGCTTGATATTTCGATAATCATAAATACCTTTGTGCTCAAACTACGTTCATCCACTAATATGAAAAATGTCCAGATTATCTGTTTTGAAACGCCCCCTCTACTGCTTCAGGTTTCAATACACATCCCAAAATAGAAAGTCTACGGGGATTTTGCATTGCATCAGCCATGATTAAGCCCGGATGATAACGTTGAAAAATTGTGCGAGGTGTCCCGAGTACCTCCGAATGGAGAAAAGATGTAAACATTTCCCATTATAAATCTCCGTAAGAAATTTGTTTTCGTTCCTGTGAATTTTTATGAGTGAAAAATGATAATTTGTCAATGAAGATATCTTGGATGTTTTCCTTTTTATCGATTTCAACAGCATTTCTTGTGTACTTTTATTAAAAATCATCAAAAAGTGATGGAAGCAATAACTTGGGACAGACTATAACTGAATATATCTTCGATTTCTCTGCATTACGTATAATTATCATTGATGACGTCACATGCATGTTTAACAGAGAAGACCAATGTCGGGAGACAAATCATCGGAATGCAGTGTAAACAATGCCGAAATATGACTTATTTCATACTGATACACAAGATTTAGATGAATGTCAGTTTGGTTATAATCAGGATAATACGGGCATGGACATTTTGTTTTATTAGCGTGTGTTATAAGGTAAGCAGATAGACGTTTATGTGGCTTGACCGGCCTTTCCTCTGTCAGTGTGTACAAAAAGGCAAAAGTGTAACACTATCCCGAATATTATGAAAGTTGAATTTGGAAAATATCAAAAGCATATGACATAAACTACTTGAAAAGTTCTGCTAGAATCCTGTGCTTCGTTTTTGTAAATAAAAAGTACGTATTATTTTCAATGAAATTGAAGAAGTCGAGGGGGTTTCCGATAAATAATAACAATATTTATTTTATGCGATTAACAGTAGGATTCTAGCAGCAATACTAATAAACATGAATTAATTGCCGATCGAATTATTGTATCATACATACAAATGAACTTCGGGGTAGTGTTACACTTTTTGATTTTTTGTTAAGGTAAAAAAGTAATCTATTTTTAACTGTCACGTGATACCATGGCACGGCAGCTTCTAAGATCGACTCGATTCCGAAGTAGAAAAATAATATCATGGCGAACACATTCACTTGATATTAATATTCAGCACTGATACATAAAAATAAACAATTTTTAAATTAATCATAATATTGAGGGTCATTAAACTCAGAGTTGCCTTAACCTACCCGCGCTCTCCCCCTTGAGCGGCTCCCGGCACACCGGAAGTTCTCTGCACTGGCCCTCGTACCCCATCAGACAGACAAGCTCCAGGACCTTACAAGGATAGTCGCCTGGACAGGCACAGAGCCCAACGACATAATACATGCAATCAACTTTCTTGCATTACTGTGGTGTTAATTATTTTTCTATTGTTACAACAACCACTTGATGTGTCCCCATCCCTACGACTTATTCCAAGAAAACGGAAAAAACACGTTAGCATAAGATGCTCTTATGATAAATTGTCGAGATTACATTAGAAATGGGGAAAAAATCTCCATGATTTGTGAATATTATTTAGAGAGTTCCGGTTTAAAACTAAAGGGGATTTTTTTTTATGGGGGGTGATAGAATGTTTGCCGTCTACATCTTCTCCAAATGACTTGTGATAATGTATTCTACTGTCATAATAACTTCATTGAACTTGCTGTTATATCTATGTGTCCAAGAGTTGTCTCAATGCTACGGTATGTACAGTTATTTAAATATTTACTTCACAGTAAGTAATATTAAAATGACCCCTTTTAAACAAAAGGGATGCTATGTGCATTTAGCAAATTTAAAAGTAGCCTGATTATATGCGTGTAATTCATGTCCGTGTATTTCTTTCCCATTTTTGTTTATAAAAGATCATTTTAAACAAAACAAAATGATAATGTTAATAATTTTTTATCATGATCACCTTTATTGCGAGCAAAACATCATTTTTTTAAAGTTGCATCTGTAATATTTCCGGACATTTTTGGTTGACTTAAACAGGGGTTTCAGTTTGTTAATATCAAGTGATCACATTGGGGTATTAATATGACGGAAAGTCAGATGTCAGCTGCTTACAAGTCAGCAGGAGAAAGAACGTTAATTAATTGTTGAGTAATGATCCCTTCAATACTTGACTCACTCGTTTATGACAGTTCTGGTGTTCTTGTAAGTCTTATTCTCCGTCTTGAATAGATAAGTCGTTTACAGTGTATTAAGAGATTTTGGAGCTAACACATATACAGCAAAACTCGTTTATAACGAATTTCAAGGGACCATAGAAAAAACTTCGTTATAGCCGTAATTCGCTATACGTTTATAACGAATTCGTATAAGATATTATAGCGAATTCGTTATAAAATAATCAGCTAACAGTTTTCCACACTATCGTAAGTTATAAAATTAGTATTACCGTCATTTACAAAAAATGTCAATATAACCATTTCATTTCAATTTTTAAAAAATCCGTATACTATTTGAATTTGAGTATTTCATATATGCATCTTAAAATTGCATGTATCTTCAATGAAATTTGAAATGGAAAAAAATCGTTATAAAAATGATTAAATACGTTAAAATTTTGCCAGCGGGGGTCTTTAAATTACTTCGTTATAGCCGTGTTCGTTATATACATCAATTTTCTATAGGTTTATATAAAAAAAATTGCCGGGACATGAATAATAATTCGTTGTAGCCGTAAATTCGCTATATCCGTGTTCTTTATATTCGAGTTTTGCTGTATTGTCCATGCTAAAAAGAAAGCCTATTGTATATGTGGTAATCTGAGAACGATCAGTCTCTTGCGTTGGTGTCTACTGTCTGACCGGAAAAGGCAGCATCAGTGCAGTATCCAAAGTAGTGGTGTGACAAAGATTGAAAAAGTGGCTTATTTTGCGAGTGTAATGGACCAGCATACCTCACGGCTGAAAGTTATTTTTTCGTTTTCATCCTCTTCCAACATTTTTGTCCGGTCGTAGAGTTTTCTCGAGTCAAATATTTTTAAATGGGGAAAATTGAAGATTTTAGCGTTTTTCAAAATATTTTCCCCTTTGTTGTCAACCGTTCTTGTTCTTCATTGTTAAAAATTTAAACTAAGATATTTACTTGATATTACAGTAATTGTTGTCTAAAAGTCCGATGCATGTTGATATTTTTAATATATGTCATGTAAATAAAACAAACATCGATCAACTCAAAGTCTGGTATTCATAATTTATAAACTGCTGAACACAAGAAGGATTACTTATGCGATAGTGTTACATGCCTTGTTAGCTAAAATAGACGATCGCATCCACAGATACTGAGGCAACTGCACAAATGATTCATATATGTTTAGACAGTATACATTGTGAAGTAATGAAGATACTATAAAAAATATCATTAGTTTCGTAATTGAATCGATTTACTTGGTGATATAACGATTTTTTCCCTAATTGCACTCTTCTTCAAACAGATTTGTCCGTTTTAGAGATTTCTCATTAAACCAGTTTTAGAAGACAATTAAAGTAATTAAAGAAATGAGCATGTTTCGTATTTTAGATTTTTTTTTTAAATGCATGTAAATTTTATACACTTGTATTTATAATTGCTTCACGAAATAGTTGAAGATTTTTTAAGATTACTGTTTAATAACTATATAACTCCTGAAATCGGTGTGTTTGATATTTCGTACCACATACAAAGAAGAAAAGCAAATGATACACTCTTGGTTTGCTGACTACAATGTATCAACACTTTATCCGCCGCCTATGGGAATTAAGTTACAGATATTCTACATTATTTTTCTTTACAATAATTCCCAAATCCTTATATCTGTGATGATAGCAAACCGTCGCATTGCTTGTCCGTTATTTACTTGCCTTGACTGCTTGCATATTATGACGTCACCTTGTTTTGGAGTCGCGAAGATTTATTTATGTTACCGTTTACGAATCAACAAATTAGAAGCAATTAATTGAAAGAGAGGGAATATTCTCCAGAGATTATTCCTAGCCGGTCAATATTAAAAAAAATATTGACCGGTCAATATTTTTCGGACGAGCTAATATTACAATCATTGACTATTCGTCTATATAGAGTTATATAGTGAGAATATACTACTGAATATAACAAACTTAAATATTGCATCTGTATAGACGAACATATCACATTGCTCGTTGATCATTATCCGATAACAAGTTTGTGTACAGTGTGCTGTTTTATTTACAGTTAATGTGGCTCTTAATAAACCAACATACCAGCAGATCCTATATAAACCAGGTGACGACACCTATGACTCAAGCAATGCTGTAGACGGACTGAAGGCAGATCTGACCTGGAATGGAGGACATTGTGTCTAATCAAATTATGAAGAAACTCCCACATGGTGGGTGAACCTGACTAGCATCCTCAGCATCCATCACATCATCATCTACTTTATGACAGGCAATATTCCATGGGGTAAAGTCATATTAGGAACTTCTTGTTTGTTTTTTGGGGGTTTTTTCCTACAAATTTATATGAAAACAAAATGTGCATCATAGACTCATAGACATTTGTGCACACTTTGATGAGTCGAACACATCAAAATGAACATATTAACATATTGCATCATACAAAAATCGTATCATTGTGGAAAGAATCAATGTTTTAAAAGTTTTGAATTTGAGTTGCTGTCAAATTGACCTATTTTTTATTTCCAGAAACTGACGTTAATTTGTTAAAATTTGAATGCAACTTGAATTGGTTTTAATGCACTATGCACGCCCATCATATTGTGACGAAGGAACTTGCATGATACAATATAGATGAATCAAACAGTGTGTGCTACAACTATATGTATAAACAAATCATTTGTTATACTTAATGCATCTTTTTCAGGTTATGCTATATTGAGTTTTAAATATTTCATTGCTATTAAATGAATCTTGTGTGTGTGTGTGTGTGTGTGTGTATATATATATATATATATATATATATATATATATATATATATATGGGGTTTTTTGGGGTTTTTTTTTTTTTTTTTTTTTAAATGTGCAAAACTTATTACGGTACCTGAATCTTTTTCTGCGCTATTCATTTCAGGACTCTCTAATCCATACACGTCGTCTTTTCTGGGATTCTCATTGTATGTGTCAAATACAACGGATATATCACAGGGAATTTTATGTTTCAAAGACAACAATTTTACTACACGCACCATCCCTGCTGTGTTCACCACAATCTGTTCCATACCTGGTCAATACGTCATATACTACAACGAAAGACTATTGAATGGCTCATACCCCATAGATTATTCTGCACATACCCAAATCAACTTATGCGAGGTTGAAGTGTATGGTGAGTGTTTACTTTATTCATTTATTTATCTCTATATTTATCTATTTAATTTTTTTCTTTGTTTCTGATTCTTTTTTATCCCACCTGAGCCGTATTTCAAAATTATAATATTATCATTTCAAGGTTTTGTTCAACCTAAATTAGTAATAATTATCGTGCTTAAAACGGTCAACAGGCTACTTTTTCAAACATACATTTCTATTTTTTTTTTACCCAAAAATCCTGGTTTTATCTGTATTGATATGGACTCCAAACAGTAAAGAAGAAAAAACACCTTTTTCATTTTAGAATGATGTCAGCGACTTTAAACAAACATGTTTATTATTTGACGTAATAACATAACAAAAATACAAAATGTTTTATTTATTTTTAATACTGATGTTTGCACAAAAAAGGAATTATATATTTATAGCACCAGGTGCGTGACATATACGGAAAACTTTTACACGGTTTAAAATGAGGATGAATGTGACATATACATCAGTACATAGGAATTCAACAGCACAGTTTTGTGAGAAAGACATGTCTAAATCGTGCATAATGCATCGGATATATTATCGAGCTTGACGATTTAAATAGTAGTTATGCTCTTATATAGTTTTCTTTTTTTAAGCTAGATATTGCAATGTATTTTTGAAGGATGCCCTACAAATGGATACTATGGAATTAACTGTTCCTCTCCCTGTCCAGATAATAACTGTCAGTACTGTCACATAGAGACGGGCACCTGTCAGGGTTGTAAACCAAAGTACAGAGGACACCAGTGTGAATTAGGTAATCCATCTAGTAATGATAGGTTTTTTTATCAACGGTAGTTTGAATATATTTTCTTTCAACTCCTTTGTAAATGAAATTGGTATTAATAGAAAAATCATATACTGTGCCCCTGAATAAAATTTGTACAAGTTGACGTGATGATATTTATCGACACTTAATCAGAACGAAGACAGAAAACAGATGAATATTCGATTTATCGGTGAACTAATCGGTCGATCAAGATAGATAGAAAAATAGATAGATAGTTTGTTTCAATTGTACCAACAAATGCAACAATAGATGTGATGGTTGTAACACTGTAGATGGTTTTTGTGATTCTAGATCTCTTCGTGGCTGAAAGGGACACAGACGTTAAAAAAGATTGTAACAATTTTCCTCAGAACCGTATCGAATATTAACAATGTTTTGTTTGTATATCTTCTTTGACTGCAATACCAAATATATTTTTATATTAATGGGAAAAAAATGTTTTAATATGTTGGCAGACAGAAATATAACAGAAACACGCATTAATTAAAAAAAACAACAAAATAAACCTGACTTTCCATAATGAATTTGAAACAAAGTACGAATAGGTGAATTATCATTGCGTGATCTTTGGCTGCTAAAAGAAGAAAGAAAACCTAGACGCGATTTCGTTGCGGACAACGAGAATGTCTTCCAGCTGAATTTCAGAAGGTGAGCCAAGACTTGAGTGGATATTCGACAATGAAGCATATTTTGGAATCGGTAGGGAATCTTTTTGAAGAGTCAGAGTTTTTTTATCAAGTTAAATAGCTATGGATGTCTCTCTTGGCCTCAAATTTGAAGGAACAGTCCTTTTTAAATGTTAGATGAAAGCTCTTATCATTCAAAAGACGTGTTAAGAAATTACAGGCTTTTCTTGAGATATCTTGAAAACAGCGTTTTAAGGGCCGACGTTTCATATACCTGTAGAGGTTATTAATCCTAATTTTAATGCATGCATATTTTTAAGAACATTTTTCTGTGCATCTTCTCTTCTATATATTTTTTTTTTAATATTCATCTTTTTAAGACATAAAACCTGAGTTTTGAATTTTAAAATATTGCATGAATAATAACTTTAATTTTAAACGCACATATATGCGTCATTTTTTTTTCATTTTATACATGCATAACGATCACATGACCATACGAGGCAACATGGTAAGTTTAATATTATTGGTGTCAACCACTTTTCTTCATGTCTAATCACTTGTGTCCTAATCCTATAAAATGTATCACTTTAAAAGAAAAAAAACTAATTATGTTTAACTTTTTTTCAGAACAACGGTAATGATATACATGTAATGTTTAAAAATTTCAATTAATAGTATATAGAGAAAAAGTAGGTATGCATGTTTTGTTAAGTATTTATATCAAGCAAAACATGATCACAACATGAATAAAATTAGCCGTTTATTTGTTTCCTCCTAGCGATTGTTATGTGGAGAAAGATAAAGGTAAGGCACAGGGAAACTTCCAGAGAATTTCCCGAAGAACAGACTGAAATCAACATTTCTATGTATGAACATATTAACTTATTATATAATTAAAATAAAAAAAATAATGATTTGCAAATAAAGCTGATACTTATTTGAATTATTAAAGGGAATATCATTTATCTGAAACAAACAAAATAAAAAATAAAATTTAGTCCTTAACACTATTTATCAAATAGACACCCCAGTAAGTGTTAAATACAGTACATATCCATCATTATTTATTTTTTTATATCGCTCAAATTTGGTATGCCATCAATTTTTGGAAAAGTCTTAACAAAATACAACTATTTTATTGATTCCAGATCTGATTATAGAAAATCATATTTTTTAGTCGTTTACCGGCCAGAACCCGTTAACATCACACATTATCAAGCAACAGATGGCGTTGTAGATTTTCTATGATAGATGAGAAAATAAAAACTCTGTTTATGGAACCAACAACAATATATAATCTGTTAGAATCTCGTTGTTTGAAAACTTTTAAAAATGCAATAAATTGTACCAACAATGATAAAAAAAGACCGTTTACTGAAAAAATCATAAGGTATTATGATTCTCGATTTGTTTGTTACATACAGATTCATAGATGCCATCAACAACAAGTTCTAGTTTTCCTCATTTTACTCTTCAACTCAACAATATGATGCATAGGCAACTTCGCCACATATGATTTATGATTCTTACATGTATTGCCTTTCATGTGTCACATTTAATGTCCAAACTGTTTGCCATAGGTTTTACCTGTGTGTATATATATATATATATATATATATATATATATATATATATATATATATTAACCCAAATCGGGTGTCAATAGATTTATTTTTAGTACCTTTAAATCCACTCGACCGGTTAGGCATTTAAATATCCGTGCTGATATGGTCAGTTTATGCGTAGCAGGCACCTGATAAGGACATGCTGTCCTGTACTAGAGTTTGTTCAACTTAAAGTATTTATATTTTTGCTTATTCTAACCAGGTTCTTCTCAATTCTGAGGTAAGACAGTTTTATTTTAAAGTTGGTTTATTGTTAATTTTCAGTTGCAATGACAGCCAAGTTCCTTTTTTGTGTTGTGTTGACTTGTTCCATAAAGTTGTCTTAACTTTAACATGTTGTTTGAGTACACAGAAACTGGTAATGTTAATAAAGTATACAAAGTACCTGTAAAGTAACAATTCTGTGTAAACATTGTAAAAAATGTCTACAGTAATTGCGTAAATTCAGTGTATAAGTAAACATGCTATTTGCGTAATATATATAGTCCGTATACATGTAAAAGTAAAAACCATATAAGTAAAAACATGATTAAAAGTATGCATGTGTAATATAAGTAAATACATGTAAAGTAGTTGTGTAAAGTAATGTATGTGTATGTGGAAAAACATGCGTAGTATATAACCTCAATGTATGGTATATACAGTTATGATATGTATACTATTAATAGACCCCAGTATTGCATTACCACAGTTTGCAGTATTCCAGTATATTGCTGTACTCCAGTATCCGGTATTACAGTATACCAGAACTACAATACTTCATTAATCCAGAAACTCAGCCTTAAGGACAGTGGAACCCCCCTAAACATTCAACTATTCAACAGTTAAGATTCACCAACTTTGGCCTGTCTTACACGGATACACGGACGGATGGTTTTAGGAGCCCACCGAGGCCGCCATTACGGACCAGCCAATAAGTGACACAAAAACTTAACTATTTTCTCTGTAAAAACTCAATCACAAGATAAAGAAATGAATTGAACAGTATTAAAATGTAGTAAAGTGTTCAACTAGTAATTCTTCCTGACAACCAGCACGGCCAATCTGTGACAAAATGTCAAATTGAAACTACATGAATTTATGTTTACAAACACTGTAACGTTATATATGCCTTATATAGGATTTAATGTACAATAATGACACAGTTAGGTAATAAAGTATTGGCACACGTGTGTGTAGAAAATAAATTAAAATACACATGTAATTCATTGACATTTCTAATCCAGCCCGGACGCGTGTATAATTGAAACCGGATTGAGGTGTAGCAACGGTCGCAGAGTCTAAGAGAATATTGACAAGATCACTAAGGAATACCTCGGTATCAGCAGGAGTACATATTTTACGCTCCATCAGCATAATTGCGGGGGTATCGAGATGCTCTTTGTATTGTACAATGTTATCAGATGTTGCCTTGTGCCATGCTGGGAGCTGTAAGTTGGGGCGGACTAAATTAGGGTGAATACATTTGAGATCTTATTCTGCAAGTACAGTTCAGTGATCTGACGTGATGGAAAGTGATCCTTTAGTAAATATTTTGTACACTACAAGTTTCAAAAAAATATAGTCTAACATGGTGCAGTTTGGTAAAAAAAGAAAAGGTTTCACCAAGTATCTCAAAATAAAAAGTAGGTATAGCAATATTACAACGATTTACAAAGCCAGAAAAAATATAATGCTTGAAAACATTTTGTATGCAGTGAACTGATACAGATGTCGATAATGTCACCTGCTATAGCCACATGGACATTCTCATTGTAATATTGAATTCGTATGCATAACAATCTAAGTCACTATCCGCCGGTAAGTATAAGCTAAAAATATACATTCTTGCATTGATATACTATACATTGAAACACCGCCTTGACCGAAAACGGTCATTTTTTAAACGGTAACATCACCTAATTCTTGTTCTATTCTACACAAAAAATGATTAAAACTCTTCATTTATGTTATTTTCAAATGTTCTGGGAAGATGCTGATTGTGTTTTAAATGCTTTAACTATTACAAGTGTAGGGATGTGGACGGTATTAATCATTTCTTATATGTGCAAATACATTAACCCGTACGATTGTCTTCATTTAGGAGCCTTTAAGAAGTAGAATGCTTATATATTTGACGCTTACAACCGAACCTCTAACTTAATCTATATCTGTCATCCTGTACCATGCAATCAATATCCTTTGTATATATAATTCAGTTCCAATGGTAAGTGCTATAGTTATGCGTAAAACTCGAAAATTACCCATTAAATAAAAACTAAACACACTTTCAATAGAAATGTCACAAAATTGTTAACACAAACCAACCAATATGCGTTACTAGCTTTGATTGTTACGAAATCGATATGTGTTACAAAAAAGGAAAGACCTTACTTCCCCGTGATGGAAAAAGAAGTACGATGCATCTCATAATTACAATTACTTTCCTGTTCATTTGCTGCTTATAATGTATTTTTGTCGATTATCAATTTATATAGCACACTATAGAAGGAAGTGTTTACGGCGAAATAAAATGAACTTAAAATGCTTAATATATTTAATAAAAACCAAGCCACAAATAAGATACCATGTTTTAAGAGGTTCCGTTTCTTTGGAAATATATTTTTTGTGAACAATTATAAACACTGACAAAATTGAATGTAATTTTTTTTATGGTTCATGGGAAGGGCAAAATGTCTCATTTCAGGAGTTTGTTTTGATCAGTAACATCGTATTTCAATTTTGCTAACTGCTTTGAATTAATGACATGTTAATGACTACGTATCAATACATGAAGTCTATATATAAAAAAGCAGGCAGTGAAATTACTATTGAAAACATCTTTACAAATTGAAATACTTTTAATTTACTAGAATAAAAGAACAAAATACGGAGTAAATTGGTATCGTTGATGTTAAAAATTAGAGAAAGATTCATATATTATTACTTATTTTCGTGTTATTTGCTGATGACCTCGAAGTGAAAAATACAAATTGCATGCACCGATCGTATGTAACAATGCAATAAATAATATCAAATAAAAGTATTTGAACTCGATGTACATCTGTACTTTAATTCATGATTTATTTTTTAACACAATTTTAAAACTACAGAATATCCTTTAAACTGTTGAAAAATTGCTTAATTGATATATATTCAACATAAGTTAACATGCGAGAAAAAACCAAAATAAAACGTTCGTAAATCTGAATGCTAGCGATGCTCATATTCGGACAGCTCTTCAAGTTTTCCAAAACGGCTAGTACTTATCAAAATATCTTTTTGCAATTCTTAGGAAATCACGTCTCATATGGTGTTTTAATGTTTTTCAATCCATCATATCAAGCTAAGAACAACACTTCTTAGTTTGATATAAAAAAAAAATTAATTTCATGGCTACAGTTCTTGGTTATAAGTAGTATTGTTTTCTGATGACAAGAAATAATAATGAACGTTCGTGAAAAGTTTCCTTGTACTAACAAGTTTCTTGTACTAGTTCCGTGTTAGTTTCCATTTTTAGAACTTTAGAATTCTGAAGCATCAGTATTTTGATACGACTGTTTAGTATTATGCTTTATTCCAGAAAATTTGTTTTAAAAGGTACATAGATGAACAATTTAATATGTTATTTCTGTATTTGCACACTATATATCACTTTGTTGTCCTCACTTTGTTGATTTGTCTGCTAGCAGTATCAAGAGCTTATGGTAAGCCAATCTTTAGATATCATTAAGTATTTTAAACACCTATGTATACAAATTTATGAATTCTAGTACTTATCAAAACGACGATTTGCCAGTTAAGAGATCGGTGATATACAAATACGTTACATTGAAATTAGAATATACTATATAGTTCCATCTATTATTCTATTGATATAGCAATGTACACTTGAAAACTAGTGCTTGTGTATTTCTAGAGTTATAAAATACCATTAAAATGATTTATCTTACTTAATTGATACCGTGTTTAAATGTAAATAATTTAATGACATGCGTCAAATGTTAGGTAAACGAATCGATTCATACGAAGGAATCTAAACAGATCTTCATAAAACTTTTAAAAATTAATATAAATTAACCCAACGTGTACAGTTTAATTGTTTTTTCCACAGTTAACATTGCACTCAACAAACAAGCATATCAGCAGAATCCATTTTTCGCAGTGAACGAGAAATATGACGCCAGTAATGCAGTAGATGGACGGAAATCAGACCTGAGAAGGGATGGAGGTCAATGCACACTTTCCGCAGGAAAACAAACCGCCACCTGGTGGGTGAATCTGACCACGATTCACAGCATCCATCATATAACGATCTACTTTATGACAAACAACTTGAAATGGGGTAAACTCTTCTTCTTTCCAGTATCTAGCATAACTGATAATAGTTTTTCTATGTTTTCAAATATACATTTTAAATACCTTTGCAATTTTATAATGCGAAGTAAGGGTGTCAAAAATAATCATTTACATGTATTCCATTTAATTAAGTTATTTATAAAGAAAAATGACACTTACCTTAACATATTTTTAGAATTATGAGTCGGATTATTACGTTATGGGAAAAAAATGAGAAAACATTTGTGACTGCCGTCACGAAAAAAGGGCCCTTAAGGTCAAAATTTCACAAACTCACTTTTTTGTCAATTCGGATTAGCCAACTATTTCTGAATGCAAATATACAAATATATTCAAGATACTGTGTTTTTTAAGCATATTGTGACAATTTTAGTAAGACATGTTAACACTACTTTGACGTTGCTCGTTGAAGACGTCACGACGTCACGAACGTCAAATTTTGTTTTGTATATTTTTTCCATTACTTCGTTTGAAGAAAAATTATCAATAACCATCTACAATTGTACATGCCTAACATTATGAACAAAAATGAACAAAAACATTTTGCATATACAGATACACTTTTGGTGAATCCACGTGTGATTAAAAAAACCCCCGAAAACACGATAAGATAATTCAGGATATTTGGAGCAAACAAGTATCAAACGTCTACCACGCCTTTAAATACATCTTAGTTATTTAAGCTGCCGAGAACCTAACAAGCAAACATGTAACAAAAACACATAAACATACAGCATTATTGTAAATAATAGCATTTATGTAATTTGTGATATGATATATCTATACCAGTACCAAAAGTAATAGTTTAGTCTAAATATTATGGTTATCCAAATTCTTGAGTATTTTTGAGTATTTAGCTGATCGTCTTCATTGTCTGCATCAGCCAATCAGAGTACAGCGTTTTTAGTCGCGCGATGTTTTGACTACGTCATCTTAACTGTCAACTGTCATCAAGTTTGTAAACACTGCAATCAATGTTTTGTGTAAATTGGAACTTTTCGTAAAAAAAAGAAAAAGTAAGTTTTGTTAGAGGCGATTGTATCTCTAGTGATTATTTCCCCGAGGTAGGCTCTGTCCAGACAATGGCGATAGATGTTTGTATAATCGGACATTCGTTCATTCGCCGTTTACAGGAATATTCGGTTAGTGATGTTACACTGCATAACTTAAAACTCGACCAGAAATTTTTCAATGTGTACTTCCGAGCGAAGGGAGGTCTTACTTTCAAACGACTCTCACGATCTACGGAATTTCTGAATTTCCTCAAACCTCCCGCTGTGTGTTTCATCCAGTTAGGTGAAAATGACTTGTGCCATACGGATCCACAAAAAGTGACTAACGACATTCTATCATATGCGGAATACCTCAAGGAGGGGGTTGGTATCCCCACAGTTATCATAGGGCAACTACTTAGACGACAACCATGGGCCTCTCGGACATCCTTCAATGATGATGTCGTGACTGTTAACAAGCAGCTCAAGGCAGAGACTGAAAAGCTTCAAGGAATCCATTTTTGGTCTCATCGTGGTTTCTGGGCGGATCTGGCCTACCTGGGGAGAGATGGTGTACACATTGAATTTGGTTCCCGTCACATGAAGAAATACCTTCACAACATCAGAATAGCTGACCTACAACATTCAAGATAAGCAGTCTGGCATATTTTTATTATTCCATGAGTCAAAAATGCTATTCATTCATAGTTTTTAAAACATTCATAGGAATTTGTAGGTGTATATATGTCTGTTAAAGCTGCAGAGTCAAAAACATACTCCTGTGGAAAAAATTGCAATCTCATGGTTATTTTATTTATTTTTCAAATTAATACAACTATGCTCATGCTTAGTCATATGCAGAGCCCCTGTAATATATTTTCTCTTTCCACATGCACTGATTCATGTGTACTATTTTTCTGGGTCACATATAGAGTCTTGTGTATTTTGTTTTTCTCGTGCACTTGTAGAGTCATGTGTACTATTTCGCTGGTTCACATGCAGAGTCATGTGTACTATTTTTCTGGTTCACTTGCAGAGTCATGTGTACTATTTGTCTGGTTCGCATGCAGAGTCATCTGTATTATTTTGTTGACTCACATGCAGAGTCGTGTGTACTATTTGTCTGGTTCACATGCAGAGTCGTGTGTACTATTTGTCTGGTTCATGCAGAGTCATGTGTACCATATTTCTGTTCCACATGCAGAGTCGTGTGTACTAATTTTGATTCACATGCAGTCTTGTGCACTCTTTTTCTGGTCCACATGCAGAGTCATGTGTACTGTTTTTTCTGATTCACATGCAGAGTCATGTGTACTATTTTTCTGGGTCATAATTGCAGAGTCATGTGTACATGCAGAGCTTATGCTCATGCAGATTCATGAATACATGTTTAATGTGTATATATTGTTACATGTATGTAGTCTTACATGTGAGTCTATAATTAAAGATATACACTGTTTTGGTGTAAGTCATGATTTGAATATTTTTATGTTGTTTATTTGTGTGTCAAATTTGTAATGAATTAAATAATAATTACTTAACTATGTGCTCCTATCTGCATGATTGGAGTGTAAATTTGTACACTCAAGAGATGTATTAATTTTACATTTGGTACAGTTAGAAACTTGATTTTAACAGTTTTAACTATCTTGTAGGCGCAACCATGCCAAAACGCAACAATCCTGTGGAGACAATTGAAAGCACTAGACCAAAACATCAACCCCAGCCTGAAGCAATCGACTACCAAAGACTGGCGCAAGAAATTATTAAGCTGCAAAAACCTAACTCCGATGCATCAATTAGTACAGTGGTACCCCTAGAAAATGCTGCATCTGCTACATGTGCAAACACCGTCAATGAGTTACCTGCACCAACGATTGCTTCTTCCTCTACGCAAGATAACCCTATATTGGCAGTAGTATCTCAATTCTTAGAAAACACAGGTGAGCCAGTAGGCACAAACAAAGGTTTCTACAATTCTGATAATCTTATCTCTGTAACAGAGGGAATTCCTCTTGGTGCGACAATACCACAAAAGATAAAGGCAAAAATTTGGTCAAATGAATTTTTTGATTTAAGAGTATTGTTGTCGCACCAAGATGAAGAACCTCTTACACTGTGCATTACTCCGGGGGTCATTAATGTGCAGCATAGTTTAAATCAAAAACCCCCATGTTCATCAGTCAGTGGACTGATGCCTTTCTGATCTTTATTAACATTAGAATTCAAAAACACCCATCAGAAACTCCCCATTTACTAAAATACATGAGCTTTATTAGAGAAATGCAAAGACTGCATGGTGATGTTTCTTGGAGAACATATGACGAATCTTTCAGAAAGCTTAGGGAGTCTTTGGCTGTAGATTGGCAAAAACCTATTGAAGAATTAAGAGGTAAATGTATTGCCTTGTCCAACAAACAGAATTTTGGGCAGCCCTTTCGTAGTAAACAATCGGGCAAAGTCCGTTTCTGCTTTGCCTACAATCAGGGAGGAAAATGCAAACACTTCCCCTGCTCATACTCCCATTCCTGCCAATTGTGCAATGGTAACCACCCAAAGCACAAATGCTCATCCTTTACCCAGCGAACCCGGGAGGCTAGAAATACCAACTTCAGTAAAGTGGGACAAACTACATAAAGAATTAGAAGGGTATGATCAAGATCTAAGATCTTACTTAGTTAATGGGTTTAAGAATGGTTTTTCTATAGGTTGTGTTTCTACGCCCAATGCACCCTTTTCTAAAAATCATAATTCTGCTTTGAAACATAGTAATGTTATTCAGGATCATATATGCAAAAGTTTATCTCTTAAGAGAATTGCCGGACCCTATTCAACTCCACCATATTCTCCATTTGTCTCATCTCCTCTAGGCGTAGTTCCTAAATCAGAACCAGGAAAATTTAGAATTATTCATGATCTTTCCTACCCAAAAGAGAATTCAGTTAACAGTAATATACCAAAAGAATACTCTACAGTTCAATATGATACAATTGACTTGGTCATACAACTAGTTCAAACATATGGAAAAAACTGCCTTATGGCCAAGACAGACATAGAGGACGCATTTAGAATCATTCCAGTAAACCCTGCTGACTATCATTTGTTAGGATTTTCATGGGACAATGAATTTTATTTTGATAAATGTTTACCTATGGGCGCGAGTAGTTCATGTCAGGTTTTTGAACATTTGAGTGTTGCATTACAGTGGATTATGCAGACAAAATACAAAGCTGGTGATATGTCACATATATTAGATGACTTTTTCTTTATTGGGCCAGCTGATTTACCAAACTGCAAAAATGATTTAACACATTTTCTGTTTCTCTGCAAATCTATTGGGGTGCCTATCAAAATGTCTAAAACTCAAACTCCTACAAAATCTATTATTATCTATGGCATTGAAATTGACTCCACAAAAATGGAGGCTCGCCTTTCTCCTGGAAAGGTTGAAAAGATTAGAACACATCTTTTGAACATGCAGACTAGGAACCAAACCGATCTACGTGATCTTCAGTCTTTAATTGGTCTTCTTAATTTTGCCTGTTCTGTTGTTGTTCCGGGTCGTGCTTTCCTTCGTCGTTTGATAGATTTGACCTGTGGCGTTCAAAACCAGGACGATTTGATAGACCTTACAGATGAAACAAAATCAGATATTGAAACATGGGTTTCATTTTTGACCTCGTACAATGGTAAATCTGTGTTTTTGTCTCAAAAATGGTTTTCATCAGATCATCTTACACTATATACAGATGCCTCAGGTTCTTTAGGTTTTGCAGCTATTTTTGGTTCAAACTGGTTTGTTTCACATTGGCGAGAAAATTACGAAAAATTATCAAATTGCTATTAAAGAGCTCTTTCCAATTGTCTTAGCCATTGAGGTTTGGGGTGAGGAGATGCAGAACAGAAAGGTTCTCTTTATGTCTGACAATTTAGCTGTTGTACAGATTATCAATAAACAGACTTCCAAAGAAATAACTCTCATGAAATTAGTACGTCGTCTAGTGTTAGCAACCCTGAAATGGAATATTCATTTTCCTGCCAAACATATACCTGGCAAATATAATATTGCAGCTGACAAATTGTCTCGTTTCCAGTTTCAGACAGCCTTTCAGTACATGCCTCAATTGGAACCCAACTCAACACCACCCATTCCAGAATCCTTGCTGGAACTTTAACTTTGCAAGCTCAACAGCTTTTAGGTGCGGCATTATCTAACAACACAAAAAATGCCTACAAAAGAACATGGAATCTCTTTATTCAACACTTTCCAAATATAACTTCCCTTCCTCTTTCTCCTGTGCTTGTATGCAATTTCATTGCTTGTCTGTTTTCCCTTGGCTATTCCCCAAATAGTATATCATCTCATGTTTCAGCCATAAGCTATGTACACAAAATTCTTAGCCTTCAGGATCCATCTGAAACATTTTTAGTTAGGAAAATCATACAGGGATGCCATCATTCTGCACCTAGTAAAGATTCCAGGTTACCGATTACAGGTCCAATTTTGGCAAACATGTTAAAATCAATGGATCTTTCGGTAAAAAAATTGTCCACTAGAACACTTCTAAAATCCATTTTTTTGTTAGCTTCCAATGCTTTCTTGCGATTAGGTGAGATTGTCATAAAATCCAAAGCTGATCAGTGTAAAGTAATTCAAAGAAATGATGCTACTTTTGAAATGCATCAAAAAACACCTGTGGCTGTTGAAATTGTGTTAAAAAATTTCAAGACAAATAAAACACATGACATTTTTCAAATCCATCTAAAAGCATCAGATAATAAGGATATGTGCCCCGTTCAAGCATTATATAATTACCTACATACATTTGGTCACAAGTCGGGTCCACTGTTACAATTTATGGGAGGTGAACCAGTAACTTATGCATTTGTAGTAAAAAATCTTACTAGTATTATTAATTTTGTTGGTTTAAACCCTGCTCTATACCAGGGTCACAGCTTCAGGATAGGGGCTGCAACTCATGCTGCACAAATGGGTTATTCTGAAAACTGCATTCAAAAAATGGGAAGATGGAAATCTGATGCTATGCGCAGATACATACGTTTGTCAAGCTTTACATTTTAATAAGTTTAGCAAATGCTATATATATATATATCTTCTTCTTGAAAGGCTTTCACAGTTCAGAAGTTAACTGCTGTGTAATATATTTATATTTGTTATGCATTGTTTGTGTTTTTTTTAATTAAATGTATAGATGAGTTGTATATTAAATATTCTATTCTCATCACAATTCACTACATGTATCACTCGTCATATATTGGACATTTTTTAAAGTGTGATACATGTAAAACATTTATTTATGCTATGTTGCTGCACGTAACATAACACAGGTCAGTGAATAGTAAATAACAGGAACAGTAAATAGTATTTATTTATTTATTTTTCTGTTTGTGTGATATTGTCATGTGATTAACATGTGCCTACTAGTTCATCTGACAATGTTTGATTATATCTGTATTACTACATGTAGCATATACATATTCTTTTGAAACATGTTTTATAGTATACGAAATTTTAAACTACATGTGTATTCTAGCTACTGTTATATAAGCACAGGTCAGAAGTCAACTGATGTGTTTATATACCTTGCAAGGTTAAGAATAAGATGTTCCTATTGGTATTCAAATTTTAATTGGTTTGTTTATTATAGTCTGTGCCTTCATGATAAGTTAACATCTCCATATAATGCTATGATCTGGCTAGTCCACTTTGTGTGGGATCTTTTTGTGCAAACCTGCTGTTTGCCTTTGGTGGCTGTTTTTGTTCAACAACATTTTGTTGTATGTAAATTGGGTACATGTAGATAATGTATACATCTATGTTTAATCTGGGGGAGGTCAGTTTGCTCACCTCTTATAACTTACATTCAATTTTTGGTAATTAATATTATTACTGTTTGAAGACCTCCCCTTATTGCCTGATTTTTCTCATTATCAGAAATAAATGGCAGTATATACACACAACCATGTTTTCATGTTTTTTCTATCAGTCCTAGCCAGATCAACAATATTACATAATACAGCATTATTGTAAATAATAGCATTTATGTAATTTGTGATATGATATATCTATACCAGTACCAAAAGTAATAGTTTAGTCTAAATATTATGGTTATCCAAATTCTTGAGTATTTTTGAGTATTTAGCTGATCGTCTTCATTGTCTGCATCAGCCAATCAGAGTACAGCGTTTTTAGTCGCGCGATGTTTTGACTACGTCATCTTAACTGTCAACTGTCATCAAGTTTGTAAACACTGCAATCAACCCACCCTCCTTCCCCTGCATCACCTTTGTAGTTAGAGATTCATATTACATTGTATTATACATGTATGTTGCTGTTGATGTGTGAAATGCTGTTTTTGTTCAACAACATTTTGTTGTATGTAAATTGGGTACATGTAGATAATGTATACATCTATGTTTAATCTGGGGGAGGTCAGTTTGCTCACCTCTTATAACTTACATTCAATTTTTGGTAATTAATATTATTACTGTTTGAAGACCTCCCCTTATTGCCTGATTTTTCTCATTATCAGAAATAAATGGCAGTATATACACACAACCATGTTTTCATGTTTTTTCTATCAGTCCTAGCCAGATCAACAATATTACATAAAAGTGATTAAATTTGATGTCTATGTTTCAGCAATTTTAGAGTATAATTTCAAAAACATATACATGTAAGTGTTTCATTGTGAAAAAGAGAAATACTTTTGATCATTTTTACACCATCATTTTATCGCCTATTACTGGCATTACATTTTTGGTATTTTTACGTATTAAGCAAGTTTAATTACCTATTTACAAAATAAATCATTGTTTTTTTTAATTTCGCACATGTCACCTTCTGTGATCACAGTACACTGTACGAACGGCTGTCTGAAAATCGATACCGTCAATATATATGGTCTTCAAAGCAACATTAAATGAAACAATCTTTTTTACATAAGGCGTCGATATCAATTTTTTTTCTATTTCAAACAAATTTTACAACATGTTGCCTTTTTGAAAAACTTTTACCCAAATAATATAGTGTTGTTTTCCTGATTGATCGTCTCTTTTATAAGTCAGGTAGGTATCAACATGTAGTACTTATAAAATTACGATTGAAAAAAAAATCAGCTTCGACTGTCTCACTGTAATGTATGTGGGTGGTGGATTTGAGAGAAAAATTCTGACAAAATACCATCTATTTTTAAAGAATTGTATACATGTACTCGTGTACACTTAAGTGTATAATTGCAACAGACCAACAAAATACAAAAGCCCCCCCCCCCACACCTTCTCAATCTACGCTTTTATTCAATCAAGTCATCGCCTACATGTACATGTACATGTATGCATGCTTTACATTTTAAACTTTCCAAACTTAATTTGTTCAAGCTCGCCCATTGCATTGTATGTTTCATTAACACAAATTGTTTATGAAATACATTTTTTAGAATTTTCTCATAACAATTAAAGTGGCAATCACAGCTTCTTTAGATTGGCAAATTAAGAATTACTCAGGCGCGTAACATCCGGGAGTGAGCCGGTGGGGGCGGGAGACTGGCTATCCTCCCACTTTTTTCTCATAGCAAATATTTTAACAAATATGCATATAGAAAATTAAAAACATAGTGAAATGCAGATAATTAACAGTGACATCGAAGTAATAGGAAGTATAGGGACCCCCCCCCCCCCCC
>WFKH01011926.1:42123818-42172728 GCA_016163765.1 Magallana hongkongensis
AAAAGGATTAATAAGATTTTCATCATTTGCCAACTTGCCGTTTTTTTATGCTTGTTAAAAATTTGTGAATGAGCCCCACCCCCCACCCCCCATACTTTGAAAAACGATGCTACGTGGCTTTTACTTATAAACTGTTTACTCATAAACTGTACTACATGATTTGTGTCAGTCATATTTTTCGAAGGGTTTTACATCTCGTGTTAAACACTACATATTGCCGATATAATTTAAATAAGACTATAAGATGGGTCGCTCTGATGTGACCCATTGACTGTAAATATCGGCGAAATTTGTTAATTGTATGCATAAAAATAAAAAGATGAGAAAACATATACATGACGTTTAATTGTGCATGCTTCCATGCATGTTAATTATCTCAGACTTCGTACATGTAGTGTCGTATTTAGTGATAAACTTAAATATTTTTTATTGATAATACAGCAATTCCATCGACTTGATATCAAAAGTTTAACAGTATAATGACTGCATTTGCAAACCTGTTAAGGTTGTTCAATATAGAATCATGTATGTAACAGATTTGAGATGAATATATAATTATATAAAATGCTAAAACTATAAAACTTCGGTAGTGTTATGAGTCATAAAATTTATGTGTACGTAAAATATCTGAAAAAGTATACATAACACGTGGATTTTGGTTGTCAGATTGCACAAAAGAATAACATATGTTCCCTGCAGATTATCACTTATATTTTATTCATACATATATATTTAGGGTGGGGCCAAAAAACCTAAAACTTTTTAAGTGCACTTTTCATGTCAATGTCATGAAGAATCGGATTTTTCCATGAAATCAAATGAGAAGTATCGTAGTATATTTTTTCAGTGATAAAATATTTCTCAAACTCTTCGAATCCTTTATTTACATGTGTTTTAATGTATTAAACATTTTAACAGTTGATCGTGAATTCTTTAGCAAAAGAACTATACGACAATGTCAGCGAATGATTTATTTTGTATGATGGTGGTAGCACTACACATGATACAAGAATGATTCTCTCGTGTTCCTACCGACTTCTGTAAAAAGTGAAGAATCTTCTCTAGTGTCTTTAACTTGAACTTCGAAACTTAGAAATTGAGAAAAAAATCTTTTGATTTAATTTGTTTTGTTTCACCTTTATAACATGCGCAGATAATTGTTTCAGATTTGAAAAATACCGCATGTATTGATGCGGTGGGCGTACATCTCAGCCTTTAACCCCTCTAATCAACAATAAGTTCGTCAAACAATTGCAAGTACGCAGATTATTTTTAATTAATATATTAAAGTGCCTATGCAAAAGAAAGCTAAACAATTTTACTCAGAATACTATAAAAATACACGGCCAGACTCGCACTGAATGATAGCAATGAGAAAGTTTATGCAAGACTGGCCGTGGAATTCCGAAGACGATTTATAAAGTGATTTCCCATTTTAATATATTAAATATTTTCAGCAAACTATAAAATAAAAACAAATGACTAATGTGGTGTTTTTAAATTTTTAAAGCGGATGCAAAAGCATCAGTCTTACGATCGAAATTTCAGCATCAACGTGTGTGCAATATTACGTTCGAAGGGTATATATATATATATATATATATATATATATATATATATATATATATATATATATTAATAATAATAGTAATAAATGGTTTTTTTAATCAACACGTAAAATTTGACTGAAAAAATATTTTAATCTTGTTGTTGAAAGTAGTTCAGACTCTAAATATTCAAAAACACAACAGACGCAAAAAAAAATTAAAGAAAATAAAAAAAACACCAGCGTTTACAATGTCGCAACTTTGACGTCGTTTTTTGAGCATTGTGACGTCAAAAGATAAAGGCCCTTTTCTCGTGACGGCAGTCTTGTATTATCTGTCGATAGCCTTGAAAATTCTACTACATTTACTAGGTGGTCACAACTAAATATCTAATAAACAGTTAGCTATAAACTAACGTTTTCTGTCAAACTTATTTTCCCATACATCTTTTGAAGTATGTCTTTGTAATGGAAAACATTTCATAAAGGCTGCTTAGAGCAAATGGCAATGATGTGCAGGTGAACGTTGAGGCATATATTTTTTTTTACCTTAAAAATATAGAGATATGAAATATAAAATGTAAAATGTAGCCAACACCTGTAAATTGTGGTTCAAATAAAAATTTAATCATTTCATGTTTCCCACAAAAAGGTTTGGGTTTAAACATGCCTTTCTTTTATTCATGACGTAACAAACTTGCATCATATTTCTTTGGTTGAATTGAATTTTATTAAAGATGAATCTGAAAAGATAACAGGCATCTTCCGTTCTAAATCTGTATTATCAAACAAAGGCTTTATTGATAAATGTAAGAATTATGCACCAAAAAAAAAAAAAAAAAAAAAAAAATAAGATCTGAGAAAACTGGAACTGTACAGCTGCTGTTGTGGCGTTGTCTTTGTTTTATTAAGACGTCTTTTGGGCACACTCTCTTTAAGTTGTGTTTTTATAAAAATTGCTCAATTTGTCAAAAACTTATGAATATTTGTTAAATTTTTGAGTGAAATTTTACATTATATACATTTATGCATTGATGAAAATGCATTGATTTTTTTCTAAAATAAATTAATTAAAAAGTTATTCAAAGAGAAAATTATAGGACACTCTATACAGATAAATCCGAAAAGACAAATTTTTGCGATCGTATGTGTTAATCTCATTCGGAAAATATATCTACAAATATACACTATGTAGACTTCAATTATATTTCAAATGCCTTAAGCATTTTTATTCATACTTCTCAATTATCATGTAGGTTCTGTCAATGTCCTAACACCGTCGTTTCTTGGATTCTCGGTGTATGTCTCCAATACAACAGAAAGATTGGAAGGGACGCTGTGTTTTAAGGATACTAACTTCACACTAGATACAATACCTGCTGTGTTCACCACCATCTGTCCTGTGCATGGACAATATGTCATATACTACAACGAAAGACTTTTAGGCCTTACCTATCCCGAAGAATACTTTCCATACGCTGAAAACAATGTATGCGAGGTTGAAGTATTTGGTGAGTCTTTTTACTTATTATCACAATTGTATTTTGTATCCTGTATTTTTTACGTCAAAATTGGTGCATACAGTCTCAGACATTTTCTTATTTTTTCACAAACTTTCAAAACATTGACGATTCTAAAGCTACCGACATGCGTTTATCTTTACCAACTGATTTATACTGAAAATTAAAAAATGACGCAACATTTGAAATTTCTAAATCAATAGAATATTTCTGTGAATATTTGAAGGTTCCCTAATGAAGAAGGCGATATTTCAGCAAAAGTTGCGCTGATTACGCATGATTCATTGTTTAATGATTGAGTTATTAAATCGCAGTATTGAATTAGTTTACCTTAGTCGTCCTTATTTGTTCATGTAATCTTTGAAAATCAAGATTTAATAGTTTTCAGAAATGTGTGCAAAAGTAAGGATTAAATAAACATGTAATACCTTGAGCAGACAATTTATAAATGACTGGTGTCAGAGCGTTCCGGGAAGCAAATACATAATCTATACCTGAGTGGATTGTTGACAGTTACCCGATTATCACCATCCCACTTTACTTTCATGAAAACGACAATAACTTAAAAATAAATGTTTCAAAATGTATCTGTTCTTAATTGAACGAAATGAATTAATCCGTCCGACCATCCGCTCAAATGGGAAAGAGGTATAAATATATATTATGTAGCGGTCGCATATAATGTTGATCTTATTTTTAATTTCATATTAAACAATTTGTTCCGTGTTGATATCCGTTACTGATATCATTGAGCAGTTCATATCAGCTGAATATCAGTGATATCATTACAGGAAGGATAAGTATTCCAACAAAGTTGTAAGTAAGAGATTGAAATGCATTAAAATGGTATGGTATTATTACTGAGGAGTTCATGTTGTCTTTTCACAGGCTGTACTCTTAGTGGATATTATGGATCTAATTGCTCTATTCCCTGTTTATATGTTAACTGTCAATATTGTTAAATAGAGACAGGCATCTGTCAGGGACGTAATCTAGATACCAGGTTCACCGATGTGAATTATGTACATTTGTATTGTTTTAGTTATAATGTTAGAAGTCGATAATTGGTATCCCTTTTATGCATTGTCTCAAGCCACGGTCCGGAGTGAGCATAGCTCTTTTTAAATGCTGCTTGAATAATCAGGCGTCATCTGTTACATCACGATTTAGTCTTTTTTTTTTATTATTCTGAACCCAGTGCGCTTTTATCGCAGCAGCAAACAACATAATTTAAGTTAACTGCGATTGGATGCTTAAACGTCACATCAAAGGTCAATCTCCGACAATGCTTAACTTGCACTGATCTATATTTTAATGAATTAGGAGATATTCTTGTTTCGTGCAACCACGACCAGCTCACATAGGAGAGGATCGTACTAGTGTTGGCTAGTGTTGTCAAATTAAACGATGTTAAGTAACTGGTTACTCGCCTATTTTCAAATCGAGTACTTGATTACTCTGATGATTTATTCCATCACATCAAGTTTTTGAAACCTTCACCTTCGACAATTCTCAGTGGCATGTAGAAATCAATCACCACTTTTACGATGGCTATAGAAACGCTTTCCTTTTCAGCCCCCGATATATGTTACGATCGAGGATTAACATAGCTAGTAATTGCAAGTTTGTTTTTGCGGAGAGTCCAGTAAATAGCTGGTTTTCCGTTTTATGTTTCAATATTAGATGATTTAATATATTTGTAGTTATATCCGTATAAGATTTGACTATCAAAGGTATAAATGGGGTAATTATAATTCAGATCTTTAAAACTTGTATACCCCCTTACATTAAAAGCTATCCACTTGTATACCCCCTAACATTAAAAGCTATCAATAATATAAACTGTGAAAACTAATTTATTCTATTTGTGAACCAAAAGACGAAGTCTAACGGTAATCAAAATAAGGCAAATGTGTTCATATGCATTTAATTCTATTTATAAACATTTTCTACTTGACAATGTAAAATATATTTTTATCCGAGTAACCGAATGCCAGTTTACTATCTGATATTCGCATCGTTCGGTTGTTAACCGGTTAATTGATGCATTTTGTTGGGGTTATGAATGAAATTCCATATGTATTTCATTAAGAAAAAAATATAAATGTTAAAAAATTGGTATTTCTGAACATGTTACATGTATAACGTTAACAATCTTAATATTCAAAATCAACATTAAACACATATTTTAAATCAATTCTTTGTATACTTTGTTCTGTTTCACATGATTTTGACATATTGTAAACCAACTTTTATTCGCGACTACTTTATATTGCCATTCAATGAAGATAAACTGGTTTGCCACGACTATATTTCGCGAGTAAGCCATATCCAGATCTGTTATTTGTTATAACAACCTTTGAGAAGGGCTGGTTCGCCGCGAGAAATATTCGCGACGACTAGGCTCTCGTGAACCTCTCGAGCAAAACTAGGTTTACAGTTATTAACCATTTTCTTATCAATTCAAAGATTTTTAATTTATAAATCAATAAAAGCAACACATATATGATGTTGATAGTTATTATTCTTAAAACATTCAAGTAAGTAAATACTATACACACATTTAGTAATTAAAGTTTATTAAAAGATCAAAATGAAAAAATAAGATATGCACTTCAAAGAAAATAAAGTTTCCGTTTGTCTTCGATATCGTACTTATAAAGATAAGGGTATATATATTATAGATATGAAAAAAATAGAACATGAATGAACGAATAAATTTCAGGATACATGTTTTGAATGTTTATGCCAGTGGTATCTAATAACCGACTTGAATTATTTAATTATCTGTAATCGTTATAGACAGTTTATGAATTAGGCAGACAATGATTTGAAATAGAGTAGGGATTGGCGAATTGTCTTTACTAAACCCATTGCTTAATAATAAATCATATGTTGATTTTAAGATGAAGCATAGTTTATAGTGTTCATACAGTATTCTTTTTTGATAGCATGTGGCAAAGGTCTGAATGGTGCTGACTGCAACGAAACATGTGGACACTGTCTTGAACTCAACCACTGTTTCCACATTAATGGGACCTGCCTAAGTGCATGTAATGACAGTTATCAGGGAACTCTGTGTAAAACACGCGCGGGTCTTGATATTTTAATATTAATATTGAAAAATATATTGACATTCTTGCTGTTGTTATATACCAAAACTTATCTTACTATTAAAAATTTGGCCAACAACTAAATTCTTTTTATTTTTAATCCAGACCTTCGAAATAAAACAAAATTTCACAAGTAAAAATAAAATGTCATGGTCAGATATTTTTAACTCCAAATATAAATAATAAAATAATTTTCTCTCTGGGTGAGTATTATTTTCAAGCTTAAAATCCACGGCAAAACATAGAAGTGGACGAAGGATTCACAACTATTTGAAAGCAATGTTTATTCTTTTCATTTGGACATTTTTTTTATAAGTAATTTAATCTGATATCTTAGATTAATATATATATATATATAACAAAATTTAATTGACGTTTTGTTCTACGTTTCAGCTAATGAAGAGAATTCCTTCACGCCACGAAACACTTCAATTCTTGGAGGAAGCTTACAGCTGCTGCTATTATATTTGCTGGTATTGTCGTAGCATTTCTCTACAAAAGGTGGAGTAAATTCATCTTATAAAAATGCAAGATGTTTAAGTGAAACTTTTCAAATTTTATATTTATTGAAAGGCATTCGTTCTGTATGGTCGACACATTATAGATTGTCTTTTTATATTAATTGCAGAGTAAGAAGTGGACAATTGGAACAAAGGAAAGTCAGCAACTGCAAAATTGATGACGAAACAAATTTTATAAACCAATGTGAGTTTTGTATGAATTAATTTGTTTTTTTAGATAATGCCTTTTTTACTAATGGATTGAATTAATCTAAAATAAATAATGTTTACCATTTTAGATTTTAATATTTTGTAGCTGCCCACAACACAGAACAAGTTGATTTATGCATTTATCAAAATGTAGAAGAAAACAAAAACAATACCCTTCCTTTTTGTAGTAACACTTCAACTCAAGATGATAAAATATCAAAATTTAATATAGACAACATTGATACTAATGAAAGCATTAAAAAAGAAAATCTGCATGAAGATTTATGTTTGAAAAACGAAACAAATACGGGTGTTGATATTAACAACTTGGAAAATATTATTGGTGAAAACTCGAAAAATGAAGACGATGGTTTTAAAAAGGAATATACGGTAGGTAAATAATCGTTGATAATTTAGAAGGTATGGTCTCGATTTTGGTCAATTTTTTTTTCTAATGTATTGTTTACAATGCTTTAGTACAGCATTTTTTAATGATCAACACACGTTTGAGAGTCAGTCGTAGATTTATAAGGAAGAAACAGAGCTCACAATCTATTGTGATGTAGACCAGGCTCGTGCCATTTTTTGTTTACATTGGTTTAATATATCAATAAAAGTTCTTATTTTCCTCTCCGCTAATTCCTTTTTGTAAGTTGATTTTAATCAACTCTCCTATGCAGCTACTCTGGCAAAACGGAAATGAAACAGTGTGTGGATCTAAGCACAAATCATGAATGGAAAACCATCAGCGCTGACAAGACTTCGTACTTGAAAATAATCTATCAATTCGATGTAATGTATTGTGAAGCATTGTTTTTCAAGGAAACATTTTTATGAATACCTTGAAAATAATCAGATTTTAAATGGTACGAACATTTTTTTTTTAAAAATGCGTTGTCGTACATGTTTGTATTCCTAAGCCGGAGTTCAATAAGACTGGTTCGCTGTCATTGAATACCAAAGCGCCATTTCTACGGCGGTAGCGTTTGGAATCAAGGGAAGACTATCTAATCTAAAGACAGAACCACTATGAGCGTAGACTAGGCTTTATTGTACTGTTTTTGTTAAAAAATTGCTAGGATACAATTTTCCAGGAATATTTCGATTACTGCTACATAATGCATCATAGAATATTACATATCGTTAATTTTAAAATAGATAATAATAAATCAAATCAATTCCCGTCAGTACTTCTATACCTTGATTAACATACATAAACACTTCCTAGCGTTTGCCACATTTATATAAGGTCTTAAATGGAATTTTCTTGTCAACAATCAAACTGTAAACAAAACATGGCCTGAGCTTTGTTTACATAAGAACGAATTGTAAGCTCTGCATCTCGCTAATAACTGGATAACTGACACCTAGAATTTAGTTGAATTTTAAAAATGCCTTACTGATACATTGTAAAAAATAAAAACGGAACTAATTGACCAAAACCGTGATCATGCCCCTTCTAATAATTATTGAATTATCAAAACTTACTTTTAGTTAAACAAATACTCATTTCCAAGTACGATTGAGTGTATTCACAAAATAAGCTAACATTGTCTAATCACAGATACAAGGCTTGGCATTTCCTAATTAGCTGATAAACTAGACCAGTTAACTCAACAACAAAAATATATAAAAAAGCCAGAATCTACATGTACTACAAGTAAATCGAAATAATGTTATTTTGAACGAGTTTATATGTACATATACATGCTATAGAAAATAAAACAGACAACAGACATTAATAGGTCTTATCAAGTTTTCGTTGGTGATTATCAGAAATTCTGATTGCATGGTGCTTTTGTAATTGGTTGAGAAAAGTATATTGCAAAGACAATATAGGTTTCTTGTTTTACATTTTCAGTAATGTCATTGCATGAACAAGTATGAGGAAAAAACCATGATTTGGTATTGAGTGAGAGATACAATCAAAAGCTCATCAAACGTGAACAAGCAATACCAATGCTTAAAAATCGATATTGTAGTGTCACCGACTTTTGTTTGATAAATTGCATTTTATTTTCTTTGTTTCCCTACCTCAAATATGACATTTGATTTATTTTTTTTTATTGTGACTCGCTTGTACATTAAGGTTAAGATTAGATAAATGAAAGAAGCCTAAATATTTCTGTTATTTGAGATATGAATTCTTCCAATGATGCTTCATAACAACAGCTTGGTTAATTATGGTATACCGGGACTTAATTTTAAGATAAACACGGTGAAAAAGTCGTGTTTTAAATTGTCATTTTGGAGTAGATTTAAGCTTTATTTAATAAATCAAATATATCCAGAATGCCGACAGTTTCTCTAAAAACGGCATATTACATGTTCTTGATCTCTTCTTTAAAATCATCTAAATTGAGCTTAGATATCGGGATTACTTTTTATAGGATTTCAATTGAAATGTCTAGAAAATGGTTTATTTCCTATGTAATTCCCTTATAGTCATAAACTACGGAAAAGAGATTTTTCAAATTAATTATGACGTCACAATGGATATAGCACCAAAAAGACAAAACACTCTGAAATCATTTACTAGATCTTGACCTTAATAATTATTATTAAATATGTTTTACAGTCATTGCCATACGGAGAAAAACATCAATGTGAGATTGGAATCCTTCCTGAAAATTTCCAAAAGAACAGATTCAAAACAACTTACACGTGTATGTATTTTATTACATTATATTAAAATTTCATATTTAAAGAAATGACACTGTATGTTTTGTTAGTGATAAAAAAGGAAATAATTTTAAGAACGATTTAATCTATTTTGACGGAACTGAAAACTATTTGATAATACTGTATATAAAATCGATGTGCATCCAATTTTTAATTCTGATGATTGGTTGTTTATAGAAAAAAAATAGTTGTAGATGATCCCTCGAAAGTAATATTAGCTAACAGACAACCAGATTATATCAACGCTAATTTTATTGACGTGAGTATTATATTATGATGCAATACAAATGTTGAAATGGTGGGTACAGTAAGTTCAAGCGTATCTTTTACAACATACATCATAGCATAGCATTTAAATCTTATACCATAGCATTGAAATATCATACCATAGCATTGGAATCTCATAGCATATCATTAGATTATCATTCCATAGCATACCATAGCATAACATACAACATTACTTCAGCTTGGTTTTAAATGATTTTTTTAAAGAATAAATGTTTACATTGCAGATTAGTGGTAGTTTTATTTTATTATTTTACTTCAAAATGTTGGGAACTCTTCTGTATGCGGAGGCGTTTTTGTTCAAATCTCATAGCGTAACATACCATCACATACTATGTCATTTAGCCTTTCATTTCAATTTCTTATAGCATATCATACAAATCTCATAGCATATCATTAAAAAATGCATACCATAGCAGAAGATAAAATTGTAAAAGATATGCATGAAATGACTGTAAATAGAGGGACTAAAAAATATATTTTGTATATTTATAAGGAAACGGAAAAACCGGATGTCTACATTGCAACACAAGGTATAAAAAAGGCATAGTTTTCACAGAAAAATCAACAAATCTTAGTAGTATTCGTCAAATTCTATCATATCACAAATTCTTCCTTGTTTGACTGAGCCATAAACTTTGCATATATATTGTTTTGCATAAAGGACCTAAGAAAAACACGATGGACGACTTTTGGTCTATGATATGGCAAGAAAACGTAGAGCAGATAGTTATGTTAACTAACCTAAAGGAAAAAGCGAGGGTAAATGATATCTTTTTTTCATCCTTGGATTTGAATCAAATATATACTGCTGGTATAAATTTAAATGTTAATATCAACATTTTGTATTTTTAGACCAAATTTGTCCGGTATTGGCCAGACCTGGGAGCGAAGATGAATTGTGACTGTTTCGGATTATATACTACTGACGAATGTCTTTACGACAATTACGTTATTCGAAAACTGAAAGTATCACACATGAGGGTTATTATAGCGTAATTTATTTTGACAATCAAGATATCAAAAGTACAAATACTAGGACAATACTGGGACAATGCTAGGACAAATTATACGTATATATCATGGCTTAGTTTCATTTTACAACAGTTATGTACAATATCTTTGCGCTGAGTTTCTTTAAAAATATTGATGTATAATTAAGAAACAAAATGATAGAACGGGCTTAAGGAACAATTTTCAGAAAACCTATTTCGACAATTAAAAAAGCCAATTATTTCCCTTATTAAAAAAATGCAAATATATGACTTTGTACATGTAAAATATATTTTCTAAAATGTTCCCAATTTTTAATATAGCATTGGAAATGTAACAATCACACCAGTGCAAATGTTTCAAAATTGGCACATCGAGCAAAACTTTATAACATTTTTTTCTGTTTAAATAATTTGTAGTTGCAAAGTCGGTTAAATGTTTACATCAAGACAGCTGTCAAACGTGCATTTCCATAATTTATTGATTTTATTAACACACATTTAACATCAATCAGAAATATAACTTGCTAATTTCAGCGAAATGAAAGTAGAATGATCACCCAGTATCATTACACTGCCTGGCCGGATCACGGTACACCCGATCCACTATGTCTTTTATTATTCCACGGCCATGTGAAAAGAACAAAACATTCCAGGAATTTAGGCCCAACTCTAGTTCATTGCAGGTATTTCCCTCCTACGTCACATACTTATATTACTGATATGCTTTTTGATTGACGATATATACACGTTTATAAAATACATGTATTTTACACTTATTCTTCTGTTTTTGTCCATTTTAAGAAATGTAAAGTTAATTTTATCAATACAATGAGTATGATTGGAATCTCTAAAAGTCACTAAATAAAAGAAAATAGAAAGTTAAGATTGTTGGTGCAAACATAAACAGGTAGAATAAATATTATATGTATTGTACATATTGCCGGTATGTTCGCATTCGGAGATATATGTATTAATATAGTTGTCCAGTTAGTTTGTAATATTATTGTATTATTCTTTTTTTCCAATATAGCACACATTTTAGTTTTATTCTCGTCGACTTAAATTACGGAGTTTTAATCACATTTACTGAATAATCAGGTCAAGCACCTGACTATGACAACCACAGATTTTAACAAGTCTGTAAAACGGGCATTTATCAATTTCTGAGAATCCCGGCATAAAAAAAAACAAAGTCAGTAGGTGGGGTTGAAAGTTTCAATATCAAAATGTTTGACACCAGAATGTAAGGACGGAAACCAAATGACTATATCTTATTTCACAGGACATAACGTCTAGGGTTATAAAATCATCACAGAAAGTCTGTCACAATTGCTTCAATCTGGATTTCAGGAAACAATTATACAAAACTAATTTCAAAATTACTAGAGGGAAAACGAAGCGTTCATTTCCTTAACTCAATGGAAAAGAAAACTAACTAGAGGCCCATGGGCCTCATCGGTCACCTGAGTGACTAGAGTGTAGCTTTTGCAATGTATATTCAGGTGTATTATTATTACAGGGCTACTGAAAACATTTTCAATATTCCGGTATTGTTTAATCCAATAAACTTTCCAAAAAGTAAGTAAGTAAGTAAGTAAAAAATAAAATAATCGGTCGAAATTACACCACCCTTCTCGGGTAGATTAAGGAAGCATACAGGCAATTTAGCGTCTTATTTTGACTGTTATATATAAAATTGTAATATTAAAACAGATGTTTTGAATTACAATAAAAAACTTAGTATTATCCTTTGAAATAGATGTTAATGCAATAAAATCGGGTAGTGCATTGCTACCACATCGGTGCATTATCACGTGATAACAATAAATATCTTATGCATATTCCTTAACAGAAAATGAGATAGAACACGCTACCCCGCACTTTTTGTAAAACAATAAAAATATCAAGTGAAAGCAGAACATCTCAGTTTTATCAAAACTGTTGCTAGAGTCATATATTCTCCGCAATTAAATTGTTAATCATCCGGATCTCAAAAAACCTACCTAACTTTTATACAGTTTGCACGGAAAACGGTTGCATCAAATGAACACAAAACACAGGATTCTAGCAGTACTTTTCAAGTAAAGCATTGTCAAAATATTAAATCGTGTTAAATTTCAGGTTCAATGTTTACAGGCTAGTGTTGTTCTAGTCGGTTTTTATATCGTAAACAACGACAGAGGAAAGCCTGGCCGAAAAAATAAAAGCAAAATTACATACCTTTTAGCGAATGATTGATAAAATTTACATCTTCTCCAATATCCTTTCGTTCAATTCGTAATGAATTACACAGATATACTTTAATATAGTTCTTAGATTAGTTATATTTTGAATCTGTCTTCAATGCTTTTCGATCGAATAAACACGAAATTCAACTTTCAGTCATGACGTCATCAATGTGTAAATCTACATAATACAATCTAATTTGTAAAAAAAAAAAGTATATAGTATTTTTTATATTTGTTTGTTTGTTTGTTTTTTTTTTTTTTTTGGGGGGGGGGGGGTCAACATTTCGTTGATTTGTGACATCGTGAAAGTCAAAAATGATGCAAATAGCGCATTTTCTTGTAGTTTTTTTAATAGGAAAATGTGTCGCAGCCGTCGCCCACAACTAAATTAATATATTTTATGTGATATTACATGATTAAGTTATAATGTGAGTTTCATTGTGGGCGACAGCTGCGGACATAGTTTTTCATTCAAAAAACCACTGAAGAATTGGTATCTTCTGCTCAGTTTTATGAAAATTACGGAAAAATGCACTGTTTATGACGTCACAATTGCCCTTGTGAAATATCTTATCAGGTAACTATTTATAGATTCTTAGTTTATGGGTGTTTTTATGTAAATAAATGTTGCATTTCCATTTTTTGTGATATTTTAAAAAATCACTCTAAAACAGGGCAAAATATGACTGAAACCGTACCTAGTTCTTTGTTTCGGATGAGTTCCTCTATCTTTCTCTACACTGTGAGGATTGATAATGAATTCAAATGTACATTTAAAAAAATGATGTTTGGATTGTGGTGTGAAAAAAAGGTGTGCATAAAGTTAACAGATATTTTTTTTTATGTGAAGGGGTCTTACTTCAAAATAATTTGACAACACAATTTCTTGTCATTTGTTGACAACCTCCACGGAAAGTCCATTCATAAAGTTAAGCATGGTATTTACTTGTCATAAGTTTTTAAGCATATACTTAAATCCAAAATGGCCAAAAGAAGGAGGAGAACATTTAAGCCTAGCGTAGATCCGTTGAGATTCATGACAGTATCTGAATTACAGGCAAGATTAAGGTTTAATCAAGAGGGTATTGAATTTATAACAAATTTAAATTGTGACTTGATCGATCCTCCGACAAATAGCGTTCCAGCACATGTACAAGTTATGGTAACACTGAGATACTTTGCAACTGGAAGAATTCAGCTGTGCAGTGGGGAAAATTTTGGTCTTCATCAGTCCACTGTATCGAGAATAATTCACAGGGTGACCACTGCCCTCGTACAACCTCAAATTGTTAGAAGATTCATATCCTTTCCTGTACAACCGGACATTATCAGGAAGCACCAGTCTGATTTTGTTGGCACCGCACAATTTCCGGGCCATTGAATGCACCTAAGTACGCATTCTAGCTCCATCTGAACAAGAACCGGAGTATGTCAATCGCAAAAACTTCCAAAGCATCAAATGTCCAGATTGTTTGTGATGCAAGCAATAGAATTCTAAACTTAGTTTCAACATGGCCTGGAGCGACCCATCATGCAAGAATCCTTCGGGAAAGTGGACTATTCCAACTATTTGAATAATATTAATAGGATTCGACGTAAAGAGTTGACCATCAGAGCAAACTCATACTTTTTTTTAAATGACATAATCTTTAGAAATATAAAAGGAAATATTTCAAAAAGCTTAAATGCAGTTTATACAAACATTCATAATTATTAAGTGTTAAAATTTAAAGACGTGACATACATGTACATTGTCACATTTTGTTCTATAAGGTATGTGTGTGCGTTGGAACTCTTCCATTTAAAGTCATATTTGACAAATAAATTGAACCTTAACTTCGCTTTTTTTTTTTTTACAATTATAACTTCCGATCTTACTATCAAAATTCTTTTGGCTTAAGCTAATTATCGTATACGATTACAAACTTATTATGTCAATGGTTGTATGGTAATCATTTTTGCATTGATTGATTAAGAGTTTCATGAAAACCTTACATTTTAAAATTGCATTTGTGCATTCTATAACATACATAATAATGTCCAATAAGTATTTACCTGTTCTAATATGTGTTAATCAGCTAGTCTTGTCAATCAACGCATTTTCATTTTTTTGGTTCTCAGACGAAAGAAATTGATGACGTCGGGTTAACGTCATAATGAAAATATAAGGTTTTGTGACATCTTTTAAATTTTTAAAGTTGTTTTGCGAAAAATTGGCCGAGAACACATATTGATTATTTTTAATTAATTGATTCAAAATGATCTCTTCTGTTATTGTGTTGAGTAAAATTAAGTTCGTCTAAATCGTTTAAACGTTTAGAGCATAATTTTGAAATGCGTTTCCCGACTAAAATATGCATTTTACTATATATTTCATTGAAATGGCGTTGCTTGAATTTATCAACGACACTGTGTTTGAAACACGGTAACATTATTACTACGCAGACGAATCTCAAATAAATTTTAGAAATAAAACTCTGAAACCTATGGATCACGTGGACAAATTTTCAGGGTAGGTTTTCTCACAAGCAGTAAACCCGTGAGCTACATTAATTCATAGTGATTTTAAACATAACGTTTCCCAACGTCCACAAACATGACGTCATTTTATTGTTATGTTATTACGTCAGTGTGAGAACAAGAATAACGTAAAAGTTACAAAGTTTAAGACATTGAGGTGTTAATCCTGATATATGTCTTTATTACACATTACTGATAAATCGCATACTCCTAGAGCTCTATGCAGACATGCCAGAAGTTTTGTTTGCCAGCTTACCTTGTTATGTAAATGGACTTTACATCGCGAGTGATTTATTATTTTTCCAATTTATCTAGATGGACATATTTTTTTGAAATAACAAACCCAACAGTTTAAATTGCAAGTGATTGGTAATTTTTATGCATTTATTACGGACCCACCACGCGGGTTCGATTTTCTTCCTTGGGCAGAAAGTCCCAGGGTACTTTTTCCCTTAGCGCAGATTCAGGAAGAACTTCCACTAGTATCAGAATAGTAAAGTTACGAAATTAGGCCTCGAAACCCCCCCCCTTCCCCCTCCCCAGAAAAAAACCCCAAAATAATCCCTCACCCCCCCCCCCTCACCTCGGAAAAAATTCGCATCTTTTTTAATTATTTGATGCATGTATAAATAAAACTCACACAATGATATCGGCAGGAGGCCAATCTTTAAAATGCTACAAAAGTAAAATTATTTCTTCTTTGATAGGCATGCTTCAAATTTACAAATTTCAAAGAAAACAAAAACCACGGTCGGGGTAGAAGGTTCCTGATAGTTTCACGCACGTTCATTCTACTATAAAGTCTTCACATATCATTTTTAATATCAAACAAATATTCAACTTATCGTATGACTGCTCAGGTATAAAAAGTCATTTGACCTCTCTTTAATGATATTGAATTAATTAATTGAGGTCGCACAAATGCACTAGATCAATTGTGGAAAGAACGATCGGGCAACTAAGGAGATGATTTCACATCTTCCACGTTGAAATTCGACAGAGCCCTGACCGAGTCAGTAAAATCATACCAGCGTGTGGAATTCTTCACAACATTGCGAAGATGTTTAACATTCCCCAGCCACAGGAGCATGGAGTTGAAAACGACAATGACGATCGACACGATGACGATTACAATGCAGACGACTTAGTTGGAGACTTCCACGTTGATGGTCGCGCAGAAACCACATTGTCGCAACCCATTTCACTTGAATGACAAATGATGTAACTATGTACATGTAAATGATTTTTTAATAAAAAAAATTTCATATTAAATATTTGCATTATCTTCTATTTATTAAGAAAATTGATAATGAATCGTTGCTCTATTGAATCTGACAGGACTGGAATATGCATACACGATCCAAAGAAAAACATGTTATTGTTTAATCATATTCTTAGTAACTTAAAGCTACATATTCTATATTACCGGTAAACGCTATTATCCTATCTTGGAAACCACCTGAAATGAACCGAAAAGTAACAAAAATAATTTGAAATTATATTCAATACTTTTGAATGCGTTTGATTTAAATTGTACAACTTATATAAAGTTTAAAAGTTATGTACCTTGAAGAATAACCACGAAACATTCTTTCTTTTAAAAAAAATATCTAATTTTGGCATATAGGAATATATATAGCATCGTTCTTACTAAAAATTAACAATAAATATTTTCTCAATATACAATAAAATAAAAGAAATATTTTGACATGCTCTGTAATTTATATTATATCATGTGATGTATCCAACAAGTCCATCACTCTGAGTCGTTCTGTAATCTCTCTATCTGCAGTTTGACAAGTATATTTCTGAGCGTAAAATTTTCTATTTACAGTTCTACTTTTCTCTTTCGTAGGTCAACCATACAGGAATCGATGCTGCAGCTAAATGTATTGCAATTCAGCGCAGGGAGGGTAACCAAACTAATCTGCCCGTCACCGCTTTACTTAGTGCTTAATATTTGGAGATCTTGGGCCACTGCAATAGGCCGCTGTTTAAAAAAAAAGTTGTTGATCTTATATTCCATAGAGCACAGGGATGCTTTAAAATCGTTTTAATCCAACATACCTCCTATAGAAGTCGTAAAATTTAGATATAATATCAAACATACACCATATTTGTTGTATTGTGTTCAATTTTAAGCATTATGAAGGTTGTATCGACTGAACCAGGTATTCCAGATATGCTTATTTTATCAGCTCCGATAAAACTTTCTACGACCTCTGCTAATGGGATAAGGGATTCTCCTGCTGGTCCACCGCCTGTCAATTTGATGCAAAAAGATTGTTTTTAGTTAGACATTAAATTAAAATTTCTCCAATATTATATAAGAAATATCATCTAGAAGCATTTGACCACTTTAATGATATTCATTGGAGTATTGGTACACCGCTTCTCTGTTCAGGCGACCAATAAACAAAGTGCATGTAGATGAATCCTGTTTCTTAAATACTTTTTGTGCATCGATAGCTAATTTTAGATATGACGCCAAAAATACGCGATATATGACTCTATTCAAAATGAAATGTGCACTTTCTAAATGGATCGTCATCCGATTGTGATAAAAGTTCTTGATGAGTCGATTTAAGGATTGATTATAATATTGTGTTCGCTGATCAAGTAAGGACATTGGCATGATTCGTGAATTAAAGTAAGTATATAACGATATATTTTCCTAACATCAACCTACAGTTGTTTCGCTTTGTTGGCGGGGGGGGGGGGGGGGGGGGGGCTCGATAACGGCACTACTCATCATGTTTAAATGTTTATCTATAATAGAAGCAATAACTTGGAACAAACTGCAAGTAACAGTTTTGTTTTGTTTTTGTTTGCTTCCACAGAACGCTTTGTGGAAGAAGTAGAATTGATCGAATCTGTAATCTTCTGCCATGTCGCCCTTTTTCGAATAGTAGTGATCCCAGACCAGAAATTTGCACGAAAAACGTCTTTGTTTTCTTCCTCTTACCGACTAAGGTATAAAGACTCGTCCGTTGCCTTATTGGGTTTTTAATATTTATCGACTCGTGTGAATCGAAAAATTCTGCCATCTTCGATTATAATCGATAATTATAGCAGTAAGCAGACGATATACATAAATTATAAATCGCGGTAATGAATTCGAACAATGAGAAATATTCTTGAAAATTCATTTTGTTTAATTCATTATATAAAACTATATTAATTTTCAACTTAAAATATATCTGAATATTCATTTACTTGCATGCTAACACGTTGTTTACATGAAAATGAAAGCTGAAGTGACTTTGTTGACATAGAAACGACATACTTAAGCAGATTCCGGTATGCTTAGCTTAGAATTACTAAGCATGTTGCTTGGAATTTTCATGCAACGGAACTTAAGCATTTTGCTTAGTTAAGAATATTCTTAAGAAAGTCAAGCATAAACTTAAGAAAAATCTTAGATTTTTATGCATACGACTAAGATCTTGAGCTAACTGAAAAAAATTGTTTTATATCCAGAATACATTTGAAAAAAAACCCATTCTTTTATCTTAAAAAGTGATGGATCATGAAGAGATCGTACCAGATACCAGTATATGCAAAAGCATTGGATGGAGCGAAAGTCGAAGAACTGTGGAGCTTGGTGTCTTGGCAGAGAGATTACGAGTCTGTTAGAAGTGTGATTTCCCTCTTCAGTTGGCCCATGCACACGCTATTCAAACTTATGGTCTCTCTGCCATTTAAAAGGTATTTTAAATTCATTTTGTTTTTATATCCCTATAAGCCAGACACATAGTAAGGCTTGCCTTACATTTCAAATAAAAACAAATTGGTTGCAAGCTATATACATATGCTGTTTAGTTTGCTACACAAATATGTTTATAGTCTTATAAAGCTTGCTGTGGACATTTATTGTAAATAATGAGAACTAGATACAACTAATGATTTACAAGTGAAACACCCAACAAAAGCATAATATGCAGTGATCAAAGAATGTTCATTATGAAACCAATATCCCATAATATATGGATATTTCTTAAATTTAGTTCAACGATATGTCAAGCTATTCAAAAACATATAAAATAAAAACTAGAGCAAAGGTGAATAAATGGGGGAAAAGAATCTAGAATTGTTAGCCCCGGTGTTTTTAAGTTAACCTTACCCTATTTTTGTAGGTATGCGTCATCCGTGCAGTACTTCTCCAAAACTAAGTTGCCAATTTTAATCAAACTTATCCCAAAGCATTTTAGGTTGAATAGATTTAGTTTTGTATACTCAAACCCTACAACTGCTGACAAGGTAAAAAATTATTTCTCAGTTAAATCGACATTGGAGCGGTGTAACAACCGTTAATGATACAACGCCGCTTAATGATATAAATATCATTAAGCGTTGCAATTGCAACGCCTAATGCTATAAATTATTGCATTAACAGTTGACATCGCCAGCGCCTAATGATAAATCGCCGCTTATTGATAGAATTGTATCATTAAGCGTCACAAATGCACAGCAGCCCTAACACTTAATGAAACAAGCAAATATCTACACCCTCAACCGCTAATGATACAAACTTTTTTATCATTAAGCGTTGCAGTCGCACCCTTTAATGATACAAAATTGTAAAATTGTAAGCAGTCTTTTATGAAACAACACTATTTCATTTCCCTATATTTGTTAGGCATAAGTAAAATGTTATTTTTACTATTACAAGTCGCAGCACTGTTAAGGTTGCATATGCTTAAATTACTAAGAAATATGTCATTAAAAACGAACTACAAATGTGATGGTCGTATTAATCAAAATTCGCATACTACTTTTTCCAGTATACTATTATTTTAACTCTAGTGACCCATGTGTTACGACACACGTGCATTTAGAGTCATCACGTGTCTATCACGTGACATCGATATTTATAAACATTTTACTAGGTCACACATATTTTTCAATATCGCAAGGGCATACCCCCGTTGCACATTTATTTGTTTTGCATGTATAATTTAAATGTGATCTCCTTCACCTAAAAATCACTGCTGCTTTATTGGAACCGAGTTAATTACAACGCCATATCCAAAAATACACTCGACAATCCATCATTTACTGGGATATCACGTCATTTTTTCTTTAACGAATAAAACAAATCCGGAGAATAAAACAAAGCAGCAGCATTTTTCAGTTACCTCAAAACCTACTTGATCACTGTGTAAAATATCAAAAGTATCCATGCAGGTTATGCCCTTGCGAAAGTGCGATGATATACATGTATTTTCCTTAACTCAACCCCCTTTTCAAACGCAATGCCGATCTAGATTTCGGCTAAGGGAAATAACTCTGTAGATAAAGTAATGCGGGAAATTTGAATTACATTACGAGCATTTTGCGATATTTTCCCTTGGTTGTATTGCTGGAGGCAAAATTGTAACTTAAGTATAACTAAATATCATACATTTATAAATTTCAAGTGAAAGCGTGGGTCAGTAATTCATCAACAGAAAAAAAACGTGAGAGATAACTACGACATGCATTACCTTCTTATATAATAAAACAATGCATAAACTTACACACGTATTTATAGTTTTCCATGCGCGGATCCAGAAAATTTTTCGGGGGGGGGGTTGTCCGACGGTGATTTGAGTTTGCCGGGGGGGGGGGGGGTCCAATATTTTTGGTAATTATTTTGGTAATTTTGTAATGTAATTTAAAGAAATTTGAATTTTGCAGGGGGGGGGGGGGGCCGGACCCCCCCCTAGCCCCCCCCCCCCCCCCTCTAGATCCGTGCATGTATTCAGCGACAATCAACAAGCCATGCATTTTTTCAATTGATTTATTTTTTACCTACTTTGCCATTGAAATCAATAAATGGTGAATGAAATATATTCTAAACATATTCTTCCTCAACATTGCTGTTTATTTTTTCAGAAAGAATTCCTCAACATTGCTGTTTATTTTTAAAAAAGTACAAGCAGAAAACTCTGACCCCCACCCCCTTCCTAATGAACAAATACTCAAACAACAATACATGAACAATGTAAATTCCTAGATTTTGAGTGTTGATCACAACAACAAATTAATAGATTTTCAAAAATTTATTATTCATTTTTCAAGGGAAATATTAAAGAAATAACTCATAGTTAGGAAACTGTTAACAAATAAATCATGGTTTAAATAAATAATATTTGCATATTACGATTAATTTGACTGTTTAAGTTTTAAATATCATTGATAATAATTTAAAAAAAAAACAAGAGTTACAAAATCCTTAGCTCAGATTCAACATATAAATATTAAGATTAGGTTTGTACATTTATAATAAATACATATAATCATGTTAATATTTCTGTTTGGAGGTTATAAATGCACATAATTGCTTTTCTCATACAAAATCATGCCGATGGTCTCCACATAGGAAAAGCTAGGTAACAGACAGATGAGGAACAGAGGGAGGTAGAACCAGCCAATTCACCAATGCAGATGGTCTCACGCATAAGCCTACAAAGTTTAACATAACTTCAAGCACACTCATTATATATTTTAGCACTTGCACTTTACAACAGTATAAACTAAACAATGTCAAATGACGAAAAATGAATTTTCACCCTGGGAAATCTTTTTTGATAAAAGACAATCCTATGAGCAAAGTATTAGCCTCTGATGTTTATTCAAAGTTCTTGTAAACAATAGTGAACACAAAAGATGCCAAGATGGACACACAATTACATAGAAGAATAATTGGAAATGCCACTTGGGCATTTACATGTACATGTATTTTATGTTCTTTCTTCCTTCATTTTGATTTCTTTATATAGATATAAATATATATTATTATTAACATTACAGATTTTCTTGTGGCAATTAACAAATGTTCCCAATATACTGCAGAAAATCAAGAGTCAATTAAATACTCCAAGATGACTTAGGTATAAATGTTTACAAAAGCAGAAAGTACTCCCCCCCCCCCCCCCCCAATAAAAAAAATCTTTATCATCAAGGGGTAATGCTAAGCAATCAATGTTTGTGATATAGTGTATACTCTCACAGCAAGTTTAATTACATTTCAGGCAGAAAGAAAACACACAAATACATGCAGGGTAGTCTCCACCCAAAGAATATATATGTAAGGCACTGTATTTTAAAATCTTACCAAAAACATGTTAAATGCATTTGGATAAATTTAACTTAGGGGCTGAAGCAGTTGATTGTAAGGAGTCACTGAAGCATACAACACATGGAATCAAACACCATGACACGGGTACACCGCCCCTTTCACCTCTTCTACACAACGCAAGTAGTATAGGAGTCTACAAATAAAGTACATGTATAAGCTACGGCGTAAATAAAATCATCAAATTACCAGTTATTAAATTAAGACTTGAACTCAAATTTTCTGCAGCGACACAAGTAATAGTTGATCAAAATGCAGTCTTTGAGGCTGGCGATCAGTTAATAAAGGTCTGAAAGACAAAAAATAGCACCTCATATTTTGAAACCTCAAAGCTATCACTCTTTTTATATCTAGGTCATGTATTCCAATTTAAACAAATAAAGTCAAAATTGTACAGTGCACTACATAAAAGCTTTGAATCGGCACATGAGTTTCAACAAAATTGTATTGCTTTGAAAAATGTTTAATTATCTGCAAGGACAGTCAACATGCCTGACAAATAATTTCATTTAAAAATTGTTCTGATAAATTAAACATGTTAAAAAAAAAACTAATCATGTTGATAGTTAAGACAGGTCAGCAAAACAGTACAAAATTAGAGATAATTCTCACAGCAATTAACCTATACATATTGTATCATCTTTTTTATTCTAGACCATAATTTTACATATACTGGTAATATAACTAATTGTGACACACTGTTCTATTGAAATTAATTCTAAATAGATATAAGGTTACTTAATTTCAATGTAAACAAGCTGAGCAGTGACATTTTTATTTGAAGCCACATGGATCAGCAATCAGAAGTGATACTTTAGAGCAATTTGTCAGAGCAAAAATGATTTCTTTTAATTAATTGACCAGTACACATGCATGCAAAAAACAAAATATTGATCATGTGTTGATGTCATGTAATTACCGTCTTCCTTGGAAGACGGTATAAAGAGTTGAAATAATTTACAGTCTCCGGGTTGTGCACTTACTCTCCTTTGTGATTGGTTGAAAATACGTGATGTGAAAATTTACATTTATTTCATTGGTTGAAAGCCTGTTCGGCCCAAGGGAGATAATTTTCTGATTATCTTTTTTACGTACGACTTAACAATTTTCGTAGATTTCAAATCTTAAAAGGTGAGAAAACGAAAAAACAATAAAAATTGCTATGAATGAAATTCAGGCTTTAATTTTTCAGTACAACTAGTTGAAAGCAATATTCTATAATATCTATTGAAATTTTTTGTTCTTTTCCTTTTGTATTGTTTATGCAAATACAAAAATGTGAACGTGATACGGTGTGTCTAATATCAGTAAACAAGTTTGCATATATTAGATACGGTAAAACTAATATCAGTAAAACAAGATGCTGAATGCTGTGGTATTAACTTTGATTTTATTAAAATAATACGACCCTTCCTAAGATCTCGTTTTCCCTAATATGCGTTTACATTCCTTATCATACTGTTTGCGCTAGTTTATGGAATGATTTGTCCAATGCTTACCATATCTCCTGCATACTTCGACATCCACACCCATAGTATCAATCCACAACATCTCGGCGCATATGTTTACATCCATGCCTGCCATTTTGCTAGCAGCTAAAAATAGTCGACGCGTCACGGATCGATACAAGCGTCGAAAGGGAGCGGATCGGTACCAAACGACAATTAATCTTTTCATTGAAAATAAATAAATAATGATCATTATTACACAGTGAGGAGTTTGATATTTGATTTAACTCTCTTTAACAAGAAATCAAATCCAAAAAGTAATCAATTACCATGAATAGATGTTATTTAGGTTAAATAACATATCTAATGAATATTCATGAGTTCAAAGTTTATCAAAATAAGCCCCGCCCCCAAATTCCAGCCTTAACTGTGCTGCTGTGCCTGTACTGTTTTGTACAAGTTCTTCATTAATTATGAAACTTGATAAAGATAGATAGATAGATAGATAGATAGATAGATAGATAGATAGATAGATAGATGACAGAAAGATAGATAATTTTGGATCCACAGCTAGATATTATCACTCCTATTGATATACAACTGTTCCTCGGGCTGCAGAAAACTAATGACTATAGTACCTTATTTTTAAAAACGATATGAATAGTTCAGTCCATTTCGTGGGGTTATCTTTTGTAAAACAAACATAACTGGCGAAGTTTTAACTTCTGAACGATTTATATTATCAAATACTATATCTGTTAACACTTGAGAGAGAATTAGGTGGACTTGCTACATTTTAACTGGGGTTTTCGTAAAAAAAATCTGATATTAAAATGGCGGGCGGGCGGCTGCCTACGGGGTACCAAATTAGTCTTGCAGACCAATTTTACATATATTAAAGTAGTGCATATTACTTGGATTTTGATTTTTGATAATTTATGCAAAAAAAGAAAGAAAAAGAAAAAGTTGTTGAACTTACAGTGCCATTATCCATAACGTTTATAACTTAACCTCTATTCTAGTCAGTAACCAGTATCCTGTATCATGCATTCTTTAATCGTTATTCTATTCATTCTATCCTATCCATTCTATCCATTCTATCCTATCAGATGAAAATTTTGGAATGAGATTTTCAAAAAAAGAAAAAAAAAATATCAATTCTTTTGAAATCTTCAAATAAGAAATTTTTGAGCAGAATAATTTATTTCAGCTTTGTTTTAAAACATATATTTGCAAAAGTTGTAATTTAAATTTCACTGAAGTTTTAAAACAAGATTACCATTAATATTTCGTTCTGTGAAAAACAATTATGGAAAATGTTTGAACTCAAGCTCAATTTTGATTAGCTGATCGATGCAGGATAGGATTGATAGAATAGAACAGTTTTATTTTATCTTTTTTTTTTCTGTATCTTGTATCCTGCATTCTGTATCCAGCATCATATTCTATCCAGTGTAAGCTTAATGGATAGCTGCACTGTAGTCATTTTCGTGCATTGTATTACATTAAGCTTACCCTACTGTCCGGATAACTCCTCCTGCAGAAAAAAAAGGTTTTGTTTTGCAGATCAATTAGACATATATCAGAAATGTGCAGATAACTTAGGTTTTAATTTTTGATAATTTATGAAACATACCAGCTGTGATCATTTTTTTTTTGCAAATATAGGGTACCCTTATTATCTAGATAACTCCTCCTAAAGTTCTCAAGTTAAGATTTTTTTTTGTTTTTTAGATCACTTATACATATATCAGATATGTGCATATTCAAGGATTTTGATTTTAAGTAATTTACGCGGAAAATACCAGCTGCTGAACTTAGTCATTTCATTGTATAATATTTCAGATAGGGTCCCTTATTTGTCCAAATAACTCCTTCTACAGTTTTCAAGATAAGATCTTTTTATTTTTAAATTTTCTTTCTTTTTCCAAACCATTTGTTTAAATATCAAGATGTTCATATTACAGTCGGGCTTCATATATCCGGACGCCAGAGATCCGGTCGCTTCAGTTAACGGACGATTTTATTTGGAAACAGATTTTTTTAAACGTTATTTTGTCCCATATATCCGGAATTTCGCGTTCCGGATCCGGACGGTCTGTTTTTACCATAAAACACGGTTTAACTATAACTTTTGCTTCATTTAACCGGACGGTAAAATTTAATGGTACTCCGATTAATACAATAGAATGATTTAGCCTGTCAATTCAGTTTCACACCTTTTCACCTGTTAGCCTCCATGAGTAGCTAGTATAATCACTCTGACTTCCCAAATCACTTTCAAATATTACCAACATTGCTGGTTAGACAGGATTAGTCACGCCTCACTGCACGTGGCTTGGGTATCTTTACACTGTGCACCTGTCAAGTGACATCACTTTTTAAAACACTCCTCTACTTCAAAAGAAGAATGTGCTTAATAAATCTGGAACGTTTTTCATAGCTTTGTGATATTTATATTCAAAACAATTATTTTTAACGAAGTGTCTCATGAATGCATTGTTAGATTAAGCCGAAACCTGAAGTTTAGGAAGAAAACAATAAGGAAAGCATTTAAATTGATCGGAAGTGCATTGGTGGAAAATTGACGTGTCTAGATATAGATTGTTAAAAACCTAACGTAAATAGGCTCATTACACGCTAAGACACAATTTATTTAGCTACATTTTCCTATTATATAGTTTGGTTAATATTTCCTGACTAAATAATAATATTAAGCATTGTATTAAAACAGGTGAATATCAAAGAAAAAATCTACTTTTTTGCTATTTAGTATGAAAGGCAAAGAAAACACTATTTACACCCATTAAAAAATATAAATTATCATTTATGACAAAATATACTCATTTCAGATATTCGGAAGAAGCCTCACCTACCCGGACGATTGGACTTGGGAGCGAAATAGTCCGGATAAATGAGGCTTCACTGTACTCAGATTTTAATTTTTGAGAAAACATGAGAAAAATACCAGTTGAGAACTTAGTCATTTCTTAACAAATTGTTGCATATAGCGTATCCCATTTGGCCGGATAACTCTCGTCAGTTTTCAAGATAAAACTATTTTTTGCAGTTCTATTGTACATATACACAAGATGTGCATATTACTTGTATTTTGTTTTGGTGAAATACCAGCTACATGTATTGAACTTAATACTTTGTTCCATTATATTGTACACACGTTGCATCATTTGTCCAGATAACTCCTCCTGTAGTTTTGAAGATATGAAGCTATTGTCAGCTCAATTGTACTGATATGCACAATAGAAATAAGAATCATACTTTGAGTTTTTGATAATTATGAAAAAATACTTAAATGAAATTATGACCATGCTATTTCGGGTCGGGATCGGCCTTAGGTAGTGTTTATCAATTCAGGGTCGACAAATACGGGTATTGTTCCTACAAAAGAAAACCCGGTTTTCTGTCACATTGACAGCTTTACCTTGTTACGTTTTATGTTACATATTTTACATTACTGTGTATTACCATTGTCATTGCTCTGAAAATAAAATGACTAAAGTATTCATACATCTTTTTATCCAGTATTATGTCCTTTCTGTATTTCAGGTTGTTTTGTATTACAAAGTTAATACAGATTGTTACAGATAGAAAAGTCACAGTGCAATCATAAGTCATCTGCATGTAGAAATAATCTGCAGTATACACATACATATAACATTTATTAAATTGTGCATTCGTTTCTGTAGATTTTGTCATAAAAGAAGATTAATTTTTGTTATATCCTTACTACCTTTATATTCCAAATGTGTGCAGATATAAGTATAACTTCAAAATTACAGTGTCTGTGTAAAAAACAAGGGTGATCCAATATTTTTGAATAATGTTATTCTAATTTATATATTGCAATGATTTGGGAAGATTTGTTTACTACTATTAGACTGCTTGTTGTAAAATGTAAGAAGAAATATGACACAACACTATTATTATACTGTGAATGATATATGCAAATATTTGCATATCTCTAATATTATAACACTTCTAGCAATTGAGGTAACCGGAACAAATCAACTATTAATATAATTATTACATATTCCGTTATCATCGGTTCAAAAAACAATGTACACATTGATGACATAGTAGAGAATGCGATGAACTCATAAAAATCCCAGTGTGATACCTAAAGTTAAAAAAGATGATTGTGGTGTTACTACGTTGCAAGTTAACGACAATGAGGCCTGGAATGCATATAATTACATATGATTGTCTGTATACACAAGTAAGTAAATCAGCACACATATAACCCTCCATATTCAGTTAAATTAAAATCATTGCTTATGGGAGACTAATTTTTAAGAAATATAAATAACAGATTTACGGACAGGGCTTTCATCAATCTCAACAATAGCACATAGCGCCCTGCGCTATTATAGATAATTATATGTATTTTAATCAGATTTGGCTTTCTTTCTATGTAATCCACGGGTTTATTTATATTCTGACAAAACAACTTATGGACCTCATGCTATCAAGGGTAACGCTTTTTGAAATGTGTTTTTGCATTTGTATTCGATATTTTTGTACGATTGATTGTTGATCGATTATTGAATATTTGTAGAATTTCAAAATTACATAAAAATATATTTTTCGATTCAAAATTACTTAAAATATATATTTTTCGAATTAGGTTATAAGTGATGAATGTAAATAAAAAGCATCATATATAATTCCAATAAGCAAATATATTGGGATAATGTAAAAGGATAATATGAAGATTTTAAGATAAAAAAGAAGTAGCGCTCAAAGTTTCCTATCCCAATCTCGATGTTTTAAATCTCCTTGTACACGTAATAAAACTAGAAATAAAAAAGCTTCTTAAACTAAAGATAATGATATTATTAAATTTATCAATTTTAACCCCCAAGGTAGGATCATTGATGTTTCCGAGCCCGATGATTAAAATTACCTTATAATGAAATTAGTATTAATTTTAAGTATGGCCAGCATCTCTTTAACTAGAGATGGTGCTATCACACTTGATTCACAGTAGTTGACCACATAAAGTTTTAGCTTCCAAATACTAATGATACAGTTAATATTGCTATTAATCTAAATTCACTTTTGAATTTCAAATTGTGTTTAAAACTTGAATCTTTTGATTAAAATATACCTGTCTATCATCTATCTAAATGCAATTCTGTCTACCAGGCTGAAGCTAGCAGCCAATAACAGGACCTTTAGATGTATCCATTACAAGTTCGGGTGAGCTAAATCGACCGTTTTATATGTCATAGACGCCCTCTAAAGCTTGTAATGAATGCATCTAATGAGAGTCTTCTTCTAATCTCTGGTGTTTATATTTTGTGATCAAAATCGAAGGAGATATTAATCATTGAAATGAGTCCAAACCCCTGGGAACCACCTCGTGGTATCCCTACAGCCCAAAACTGAGAACGGGAAATGATAGCCCTCTAGGTCTCCTACCCTAGTATTTGTTTAATGCACACTTTAAAGATAAGGGATATAATAGTCGACATTTTACCCCTACATCATTGTGAAATGTTAAAAAATTTACAAAGTTCGGGTGAGTTAAATGGACCCTTGTAGGTGTCACAACTTTATTGCTGAGGCAAAATAGTTCCTTAATTCGCTTTAAAATTTGGGGCGTTTCCGGCTGCGTCAGACGCTGATTTCCATATGAGATGAAAACCCGTATGTTAGATGTTTGACTGTCCCTCTGTTAAAATTTTACCTCTTAAAGATTGGTGCATGTCGTTTCTTGAGTAAGTAAAAAACCTGAGCTTGATTTTCAGGTACAGTTGTAACTTCTTTGTAAACTATTTGGGTCCTATACAGCTAGCAATAATGTAGCGACAGCATCTTTAGCAGATATAAACACTTAAATTTCATTTTAAACTTTTTCAGAATTTTTGTGTTTATTAAAAATGTGTTTTAATATTTTTTGTGACAGTAAAGGCGCAGTTTTATTACTTTAAATTGTAACTTTCCATTTTTTACACTACACTTAAAAAAAGCGTCTATGGAATTATCAATACCATAACTTATGACCCATAGACCAAGATAAGTTTTTAATTGATTTTCTATAATATACTTAATAATCCTTTTCCAAGCGGGCTTTTCTGCCTTCGAAGTTGACAAACATCAAACATATAAAATTTATTCATGCATTAATTATCTTGATAATAATTATAATATGCTAACGACAAAGCAAAAAGTAATTTCTGTTCGAGTACTCGCAGTACTTTAATGATTTTTCTTATGTGCAGCTAGCATCTACGGGCTTAGTGGCTGCTGTTAGTGATTGCTAGCTTCAGCCTTTTTGTCTGTCTTTAAGTTTTATCATAAATATTACTAATGCTGAGTAAATACTAGTAAAGGGAAATGAAAATGTATTATTTCATAAAAGACTGCTTTTAATTTTACAATTTTATATCATTAAAGGGTGCGACTGCAACGCTTAATGATAAAAAGTTTGTTTCATTAGCGATTGAGGGTGTAGATATTTGCTTGGTTTCATTATGCGTTAGGGCTGCTGTGCATTTGTGACGCTTAATGATACAATTCTATCATTAAGCGGCGATATATCATTAGGCGTTGGCGATGTCAACTGTTAATGCAATAATTTATAGCATTAGGCGTTGCAATTGCAACGCTTAATGTCATTTATATCATTAAGCGGCGTTGTATCATTAACGGTTGTTACAGAGCGGTTCCTTTATTGTCAAATATCCAAGCCCCGAGAGAGCAGTCTATTGCTCCTTCTTCATCGGAAAATCATAACAAAAAGAACAGCCTCCAAGATAGCAAGTAATAGCCTTTGTTTCCAAAACTTACAGTTGGTTCATACTAGAGAATGACGGCAAGGAATAGAGGACCATTAAAGGAGCAATTTCATGGAAAACCTTGAGTGACAAGTTCTAAAAGAATCATAGATGCCATTGCTGATTTTTTTTCTCAAAATTCTCGCGCTGAAAGTTAGATCATATTTTTTTAATTGTTACTCTCTAACCCAATTTGGTTTGTTGCCTGGTTTACACATGATATTGCTGATCCTTGTTATTTTCAATGTTTCCATCCCTCTGTGTGTTGTCAAACTTGGTATTGACAATCATTTCTAACATTTTGCTGTGAGTTATTGGAAAAAAACTTATACTGCCTAAGCTAACTATACTGTACAACCTGAAATATTATTGTTATATTGGTTGAAATGAAAGTGCAGGTATAATATATTTATACATTTTGCTCCATATGTTCATTTGCAATACCTATTTTATATCATTGGAAATGTAATTGAAATAATTTTACTGTAAGTCCTAAACATGAGTGTTTTGCAGAGAAAAGCTGCTCATGGGAATTTCGGGCTAAATTCTTTCAAAATGGCTCTTTTATGAAATTTGGATATCTTGGTTGTTATTATATTTTATGAAAATAAGTTGTTCTTTTTGTTTCTATTACTTTGTATGTTGTAAAATATGTGATAACGATTCGCATTCTTCATAACTTTTCTTTTTATATAACAAATGATAGTTCAGGTAATATGTTGTTCATGAAATATTATACCACGTTCATTTTACATTTCATTTGTTTTTATTGAATTGTAATTAAAGACAACTTTAGAATCATTTTACTGTAAATTGTAAACATGAGAGTTTTGCAGAGAAAAGCTGTTCAGAGGAATTTTGGGCTGAATATTTTCAAAATTGCTCCGCTATTTTTTTCTGAAATTTGAATATTTTGATTGATTGTTAGTACATTTTACGAAAATAAGTTGCTTTTTTGTTTCCATTATTCTGTCTATGATTTACAATTGATTGATATTCACACTTTATGTATTTTACTATGAAAAATTAGACATCATACGTGGCGCTGCGACTGCCTGCGAGTAAAGTTTAGCAGTTGTCATAATTTTCTTTATTGTTTTAAATTTTAGAACAGATGTTACATGTTTAATTTTTTTTTTTGATTTTACGTCCTGTTTGACTTATTTATTTAAATTGATACAGGGACTATATTTTTAAGGGGAGAATTACACAAAGTTACCTCCCTTAGTTTGACAGCTACTAGAGGACAAACGGCTACAATCATTTTATTTATTTTATAATCAAACATTGTTTATACATATGTGTGTCGACTGATACCAAACTGGTTTTTTTTCCATTACTTTGATCTCACACTCATACTACCTTAACAATAAAAAAAATGCTTTAAAGACACCAAAGACGCTTACGTAAAAAAAACCTACCTATCTGAACTTTTGCTGACATTGACGTCTTTTCCTTCCTCTAATTTATCCGAAACACTTCCACGAGAACTACCGATAATTTAAGCAAAAGAAAATTCAGTATAATGTCACAGTGATCTCGCGCTATATTTCCCACAATAAATTAAGAGGTGAAGCAAGGATCTGTGCTGCGTGTTAGAACCATTTTAACAAGAGTTTGGACTTTCGATGGGATGTTACTATCTAGTTTGCTCATCAAAACAAGCTCTCACATATTGATCTTCTTTCTCCTAATTCGCTAAGAGAAACTCATTAGTATTAACAAAGTGTCAAAACCAGAAAATTTTCTGCAAGATCTGCTCCGTTGTGTAAAATTGACTCTGTTTCAACGAAATTTACATCCCTGGATGAGATCGGACGAGTGTCATTGCGTTCAATGGATTCATATATATTAGCCAATGACTGGAAAGTTACAGTAGTAATAACGTTATTGTTGACAAGTCAATCGTGATAAATAGTTCGTGTAGCGGGAGTGATCGTTCGTGCAACATGCAACGTGTGGGATCGTGCGTGTATCAAAAAAAATGGATTGCATTTTTTACCGTGTGTGATCATGTGGATTTTTTTTTCGTTTTGTACCTTTTTACGGAATGCCATGATTTATCTTATAAACAACGACGAGTAGTTTTCAAAACAACAATGTGACTTTAACATTTTTTTTAATAGAAGAATAATGATATTGTGTAAATACATAGATGTATCAGTCCGGCGCTAATCCTCTTTTTTTTTAAATATTCCCTCTTTTGTCGTTTAATTGTGAGTATTTCAACAACTCATTTAATCCTTCTATGGGCCGTGTTAGTTCTGCATGATTTTGTAATCAGTCTTTATCAAGCATACATCGTATCTTGACAAGCAAGATAGATTCGTTAAATGAAAGCGATCAAGCCTACCTATTCCCCGATTAAAATTCAACAATTATTCCCTTAGTTTTCCTTAAAAATGAAAATTTGATACGCATTCCTCTCCGTTACATTGTATAAACATTCATTAGAGTTTAAATTTATTTAGATGCTTTAAGATTTAAAATTAACAGAATTCGATCATTTATCTACGGTATAGTAAATATGGACTGTTTAAAATCGAAATTCTTAGAAACAAGGTAACAAACCTACCTGCATTTTGCACAGAAATACCGTATGTAGGAAAATGGAATACTCGTGTGTAAATGAATTCATGCAGATAATGCATTGGCGACATTTGTTTTACTCCTAATTTTCTCAAACTTATGATAGAACTTAATATTTGTTGTGGAGACAAAAACAATTTCATTGATTCGTGGATCCTATCCTATCGTGTATTTCGTAAAAATAAAACAGTGCACGGATACTGTTTATACCGCTTTTCAATAAAACACGAGCACTGTAATAAAAAATTTTAAAAAATACGTTTTCTTAATTCTAATCTTAATTATTTTGATTTTGCGTGTTAAATGGAGTAGAATCGTTCGTTTGCGTTTTTTATCGTTATCGTTCATGTATCGTGAAAATTCAGTTAATTAGGGATCGTCCTTTTGTGCTGCTTATTTGTTCGTGTATCCTGCGTGATCGTTGGTGTATCAGAATTGTGCGTGTCGTTTGTCAACAATAACGTTGTGACCACTGTAACCATGAGTAGACCCCGCCTTCATCAAATCGAAGTTTGTCACCTACTGCCACAAGTCCAAACTTTTGTAACTTGTACTCGCCATTTCCCTGTTAACGCGTCTCTTCGGCTGATAAGTTTTGTTTTGACATTTTTGGCTTAGTTAAGGGAATAATACACATGCAAGTTCCATGCACAGATGGATCTAAGCGTATATTGAATTCGCAAGGTAGATGGGAAAAATTAATAAGTCTAATTTTTATTAGAATTACATGTACATGCAGCCACGTCATTTTGTAATAAATAAAAAGAAAAAAAAATCATGAGTTAAAATATCAATTTGGAAGTTGCATAAGGTTCAACCTTTAAATCAAACTGGGATATCACACACATAAAAGGGTTAGGGTGGGGTGGGGTGGGGGCACATATCCACAACGCATAGAAAATGAATGAATTGAAAAACAAAATTTATTTAACAACAGTGGAATATAATTAAAACTAAGATAACAATAAAGATTAAAAGGAGAAATAACACTGACAAGCAATTTATTGTTTACTGATATATTGATCAAATCTTCTCCAAGCGTAATTAAAGAGCAAAGGAATGATAATACATGTATTTGCATTAAAAACAGACGACTTTGTGTTTATCAAAATATTTCATCAGTCTATACATTTACTTAATACGAGTTGATTCAGTTGATTTATTCGAAATAGCCTAGGCCGGAACAATTTGGAATAAATATTTTATAACTTTGATAACTTCGGGTTCCTGGCGGGGGTAAAAGTATTTGAAAGAAAGCGATGTTTTAGGTTTGAGCAAGTCCACGGGATGTAGTTAACAATGGTTAGAGCCTTTCTGCGCCCGCCCCAACGATCACACCGTAAAACATATTGCAAAGAAAATAGAGTAGCGTTTCGAATTAACTTTATGAGGTATTTCAAATTTGAGGACATTTCGATCAGACTGAGATGACCTAAAAAAATTGACTTTTGTATACAAAGTTAGCATCCATGTATGTAAAGTAAATTATGGTGTCATTTTTGGGTCCATTTTCAGTCTCTATCATACAGAGTCCTTTCAAAAGTAGTAGAAAAAAATACTAGTTTTGATGGACATATCAAATATAATTATATAATGCTTACAAATCAAATGATTTTTTTTTCTTGTCAGATCGAAAAGAATGAAACATATTTTACTTAACAATACAGGGACTACTATAACAATATAGATGGCGTCTGGTAATGTCAATTTGCCCACAACAGATCAAATATCGCAAAAGCAATATAACAAGGATCCACTGTTTTCGTTTACTACATGTAGCCCTAATTACATAAGTCGGGAATGCGCTTGCAAATCATATGCTAAAAAAGATTGTTCTTGTCCTTTACCTCAAATTAAGAATAAAAATAGACTCGATACTTGATATTTTGATATATTCATAATATGATACATGTACATATTATTTTTAATTCTTAACATATTATTTGTTTTTTCCCTTAGATTAATAGATCATATTAAGACATAACGGAAACTAAAACCATAAATCATTTATAGCGACGTAAAGAATACGTGATTGTTAATTGCTGCAGTGCAGTTCCATTCTTTAACAATAACATTTTGCATAGTTGCATAATATGTTCAATATTTCATTAGATCCGTCTCCAAAGTTAAACATTGCATCGTTACATGACTCCGAAAAAGTCAACTACAAAAGTGCTTTATAAGTGTTAACAGTTTGTGTTTTTGTTCTTAGAAAGCTCACTCGAGACGAAAGATAAGTGCGCATTTTTAGTAATGTGTTGGACGTCGTCCGTCCGTCTGTCCGTCTCGTTGTCCTTCTTTACGACAGCTTGATACCGATTCTGTTCATTTGGGCCATTTCTTTAAAAATTCAAACGGTAAGCTTTGTATACACGATTAGTCTTATGTTTGTCACTGATCTATTACAAACAATTTTATTTTAATTCTTATACGCTAACTATGAATTCAACCATAGTTTTGATTCTCGGAAAATCTGTTGTCCGTCGTTTCCATCATTTTCTTATTGACGATGAAGATTTAAGGTATGCTGATGACCTGGGTATTAACTCGCATGCAGTAAGGTACAAAGGAACAGGCAGTCGTGCTATTAATGGTATTTTACGTCACGATGTACCTTTTATTAAAAGTTTCCAGCCGGATCATATCATTCTTATGGTTGGGGGCAATGACGTAAGACGATTATATTCACCGGAGGAACTTGCATGCAAACTCTTAGCAGTTGTATCAGTTTTACATAAAAGGTGTAGTGTTTCACAGGTTTATGTATGCAAATTACTTCCAAGATTTAGGCAGTCACTTGATTACAATCAATTTGTCGATGCAGCCAAAGCTCTTATCAAGAAGAACATAACCAATTTGGATTATGCGTCCTTCTGGGAGCAAAATGGGTTGTTTCCTTCACCAGCAGCAGACAAATATTGCGATCAGACGGCGTCCATTTAAACAAGCAAGGCAATGTTCATTTGTATCGCAGCTTGCGTGGTCTCATTCTTTTAAGGACACGCTAAGTGGTAGCATTATGTCATCGTCGACCCTTCAGAATTTTTCAATAAACTCAAATCAACTTTTAAAATTGCTTAGCAATATGTAGGATAATAAATAAATATAAATAATAAAAAAATAATCATAATAATAAAAAATAAACTAGACACGATCTCGTTGCGAGCAACGAGGAGGTCTTCCGTCCGATTTTAAGAAGAGGGAATGACGTACATTGCCCCCAATCTTTGTCAAGGAAACATATCTGGAAATGGAGGCGGGATCTAAGAGTTATGGATGAAAGACTATATACCCCTCTGGTGTCACTTATTTGAGGGATCAGCTCCTTTTCCTTCATTTCAGTTAAAAGGTATTTTTGTGTACCGGTAATAAGTGTTTATACATTGGTTACCGTTCTTGGGATATCTGGGAAAGGAAAGATCGTTTTGAGAACCGATCCTATAACCCCTTTTAGGGTCCAGATAACAAACAATATATGGTTGTAGATTGTTAAGCACATTATTTTAAGCTTAATTTAATATAGCTTTTCAGAATTTTCCTCCATTTCGAGATATTGAGGATCAAAATTTCAAACTTCTGACCCGTTAATATCCCTAATTACGTAACGAAGGAGTGAACAATTGCCATGTATAGATAAATTACGTCATGATGAACATAATTGCTTCTAAAATGTATTACAAAATATTTCAAAGTTAAAAGTTATCATTTCAAGTTATCATTTTACAGCCCCCTCGGCCCCTAATTTGAAAGGCCAGTCCCTATTTCTTGATGTCATAAGGAAGCGCTTGTCAATTCAAACACATTTTGTTCAACAAGTGTTTATAAATTTTGTACCGTTCTCGAGATATCTGGAGAAGGTCGTTTTAGGGGCCGACCCTGTAACTCCTTTTAGGGACCGGATAACGAAGAAATTATGGTTGCATATTGTTAAGCACATTATTTTGAGCATCTTCTGTTCAATATTGCTTTTCAGAATTTTCCTCCATTTTGAGATATTAAGGATCAAAGTTTCGGACTTCTGGCCCCTTAAAATCCCTAATTACGTAACAAATGAGTAAATAAGTGTCATGTACAGATAAATAACGTTGTAATGAATATAATTGCTTCTATAACGTATTACAAAATATTTCACAGTTAAAAGTTATCATTTAAAGACTTTACAGCCCCCTCGGCCCCTAATTTGAATGGCCAGCCCCTTTTTCTTGATGTCATAAAAAAGCTCTTGTCAATTCAAACACATTTTGTTCAACAAGTGTTTATAAAGTTTGTACCGTTCTCGAGATATCTAAAGAAGGTCGTTTTAGGGGCCGACCCTGTAACTCCTTTTAGGGACCGGATAACAAAGAAATTATGGTTGCATATTGTTAAGCACATTATTTTGAGCATCTTCTGTTCAATATTGCTTTTCAGAATTTTCCTCCATTTTGAGATATTGAGGATCAAAGTTTCGGACTTCTGGCCCCTTAAAATCCCTAAATACGTAAGATAGGAGTAAACAATTGTCATGTATAGGTAAAAAACGTTAAAATAAACATAATTGCTTCTATAACGTATAACCAAATTTTCCATAGTTAAAAGTTATCATTAAAAGACTTTAGAGCTCTTTCGGCCCCTAATTTGAAGGGTCAGCCCCTTTTTCTTGATGTCAAATGAAACCTCTTGATTTTATAAAGTTTGTTTGTTCTACATGTTATAACAAAATACTATCGAGATAAGAGATATTGAAATAAAACCACTTAAATTCACGACGCTTTTTTAACTGTAATTTTCGAGCTCCGGCGAGCTTCGGCGCTTTTGGTCACCGGTCAATATAACTGCCACAATTCAGATCTACAACCTTTCGTCTACAATCCCTGAAATTTTGAACTCAATATCTTAAATCGTTTAGGAGTTTACCCCCGGACAAGCCGACCCTCTGAAAATCGTTAAATTGTAAATATCTCAAAGCCGGAAGTGACGTCATCATTAAAAAAATTTCCAACAAGGATCACACCAATACCTATCAGATCTGAAAATTTGACGTAAATCGGTTGGTCCGTTTCTGAGAAATCGCGTGCACAAAATCGGTAAGAAAAAAAAGAATAATAATAATAGGGAAAAAGAAACCTAAGAAAAACAATAAGGTCTTCCGTTGGAAACGGAAGACCTTAATAAATATAAAAAAACCTCATCCGTTGTATATGTGTACCTTCGAATCCCGTTCATGATCCAATAATATTGTTTTTGAATTGCTTTTTTCGTTTTGATTTCGGTTGCTCTTAACGAGACTGATTTTGGTCCTCTAAACGAGGCCGTTTGGGTTCTCTTAACGAAACCATATTGGTCCTCCTAACGAGGCCGGTTTTGGTTGTTTTAACGAGGCCGTTTGTGCTCTCTTAACGAGAATGCATTGGTCCTCTTAACGAGGCTGTTTTGGTTCTCTTAACGAGACCGTATTTGGTTCTCTTAACGAGATCGCATTTGGGTCCTCTAAACGAGGCCTATTTTGGTTCTCTTAACGAGACCGTATTTGGTCCTCTTAACGAGGCCGTTTTTGGTTCTCTTAACGAGACTGGATTTGTTTTGTCTTCATTCATACAACAATATTCTATCTTATCTTGTAATAATTACGTTGCACTTACGCTTTATGATTAAAGACATATTTATGCAATTAATTTATCCAAAAAAAAATTGCATGATTATCACCCCCTTCAAAAGGTGTACTTAATTACCATTTGCTAACCCCAGCACAGCAATAATTTCCAATAGTGTTCATTATGGCACCTTAGCGAAAATTTACAGATTTGACGAATCGACTATCGACCAAAAGAAGAAAACAATCTCCGAATAGCTCAGTACCACAATCCAGTTCTCCTTCTACCATCTCTCCGGAGATTTTGGAAACCATAACAAAAGAGGTCACGGAAAAAGTTACCTCGAACCTGAAGGAGGAAATTTCTAACATGTTCAATGCTCTCCAGCCAACTCCCATCACAAGTCAGGGGAGTATTGCATGTGCGTCTAGTATTATCTCAAATACCAATAGGGATAACGCAATTCAGGAAACTGTCGAGGCAGCAATCGTTAATCAATCTGATAAGATAACATCAGGAAGGTCCAGTAGGGGTTTTGTCAATACATTGGTCTCAATAGAAGCTCGTGTACCTGATAAATTGTAATCAAAGATATGATCCAAGCAGTACATGGATTTCGGTAGTTTGCTACTCTGGAACAAACAAAGTAAGGAAAATTTTTCTCTGAAGGTAGAGAAGTCAATGAAGCCAGGTATGCTTAGAATTCACCAGGTGGAGACAGATGATATTGAGGGGGAATTATCTTCTATGAACGACTGGCTTACAGCTTGGAATAGGTATATGGCTATTTATTGCATAAAGTATCCACACGAGCAAGGTAAACTCGCAAAACATCTAGAAGCGGTCAGGGACATTGCAGATGCAAAAGTTACGATAAGGACTTCTGATCCTTAATTGAACAAGTTTAGGCCAGGTGCAGTGGGGAGATGTTCATATGGAACTGTACGTAAACGCACGTCTTACTTCTTCTCAATCTATCGAAACAACTAATTCACACAAAGAATTGAGTAAAACTATTTCCAGAGGAGCTTGTTTCCAGTTTCACTCAGGTAAACAGTGCAATGCAGGTCTTGCCTCTCGTTTTCAGCACAGGTATTACAACTGTGGTGGCTCCCATCCTTTCATCCAGTGCACAAAACAGGTTCAGCGGCCCTTTCATGTCCTACAAAGATGTGAGTATTAGTCACCAGAACCAACCAAGTTTGTTAATTCGTCGAAATCACCCCCTCTTACCAAGCAAGGGTCCAACACCAATGAAACCAAATATACTTGCAGATTGGCTGTCTGGTTACGACGATACTGAGACAAACTATTTAATAAACGGTTTTTCAAATGGTTTTTCATTAGGGTTTGTTGGTGAATGTCCTGGCGTAGAGTTTCAAAATCTTAGATCAGCTTTTATTTGTCCGGATATAGTTGATGAAAATATTCTTAAGGTATCCGATCCATAATAGCCCCAGATTCAGTGAATCTGGATGCAAAACAGATATGTATGGGCTTAATACTCAGTATACTTGGACATAATTTTCATGTTTAAGTATCAATATGTAAGAGTGGAATGTATCCTAATTAATGACTTTTTTCTTTTCATGAAGAGTTGCTCCCCTTTGCTTTTAATCTATAAAAATTAATTCTAAAAAAATCTACACGGTATACAATTTATTTTCAATTTTGTTGTATTCCTAATGATAAAATACATCTTTCCACCGAAGCATATTTTGATATTCTTAGTATTTACTTTTTTATTTTAAAAAAATGTGCTTGTCCCCATAGACCTTAATGCAATCTTCATTAATTAATTACTGCTTAGTTAATAATATTTTTGAAAATTTCTCTCGGTAAATCTTTTTCTACTCTAAATTGCTTTAGATTAATATCAGAGTATTTAATACATGATGGATATTCAAGGTTAGAAAAATTAGGTCCTAATATGGATCGGATACCTTAAAGAAGTTTCAACGGGTAGAGTATTAGGTCTATTTGATTCTAAACCATATGCTGACGTACGTACAATGTTCCCCTTTAGGATTGGTAGAGAAAAAGAAATCAGGTGAATTTAGAATGATTCATTTATTTTATCCTAGAAACAAATCAGTTAACGATGACATTCCACGCGAGGAATCATTTGTTCAATATTCTTCGGTTTGTGATGCCATCAGTTATATCAAGAACTGTAGAGTTGATGCTTATTGTTGCAAAACGGATATAAAATCTGCTTTTAGGATAATCAACTTAAACTATTCTCAATTCAAATACGTTTGTTTTAGGTGGACAAACAAGTATTATGTGCATACATGTCTTCAATTTGGTCTTAGTTCTTTATGCAGGATCTTTGAGCGTTTTTCGATTGCGCTATAGTGGATAGCGCATACCAAACTGGGTATTTCGTGTATTTCTCATGTATTAGACAATTTTATTATTATTATTATGTGTTAGACAGTTGAAGGCATTCCAATAGGCGTTCCAATATCCCTGGAAAACACGTGTGGTCCTCTTCAGACCATAACATACTTAGGCTATGAGCTGGATTCGTGCAAAATGGAGTCTAGGTTGCCAAAATGACAAAATAGTAAAGTGCATAGATAGAATAAAGTTTGCAAAGACACCAAAGTGCTTGACACTTTAACAGTTACAGTCGCTCATAGGTTAACTCAACTTTGCATGTAATGTTGTTTGGTCAGGCAGAGCATTCCTTAGGAGATTGTAAGACCTTACAATTGGTATAAGTAAGCTCTTTTTCAAAATAAGCATGACAAAGAGGTGAAAGAGGACTTGAAAGTTTGGGAATGTTTTCTTGATAAGTTCAATGGATCCTCGATTTTCTTCCCAGTAGTTAAGTTCACATGAGCTTAAATTGTGCACATATGTTTCGGGTTGTATCAGTTATGTCCTGGATTCCAGTTTGACTGCCTCAACTTCATCAACATACACTGACGCATGGTCGACGTTTAGGAACTTTGCGGAAAAGTACAGTTTACGAACGGATATCCCCATTCAACAGCACATATTAGTTCTCTATGTTGCTTTTCTTTTCTCATAAGACTACGCACCGTCGACGATAACATCTTATCTTTCGGTCATCAGTCACGTCCATAAACTCAATTGCCTCCAAGATCCATGCTCGTCATTTGTTGTACAAAAAGTATTAACTGGAGTTCGTAAGCTCAAACCGACAACTAATTTGAGAATACCAATTACTAGGGTTATCTTGCACAAACTCCTTGATTCTTTACAACATACTATATCCAATCTATACGAAAAAATTCTATTTCGAGCAATGTTTTCGTTAGCCTTTTATGATTTTTTGTAAATCGGCGAAATTACATCCAGCTTAACCGTTCCAAATAAAAATCTACAACATTTAAACCTAATTTCTATAGTAAATGACACAATATTGATTAAATTTGTTTCATATAAGCATATCCTTGGAAAACCTTTCTTTCTATCAATACATGGGGCTAAGGACTCAGATTATTGTCCAGTTCAGTGCCTTAAAGCTGTACAACGCTTGTAAATAGACACTGTCCGCAATATTTCTCTTTCATCACTGCTGTCCCCACAACCCTTATATAAGGGGCAGACCTCTGAACAGTTCAAAGTACTTCGCTGTTGATGTCTCACCTGTGTGGACGTACATCTTGTCTCGCTGTGTTACTCGGTCGCGATGAAATTATCAAATTTTACGCACTTTTTCAAGCCAGGAGAATACTTAATCAAATAAATTGGTCAATGCATTATTTACAAACAGAATATGCACATAGAATAAGAAATAAATGCATAAAATCCAATGACCACGAAAGGAATACTACATGTCGGCCACGAGTTTCAGGTGTGCAATCGGGTGTAACGAAATCGAAGGGTTTATATACCAGGTACCTGCGTGATGGTGCCTATTTACGAGCGGTGTTCAGCTTTAAAGGGACTTGGACACGATTTTATATCGAAATTTTATTTTTCATTATTTATGTATAAAATGGTTGACTTACACATTTTGAATGATTTACAAAAATTTGAATGTTAGAAGTCAAGTTATAAGAGAGATACAGAGGTAAGAAATCGTTGTTATGTAAACAAAGCTCGAGTCTTATATTTGCTTACAAATAATGTAAAGTATGGAATTACGATTTCTTTGACAAAATGACTCGTGGCAAACAAGGTAAACTAATTCAATGTATTCATAAATAATATTATCAACAGAAAAAAAGCAACATTGGATTGAAACTTAGACCAATATAACACATGTGTAAACAATAACAAGACTCGAGCTTTGTTTACAAAACAAAGAATTCCAAACGCTGTATCTTGCTTATAACTCAATATTTGACTTTCAAATTTTTACATAGCATTACAAATACCCATATTAACCATTCTAAACATTAAAAATGGAAAAATAAAATATAAAATTTGGAGCTCAAATCGTGTCTAAGTCCCTTTAAGAATTATAGCGAGCTCTAAGAACCAGTGTGCGCGGGAAAAAGAACAAGCTTAACCTACAGATTCATCAAACAAAATTTTTTGTCTACGTCCCATTATGCTCTCTAATGTTTTCACCCGTGGTGAAAAAAATGGCTGACATCTAACTCGTAATTTACGGTGCCTTGAGGTTTGAAGACACGTTTTGAGTACCACACAAGCTTTAGTGAGGCTGAGAATTTTTACATGCTTCCATTCCGTCGTATTGAGTTGAGATACGTAAACAAATGATTATGGAATTTAACGTATGACGTCACAGTGATCTCGTGCTATATTTCCCGCGATAAATTTAGAGGTGGATCAAACATGTGTAATGCTTGCACTAGCTATTTCAGTATAGACTGGGATACCTGCCTCATTGACATATGATTTGTTTTTAATTTTTTTTCTGATAGAGAAATTATATATATACTAGTAAGAGCCTCACTTTACTGTCATATCGATCCAATTTTAAGCTAATTTTGCATGCATGTACAGTAAGTATGAGTAGGGAGGAAATAAAAAAATAGGACATTTTGAACTAAATAAAAAAGAATAAAGAGAAAAAATAAACAGTTTTTAAAAATTATTCAGATATTGCATATAGTCAAACCACTAAATCAGAAAATGGGAAAATACACACCTTCAAACAGGGACAGGGGGCCCGGATAACGTATGTAATTAGAATGCAAAAATAAACAAATTAAAAAAAAAATTATGAACAGGAAAAAAAAGGAACAAAAAAAAAAATAAATATAAATACTGTTTTTATCGTTAACACTTTTGACCAAATTAAACAAAAAATTATATTTTACAGATGGATCTCTCTCCAAAAGTAAAGAACGGTTTTAGGGAAGCAAGTCTATGTATTTGGTAAGAATTTTTTTAAACTTAGAAATATTTTATAATAATCTCTCTCTCTCTCTTTCTCTCTCTCAAAAATTATTTAACGTTCGTTGATAACTAAATAACACTATAAGACGACAATGATGCAAGGTATGTGTAATTCTTGCTGCGCTCGCCTCAACGGTAGCACCGTAAAACATATTATTAATTAAAGAGGAGTGCAAGATGGTCCTTTATTTTGCTACGAACCATGCACACCTGTGACGAGCAATAATTTTTTTGTGATACTGAATAATTATTTATCTCTCGCTGATATCCAGATAGGGAAAATTACTAGTCATTAATTTCGAATTGACATTGCTTCTCACTGCGCAGACTGCGGAATGAGCGACAGTAAAATTAGACTCCTGGGACGTTGGAAATCAGATGCCTTTAAATTGTACATCAGACCGGTTAATTCGTGTAATTAGATGCAATTACCCAGTCTAGTCAAAACTATGTTTACTTTTATATGACGCTGTATCCAGAGCATATGTTTATCTCTGTCGACATGACTGTTGGGCTACTGAACGGCATATGTATATCTCTCCAGTTATATTTTTGTACGCTATTAATTTTGTTTCATTGATTATATGGTTTTTTTTCATTGTATGTGTAGTTAGGTTAATGGTAATTACCTTGTAGTTCTAATATTGAAATAACCAAGGGTTTTTTTAAACGCCCCTTATAGCTTGTAAGGTTTCAATATACTGATAAAACCATAAAAAATCGTTAGCTATGAGTTTGCTCTTTCCCACCCGTATTTCTTTCCTCCTTTTATTTCCTTGGGGTCTGAACTTGATTTATACGTCTAATCAAGTCCATGGCGTCTTCAGACCACAAGTAATTTGTATGACGATATTACGTAACCAATTTTCGATTTCAGTTTCTCAATACAGCCAATTAGTAAAATTCATATTTGTATTACTGTTCGGAAATTGAATATAATTACATCATATTTATATCAAATTCATAATGGTTATATAATGAATTAAATTTCAATTGTAGTATGACGTAATATTATTTTATATAATTTTGCGTAATGTGTTACAATGTTATGCAACAATTAAAGTCACGCTGGTGGCAAAGAGCAACATATACCATGTCTTATTTTGTTAATATATGATGTATCGAAAGATGGAGGTGATGGTCATAGGTGAAGTAAACTACATAAGTTATAGCCCCTTCATACGGAAATCAATTATGGATAAAGATAGATTTCTTTTAAAAAGTTCATCCTAATAGCATACGACCGAACAATATAGGTTGCGTGGATTTATCTTCACGAACTTTGGGCTAAGATTTAATGTAGAAGTACATGTTTATAGGGAACGTATCATAATACCATCTCTTTTCAAAACCCAATTAAAGGTAAAGTTTAAACCACTGGAAGCATCCCAAAGCAAAGCATGATGACGAGTAGCGTAATACCATAATGGTAAAATAAGTTTTTACAAAAGAAAATATATGGTTTGTTTTATTTGAAAATGAAATATTGTTATAAAATCCTAGACGCCAAGTGAAAAAGTGTTTACAAGTAGGCATAGTGAAAAAAGACATGGTTCAAAAAGCGAATTAAATCGAACATTGCGTTTAAACCAATAATTTAATTTGATGTCAGCTACATGTACATGGTTTCACTGCAATGAATATAGTATCATACAGATATAAAATGTATTTCAATTAAAATAACCCTCAAGGAAATTTTGACGGAAATACTGATACATAATACTAATGTAAAGTTTAAAAAGTAATTGTTAGCGTGTGTAGTTTTTTTAAAATTGCAAAATAAAATTGTGCTCTACATCTTTTAATTGATACTGAAATGTCTGTAGATCTCAAAGAATACCGGGACTATGCAACTGTTTTACTGACGTATCAGTTATAGTTCATATGACTGAAACCGTCAGGCATCCCTTCGTCACCTCCTCTTTCTTATATGGTACTCAGCTATGTTAAGGAAGGTATCAGAATTCTAGCACGTGTTATTTAGGAAAATTTGCATATGCCCCACCCCTTATTCATGAGATTTTACAAGATATTGTATTTCGGTAATTAACAAACCTCTACCAAAATGAATATGATTATTTATTGGGTTTGATTGTATCAAGAAAGGTGTACTGAAATAAAAACTTCAACTATTCATTATATCTTGGAAATTATGAAATTCCTAAGTCGTCTGATGACGTGTCGATGTTGACTACGTCACATCGGCGCTTGCAGCTGTGATCAGAATAAACATGTGGACTTCAGTGATATATTTGGAATTTAACTTATTTACAACCAGCGTGGACGGAAATCGGTAGAGGATTCAACTGAACAAGGTAGGATTTATCTGTACTTCCCCTAGATATTGTTTTATATTGTCTAATATTGTAGAATGAAACAGAAACGAAGGGAAATTCCTCGGCTTCGATTTTGTTTACTTGTTTACATTTGTTTTTTTCATGTAATATTGTGTTTAAAAATCAGTTTGGTGACTCGATCAGGCAAAGCAAATGTTCTGCGATTCTCTAATTTTGATCATAAAGAGTATTGAGGCTCATTGTAGCTTTTTACTGGTCTCTTATATCGCAATAATATTAGCTCGCATTTCCTCCGTGTTTAAAGAAAATGTAAACAATGGAAAGTCCAAACACTGTGCAAGCACTACAAAGATTACTGTGAGGATCTGGATTGAATATAGACAAGATTGTATTGTTGTTTATGTAAATCGAAATGTGTTACTTTATTAGTTTTAGGAAGATTATATGTATGAAAAGACAAAATTAAAGTGTTCAGCTGAATTTCCAATCATATTAAAGAATATATGCATGTTATAATATTAATGAAATAAAAACTGCCATTAGTATGCACAATAATAAAATAATTTTCCATTTTAATGTTATCTTCAGCTGCACAATAGTTTGCTAATTATAACACATCATTCAATTACAGGGTTATTAAAGCAGAAAATGCATGGTTCATTGGAGACACTTTTTTGGGTTGTATATAGAAAAGTAGGTACTCTATAAATATTTCTTTTACTCATGTATATGTGGCCTGTTTTTTAAAAATCATATTACTATAATATAACCTATCATGATATTTTTCATTGATATCTATTGAAATTGATAAATATTGATCATTTCAGGCATTGGTTTTTTTATCAACTGCACTGCCTCCTTACATCAAAAAGACAGAGGAAAAGTACATGTAGTGTGCAAGAAGAATGGTCAATTTCCATAAATTCCACATCATGACTGAATAATACTGAAAATCAGAAAACACTAGACTTGTTGAACAGTTTGTCACAGAAAAGCAATCTCTACAGTACACTGTTATTGTCAAATTGATTTTATTAATAAATTCTTGATAAATATTGATTTTTCTTGCTTTCTTTAATAATTACAAAAATATTAATTATAATTGCAAGTAACCCTGGTCATATATTAAAGAGGTTCGTTCCCCTGTTTTTGGGTAGCCAGTTTGGGTCACCTCTATTCTAGAAATTATGCATCATATATTGATTCTACCCATAAATTCAAATTTTATAATGCCAATTAAACTATCTTAAATAAAATAGTAATAGAAAAATTACATATTTACAGAGTTTAGTATGGGACTATATTTTGTGGCGGAAGGTTTTTAAGAAGAAAATGAGCATTTTTCATAACTCAGTTGTTTTAGAGTACCGTCACTTTAGCTTCCTTATTTTCAGTGCAAACAAAATTTCCAGATAGTTTGTGCATTAGGATATCTTCATTTTGTAACGAAAAACATAATTTTACAATTTTTCAATATTTCTATCGACACATATTGGCAAATTTAACTTATATTTCATAAAAGTCAAGGAAAAACGAATCCCAATTTTTGCCTAAAACCAGCTTATTTCATGCCATATCTCAAATTTTACATAATAGACCCATACTTTTTGTTTTATTTTCTGAAATTTTACGATTTTTCTGACAAGTTTATCATAATTTGAGAAAAAGTTTGAGACTTTTAAATAATTTCATTACATGTTGAATTGGTAATAGATAAAAATAGCGTTTTATCAGTGCTAAAAGGTCAAAATATCAATTAGGTGAAGAAATTGTCACATTTTTCTTTATGATAATTTTAATTTTATTTATTTTATATAGTATAAATTTGTATTTGGTGCCATGGTTCATTCCGATAATAAAATTTAGAGGGAAAAGCGATTTATGTGCAATCTGCACTTTCAGTGCAGAAAGGTCATATTAAATACACCGTAGCGCCAAATGAAGCATATAGACCCAAAAATTTTGTTTTGAATTTTGGTTAAGCTATGTGTGTAGATTTTTAAAAAATACTTTAGAAAAAAACTTTAAGACTTTTGATCGCAGGATCCAACGTCCTTAAAGGCATTTCTTATTTATTTACCAGCAAAGTAACAAAAACCATTATGAAACATAAATGTGTAAATTACAAACTTACACTT
>WFKH01011926.1:42172828-42192160 GCA_016163765.1 Magallana hongkongensis
CCCTTATATCAATAGTTATTGGTAGGGACAACATGTACTAATTTTTTCAATTTCAACAATTTGGTAATGATGACTGGTGTGAACAGAAACAACATTCTAACATTATTTTAATGAAATTCACAGCGTTTATTTATCTTATGAATGAAAATTAAAATCATGATCTTAGTCAGTGTTGCGTTTGAATTTCACGCAAATGACGCCGAAAGTGAAATGGGTCAGATAAAATGCAGTAGTGCAAGGGCATACACTTGATCAAATATATTGAAATTTTACATGTGTAACCATTATATTCCCATTATATCAAAAAGTGCTGGGAGCTGTATGAAATCGCTACGCATTTTAGATAAATACGCGTTAAATGTGGGAACTCCCTGCAAATTTCGGTTCATAGACTGTTTATGTTGAATTTAATAATTGTTCTTACTTGAATATTTCAAGCTCCCAGCACTTTTCGAAATTTTAGATGTTCACTTTACAAGTTAAAAACGGAAATAAATATATTTGTTTATGCTAAGCCCTTGCACTATGCATTTTTTGGTATTATTCCTGATCCAGCTATTTTTAGCAGAATCACGTGACAGGGTATTCCTTAGAGACTAAAAAATTGCTTATGCGATAGCAAATTATCTAATTTGTATAATGATAAAATATCACTTTGTGTAAAAAATTTTTGGAATAGAATATCAAGATTATTCAAAGGCTAACATGTTATGTGATAAATATCGCTATTATTTTATGGACGCCCTTAACATTGCTGAGTATCGATTCTCCGAAACACAAAACGTATTTCCAGGTTATATTTAGATTGATAAAACTGTGTAAACCTTAATAGAAACTGTGTTGAAAACGTTACAAAACAGGCGAAAATTATACATTGTTTCTTTATAATGCTGAAGATATATACATTCACCAATTAACATTGATAAAATACTTTAATTTAAAAAAAAATCTTTTAAAAATCTTGATTAGTTTTTTTTAGGCTACACCAATATAATTTCTTGTTCGTCGGGCATTCAGTGAAAATGGGTACGAGCGGACGAGCGATTGAAAAATAAAATAATTTTTTTTGGTAGTTAAAATTTTTAGGCGGTACACAACTTAATTTGAGTTATATTTCTTCTACTTGTCTAATTTATGAATTAAAACTAATAAAAACTTAAAAAAATAGAGCGGAAATAGAACAGAAAACAGCGCAGAATTTCCTTGATGCGGAAAATTAATAATAATATTATTTGTAATTTTTTTTGTAAATACAAGCGCGAGGTCCAACGAACAAGAAATTATATTGGTGTGGCCTTACTTATATTTACAAATGCTACTTTCAGAAAAACAAGAGGCCAAGTGGCCTTAACGGTCCCCTGAGTACCATAGCCCATTCACAAAATTGTCGAGGAGTCTCATAAATGCATTTAATTGAGTTTCATAATGGATTAGAAGATTATAATAATGTAATGACATCCACCTCCCTGCCTGAAATCTTTTGGAAAGGACTCTTAACCCTATAGTTTGGTACAAGACTTGAAGCTCTTAACAGAGTGTATGACATGCTATAGAAGAAGTGCCCAGATTCCATTCAATTTATTTAACCCACATATGTTAATTTACAAAAGAGGTTTTATGTTTATATGTCTTCATAGATAAACTAAAACAAGGTGGCTTGTATACTACTTATTACTTTACTATTAACAAGTCTATTTGTTTATCTTAAAATTTTTTAAAACTGTTTTTGTTTCAAATGATAAAAATACTTCCATAACTATTTTTATCATACAACTTCTTAATTACATTCTATTTAATGATTTATTACTAAATATGAACAAGCCAAGGAAGATAACTCCATTATGAAGAAGCAAGGGAAGATAACTCCATTAACTGTTATAATCCTCTTCCCTGAACTCTTTTCAAATGCTTTCACCTCTTATCGATAACTTTGATGGACAGCTTCATTATTTTTCTATATTCAATGATTAATTACTAAATATGAAAAATATGAACAAGCTAAGGAAGATAACTCCATTTGGAAGAAGCAAGGGAAAATAACTCCATTAACTGTTTACCCCCCCCCCCCCCCAAATGCCCTCCAAATGCTAGGTCCTGAACCCTGACTTAGGGGTCATGAATTTCACAATTTAGGTAGAGTAGTTCATAACCATGCATTCAGTTTTTTGCCCACATGTGTGGGAGTAAAGATTTTTAAGATTTAATACATTTTTACTATATGTCTATATTGGCCCCACCCTAGGGCCTAAACCCCTGTCCCAGGGGTCATGAATTTGAAAATTTAGGTAGACGACTTCATGGACATCATATCCATGCATTTACTTTTTCACAAATATATACGGGAGTATACAAGAAGATTTCCTAAGATTTAATACATTTTCACTATATGGCCATATTTGCCCCACCCTAGGAACTAAACACCTGTCCCAGGGGTCATAAATTTCACAATTTAGGTAGAAAACTTCATGGACATCATATCCATGCATTTAGTTTTTCACAAATATATATGGGAGTAGAGAAGAAGATTTTCTAAAATTTAATGCATTTTCACTATATATGGCCATTTTGGCCCCACCCTTGAGCCTGAACCCCTGACCCAGGAACCATAAATTTCACAATTTTTGTAGAGGGCTTCATGGACATCATATCCATGCATTTAGTTTTTAACAAATATCTATTGGAGTAGAGAAGAAGATTTTCTAAAATTTAATACATTTTTACTATATGGCCATATTGGCCCCACCCTAGAGCCTGAACCCCTGACCCAGAGACCATAAATTTCACAATTTTGGTAAAGGGCTTCATGGACATCATAACCATGTATTTAGTTTTTAACAAATATCTATAGGAGTAGAGAAGAAGATTTTCTAAGATTTAATACATTTTTACTATATGGCCATATTGGCCCGACCCTAAGGCCTTACCCCTGATCCAGGGGCCATGCATTTCATAATTTTGGTAGAGGGCTTCATGGACATCATAACCATGCAATCAGTTTTTTCCTCACATGTGTGGGAGTAGAGAAGAAGATTTTTGAAAATTTGGCTGTTTTTTGCATATTTGGCCCCACCTGTGGCACCCTGGGGGTGGTAGTGCCACCAATTTCACAATTTACATTCCTCTTACCATAGAGATGTTTCATACCAAAAATGGAAACAATTGGCCTTGTAGTTTTTAAGAAGAAGTTAAAAATGTAAATTGTTAACGCACAACGCACGACGCACGACGACGGACGAAAACAGATAGCAATAGGTCACCTGAGTTTACTCAGGTGACCTAAAAATAAACAATATATGCAATCACCTTTAATGCATTACTTTGGTGTAAATCATTTTTATCCAGGCTTTGCTGAAAGCAATATCCTAGGTGTAGACATGCAAATTGCCAGTATTTCTATAACTTCCATAACTGCAAAGGTAAACAAAAATCTGAACAGCGTCAAAGCAGGGGCTATATTAAACAGTTACACAGAAGGCCATGTTTTTTTCAAATCTCTTGTTTCTTTTATGTTTTTTGTTTTTGTTTTTGGGGTTTTTTGCGAATAAATTTAGCTAAATGTTGTTTTCTTTTTAATTATGTGTTTTAAAAACCCGACTATGCATTTTTGGCACATATACAATGTGCCGATAAACAACTAAAACTTCTCCTTGAGTAAAGGGTTTATTGCTCCTCCAGTGAGGGTGAAAACTGCAAAAGTACAAATACAAGTTACGGAAAATTGTACCATGTCAAGTCCAATCTATTTTTCACACTTTGCCAAATGATGAAAATTTTATCATGGAAAGGTTTAGGGTTTATACACAACTCAGATTGATAATAACAGTTTAAACTTGTAAGAACATATAGGAAAACAACCGTAACATTCTGCTAGTGTGACTAAATAGCATGTAATTAACAATGTTCCTAAATTTCCATGTTTTACATCATGCCTTTCACATGTTTTGATAAACCTAGTGAAGATGAACTGACATCTAAAGGGATGACAACAGAATTACGTAAATGCAAATTGGTAATCTGGGTGTAATTAAATGTTTTATAGAATGCTAAACAAAATACTTACTCCGTAGTGCGTAAATGAACATAAAAAATGAGTTGGGCAAAAGTGCCTCGAGCACATGTAAACACCGGATGAACTAAATAAAAAACAAACCAAACCGGACACATTAGTTCCGAATTCACCACATACAATGCACATGCAATTCCATTAACTACTCTACAATATTACTTATTAGGTTTGTTACTGACTGTTTACAGAAATTTGTGGGGTCGGTAAAGTCCATAGAAGGCGAGGCAGAGCCGAGCCTTTTATGGACTTTACCGACCCCACAGATTTCTGTAAACAGTCAGTAACAAACCTAATAAGTGTTTTGTTTTGTCGAGGACCTAAAGTTTGATATTTAAACAAACAAAAGATAATATATAACAATTAAATTCATAGCTTAATTCTCTATTTTTTTCAGTCGTCTGTGAAAACCTGGATGCCATTGTAGGATCGTAATATTACGTCACGAGCAAAGGGGGGTCACTCTAAATATTTGGGGCTTAAAAATTAAGGTATGGTTGAACGTTTGTGTAAAAAATCAGCTCAAATAACGTTACGCCCGCCATGTTGCTGTATAAATTTTGACGCTCGCCGTGTAAAGAAATTTATAAGGCAATCACGTGACACGATTCATCCAATGACGTCGAGACATTCTAGTCCGAGGCAAAACAAAGCACTATTATTGGGCTTCATATCGAAGAAATAGTTGATTGATTTCATAACGCTTGTTTCTAAATTCATTTTACTCTTGATTAGTTTAGTCGCTGACTGACGCTTTACCGACACTAAACGCATGAGAGAGAGAGAGAGAGAGAGAGAGAGAGAGAGTAAACTACACAAATGCATATTGACATTCCAGTACTTTGATTGTATTTGTTTCAGCAAACACTAGTTTTTTTTTAAGTGATGTGTCACTTAACTGAAAAAGGGAAACACTTGAGATGTCATGGTGATGAGATTACTTAAAAACAAAATGTATTATACGTGTATGTTATATAGCGAATTCCGGTTTATAGGGAAGTTTTAAATGGATGGAATGTGTGCAGTCTCCATCATGCGTAAATGACATCTTAAAATGTATTCTTTTGACACACTGATTTTATTGACCTTGTCAATATACTTGTGTGTCCTGGAATTGTGTCAAGGCTACGGTATGTACAATTATTAAAGCTTTACTACACAGTAAGCTTTTGATTAAATTACACCATTTTAACAAACAGGATGTATTGTACATGTAGCAAGTTTTAAAAAAAACGCTTGATTAAATGCATGCAAGTCATCTCAATATATTTTTTTAAATTGTGTTTGTAATACAAAAAAAACAAATTGTTATTTTCATTACAGCTATCAGAGTTGCATCCGTAGTTTTTTTTGATGGTTTTGTTTTGACTAGAATGGGTTTTCAGTTTGTTTATATAAAGTGCTTACGTATTGCTATAAATATAATGGTGAGTCAGACGTCGTTTGCTTACAAAAGTTGATTGTTGAATAACCGGTTTTGTTTTAATATTTGACTCACTCGTTAGTGACAGTTCTGAGTGTTGTTGTAAGGTCATCGGGAGGTTGTCCTCTTTGTATCATAATTTACGATTGTTTTGGCTTGTCACAGAATATCCCCGGAGATGTTATCCGTAGTTGTCTTTTTAGCTGATTTGATTTGCACTTTTGTAATCATATTTTTAAGTATGACTATATAAGGCAGCAGACATTTGCCTATGGTTTTGAGGCAGCACCAGTATAGTATTAGGTAATAAAGTTTATACTTAAAAATCCTGAAGCTCATAACCAGGATAGCGTATGGTTAGGAAATACATAAGAGAAAATCAACAGACTGATAGCGCAACACATTTTGATAGAAGAGTTGAGAAAAAAAAATGTTTTATTTAGTATAATTTCATTCTTTGAATATTGCATTTGAATATATTTACATTTAACATTACAACATATTTCCTAAAGTGATCATGGGATCGTACATGTACATGTAAATGATATACTAAGAGAAAGAGGGGCATGTTTAATGACAAAATTTCCTTGTGATGATATCTCTAAATATGGATTCGTCAGTTTTGAATATCGTTGGAGTGAAATTTCCGGCGCCAATTAGTTTGACAAATACTAAATTGTGTCATATTTTCATAAGTTTAGCTACAAAAACGTACCATTTCAATAAAGTAAGAAGTGTTTATAACACAGAAACGTTTTCTTGTTGGAAAGGGGGGAGGGTACTTAAAGCATCTTGTCACCTTCAGAAGAGAAAAAACTTGATCTAAAACAAGGAAGTCTGCTGGCAGAAAGACACTTGTCTCGGTGTGTTAAACTGTATGATGGAAAACAGTGTGCATAAAAGGAAAGAGAGTTTAGCAATCTAATTTGAACAGATCGTGTTAAGTTATATTGTCCTAACTATATGTTAGTTGGTAATATCGGCAAATTCGTATTTAATATTTACAAATGACCTTATATATATATATATATATATATATATATATATATATATATATATATATATGCGTAAATTTTCCATCAGAAGTAAAATTTCAAACACAAACGGTTTATGTATTCATTCGTCAACGTTTATATTTGCAGATGAGGGATATTCTTGTAAAAGTTGAGCCATCTAAAATAACTCCAAAATAAATGCAATCAAGGTGGTCTAGCAGTGTTTTTCATGTGGGGAAAAATCGGGATTCTTTTCTATCAATTGCATCCTTGAATTTATGTCTAGAAAATTAATCTGCATATCATTTTCCTTCCCTGAAATGAGTTTGTCAGAATCAATAAGCGGTTTATTTAAAAAATAATGTATCTATTATTTATATACTTTGATTGAACATTTCTTCAACAACGAGAATGCAAATTGGGGGGAGGGATTTAGAGTTAAAAAAAAAGGCCCACACAATGCTGGAAAGTCGTAAAGCCCTATCAAGCTATAACTATATTTAACTCTCTCAGTATTTCAAACCAAGTTCTTACCACTTTGAAACTTTAGTTAATAATACAAAGGGACAATCAAAAGTACGAAAAAAGATTTGTCATCGCGTTGTTACATGTAGCACGGCGCACGGTCAGGTTTAACTATTTTACAAAAATTTCATCACACAAAATTTTAACCAGATCTTTGTTATATGGTGCCAAATCAAAATAAAATTGATATCTCTAAATTAGGTAATATTACTTCATTTCATATGCTGAATCATGACGTAATATGTTGATCCGTTGATAAAAAATCAGTGATGCATCTGTAGACGACAAGTACTCCCAACTAAAAGGCAAAAAAAAGCACATAATGGCTATAAATTTTTGTGTTGCGCTTAGTAAAACACCAATACAAAATGCGAAAATGATGGAGGAAGCAGGAAACATTTCTAAAATGAGTAGATTATTTGTATATAAATAGCATAGGCGGTTTTTGAATGATAGAGACTCTGCACAGTGGTACAGAACTCACGATAAACATTGACGAAATGGAAGAGTACTCAAGGCAAAAGTGCTTAAAAATCACAGGCATACCTTGACAAAAGAACGAAAATACTGACAAACTGGTTTTGAACGTTATCAGAATCTGGTTCTTAAACGAAACAAAGAAAAACTCTCGACTAAAGATATTTCAAGATCACAGAGAGTTTGCAGGTACGCCCAACGTAGCAGGAAAACACGGGACATAATCGTTAAATATTAGCTAGAAGGAAAGGGCCAAAGTTTACGGTAACCAAATAAGCCTAAAACCATACAATCACAATCAAATAAAACAAACCGGTCTTATCTATGTCAATGAAGCTACGATTTTCAGACGGGCTGATCTGTATGAAAGAACTGGCCAGCTAGTGAACAAGAACAAAAATTAAACAATTGTTGGACATACGACGGACGTATTTATGTGAAATTCTGCGGTTCACGAGAGAAAACATAAGTTGATTCAAAGCTGTGCGTGCCAAGTCTCTTTAATTTCTAAACTATCCAGTGACACACTCAGAACCACTCTTTGAAAAAAGTAAAAGTGCGTTGATACGGTCGATATTAATGCACTTTCCGAAAAAGAAATGTTCAGGGTTCTGTCACAATTCTTAAAACCTTAAATATGATACATTATATTTCGTCGCTATAAGGATACCAAGTTTATTGTCACCCGATACATTCACTATTTTCCGAGGCTAAGCCTAGGGAAATAGTTGCTGACTCGGGGGACCATGATTTGCTATCGTCTTCATAGTCAGTAAATGTTTAGGTAATTATACCAGAGAAAACCATTATTGTCAGCGATGCTGAGTTTGCTGATAGTGAACATGTGAAATTATCGGACTTTAGATTAAATATAGCGACTGCGATACATGTAACACTTTCGGAGTTCCGAGTTTATTTGACAAACTACAATCAAGTTTCCCTCTTAATCCTTCATACAACCAAAAATATAATAAAAAATTCATTGGATAAAATTAAATTTTGGCAAAAGGATATTATGTCAGTAGACAAACAACATATCCAAACTATGGTCCAAACAATAACCCCTTCCTGCAAAATGTATGAGGAAATAATGACCTTTTTTAGCTATTCCAATTGTTCCGTAAAAGATCGATTTTCTGACTTTTTCTCGCTAACGTCCGCTAATATTCTTTTTTCCCATCCATGCCCTAATGTTAACCAAATTTGCCAATTTAGTACCCCTGTGATATTTTGAAAAAAAACGTACATTTTAGAGTGGCACTACGTGGTCAAAAAGCATGCGGTAAAAATAGTCATATGTGAAATAATAATCACACCATTCTTCCCTTAATCTTACCTCTACACGTAATAGATCTTCTTTAAAAATCTAAGCCCTCAGTTATGTACTGTGGTAAAGTAACACCATACCGATGAATTCGTGTTTGCACTAGGTGCACGATGGTCATGCAGCTTCAGAGACTGCTCATGAAAACCTCATGTGCAGAGTGTTAGGGGACTGTTTACAAAATGATTGTGTCGCTAAGCTAGTCGGTGAGCTGTATTGTGGAGGACAAACTGTAAGCGAACTACTTTACAACTGGGAAAGTGTATTTGAGTCCCTAGCACAAAATGGACCTCATTTTCCCCTACCAGAACCATCATATGCCCTCGTTAACCGCTATACCTAGATGGAACTGGATAGAGAAGAAATCATCATTCAGCAAACACACGATCTCTACATGTGCCTTTTCTTCGTGCAAACTTCCGGAAACGAAACTGTGAAAGGTATAAGATAATTCATTTGAGCCTATAAGGTTTTAGAGAATGATCCTAAACTGTTTCGTTATACTCACTCCATTGGAAAATTCAATACGATGAGTGCAATCCGAAGATAAAATCCATTGGACTTCTGAACTACATCAACACTTTCTCAATGTCCAGAAAATGTTATTATAAACAAGCCCCTTACCTTGCCTACAGATGAGCTGTGGATTTTTACAAATGACTCAGTACGCCAGTGTGGACTAAGCAACACTATGTGGGCCATGCGTGAGAGAAAAATAAACATTGCTAGATTTTTAGTGAAATACTCAGACAACACCAAAACTATGGGTGTCTTTTGAAATTGAAGCACTGTATATTCCAGCAGCAATCAAACATTTTAGTTCGTTTATAATGCAGTCTCTAAATCAATCACAAATACTTACAGACCATGTTTGGAGGTTTTTAAAAAGCTTAGTTGAAGTGAGTTTTCATCAGCTTAAGTGTAATCTCCTTTCAAACTCAATCGTAAATAAGAGTCACATTTAAAAATAAATTACGTAAATTCTGTTATTTACAAGTGAAAATAGTCATACTTATCTGTAAGGCATCATAATATCTAGTAATTTGTGAACTTTGATGTGCTTAGTTGAGCTGATAAAAAGATCGGTGGTATTGATATTGCTATAATCCCCCCCCCCCCCCCCCGACCCCCGAACGAACACACACACACCGAAGTGGGACGGGAACTGTATTCGCCGTTCTCAGGATTCATTATTCAGAAAGACACACATTACACCTAGTGTATATATTCGTACATTCGGCACTGTATCGTGTACATTTGTTTCATAACTCATTTTTAAATTTCATGGAAAACATCGACTGAGTGTTAATAGATTAAGAATTCCATTAAACAGTATAGAATCCGCGTGAAAATAGACTGAAAATGAAATTTAATCTCGTTCCGTTACGTTCCGTTACATACCAATATCGAAACGGGTAATGATATTTTTCGGAACGGAACGGAACCAGAGGAAAATTGCTTAAATGATAAGGAGGACTGCTTACATTGTAATTTTAAGGATGCTGTATCTGCGAATGTATTTGGGTTTTTTTTTTAAAGCTCTAATTGATATAGATGTAATTGTATTTTGTCAAGCTTAAACCATCTAGTAAGTTCTGTGGTGAAAATAGCTTGTATTTTGTTAATTTTAGGATGCTGTAAGTGCGAATGTGTTTGTGTTTTTTTTTTAAAGGTCTAATTGATATAGATGTAATTGTCTTTTGTCAAGCTTAAACCATCTAGTAAGTTCTGTAGTGAAAATAGCTTGTATTTTGTTAATTTTAGGATGCTGTAACTGCGAATGTGTTTGTGTTTTTTGAAAGCTGTAATTGATATAGATGTAATTGTCTTTTGTCAAGCTTAACCCATCTAGTAAGTTCTGTCGTGAAAATAACTTTATTTTGTTAATTTTAGGGCAATAAGTAATCTATATTTCTTAAAACATAGCGAACTTAAACATTTAAATTAAAAATCAATCTTAAATCAAAAGTTATAATAAAAACATTCATTTTTTTAAATTTCCGTTTCAGCCCTGGGTACCCCTTTACTGGTTCCGTTCCGCAAAGTACCAATAACCGTTGATACATAATGGCTAGGGTATTTAAAGGTCATCCAAATTTCTGATTGTTCGATAATTATCTTTGAAATTAAAATTATTCAACTTCCTTCTTCCTGTTTTCCCGAATAGTGACAAGTTCACGTATTAATTTAGGTTTCTTAAATATCTCAAAAGTCATTTGTTTTAAATATCACAATACTAAACAATTATTTAATGCTTGAGCAGTCAATAGACAGCTCAGTGTGTTCTATTGTCCGAGGCCAACGGCCGAGGGCAATATAACACACTGAGCTGTTCCCTGCACCGAGGGAAAAATATTCTGGTCTATTGACTGTTCAGGCATTAAATAATTGTTTTATTACCTTATTCCGTTTTTAGTTTATAGGGTTTACAATTTGTACATTACAGATGGTTTTCGTGCCATTATGCAATAAACTAAGATTGGGTTGATCTTTTACATGCACCAAAGCTGTTACATGCATTAAAACATCTCATTAAAGACATTAATTTACACGTAGAAGGGAGAGTCTTCAAACCAATAGTTTATAAATAGTCATTTACCTTATACGAGGCTTAAAGTTGCTGACTATTTGATACTCAATATTATTGAATATGGTTTCACTAGTAATAAAAACAGCGTCTATGTAAAAGAAACAAGCACTTATAACGTTACGTTACATTCCCATAGAACTATCGAAAGGATGCAGATCGTGACGTCAAAGTTAATTATGGCGTCATATTGTATGACGTACAGACAAGTGACTTTCTACACATCGCTGTGAAATTAATCGGGAAGCCTTATCATACCCGCGTTCTGAAATACGTTGCCGATCGCAGTCTATTGACCGGCGGTCCAATAGATCGCAGACTATTGACCGGCGGTCCAATAGATCGTAGACTATTGACCGGCAGCTCAATAGAACGGTTTCAATAGTTAAGCAAAACTGCATACACAAACAAAATAGACGCAAATATTTAATCTGTAATAAAACAACAAAATTCCTTTGATAAGTTAATAATCAGAATTATTTTCTCTAATCGATACGGATATCGTGACACGCTTTTGCAGCAATAGAAACTAAGAAACGATTAAACCATGACTAAAACGCCCAGTGATGTGTATCTAAAATAAGCTGTGAACTACATGTATCAAGTGTCAACCAAACATCCGGCGTACAGACTACACTGAAATCACTGAGCTACTGAGATCCAATAAACTGCATTACAGTTACGCTCCTGTAAGTCCAGTGATATATTTCCTCTCCTCTGTTCTCTTTGTGGAAATTTGTTATTCTTTGAACGTCAATTCTGCGAGTTATATTTACATCCACCAAGTATGATTCCCCCTATTTCTTGCGGAAATTGATTTTAATTAATAGCTCTGTATAAAATGACAGGACTGAAATCTATCGATCGGTCGAAACCTAAGCAACCTAAGGTAAATCACGGACTGCACGAAATAATCAAGATGATGTCCGACTCGAAATTTCATATCAGACGACTTGGCTATTTCTTTTATCTAGCATACTAATGTTCATTTACAATAATTTAGTCACTTTTATTTAACCCTTACGATTAATTCGTTTGTTAAATGAAGATGAAAATATAAACAATAAAATGCAGAAAAAAATTACATAACCCGCTAACGTGTGTATTTTTTCTGCAATGTCGCTACGTTCATATCCCGCATGAATCACCAAAGAAAGCGCTTTATCTTTAAAATCAAGCATCATATATTGTTTATTATAATGATTCTGCGACCTATTATCAAAGGGTTAAAAAGTCTTTAAACCATAAAATAAAATGAAACTTTCCCTGACAAAATGTATTTTTACAGATATTGGACTGAAGTCGAAATTCACATTTTAGATTGTAAAATCGTTTATGATATGGAAGTGTTACTCACTAATTAAAAATGTCAAAGGAGAGATACAATTTCTTCATTGTAATATATCAGTTTAAAACTCAATATGAATTTGCTCTATTTACAAATGTACAACTATATATTTTTTCAAACATATGCTTATTCAACTATGACCTCTGAAGTGTAGAAAGTTCAAATGACGGATGTCTTAATCGCACGCAATTTATAGGCTATATAATTGGAGAATCTAAATTAATTAACTATTATTCAATTAATTTAAAATCCAATACAATTATAGCCGTCTGATAAGGTCAGTACATGGTTTTAAAGATGATTAAAAAATATCGACCGAAAACGAAGTCCGATAAAATACATGTATTGACCGATATCAGAAGACTATAATTGATTTTTTTTAATAATAAATCGAAAACTAATTCTCTTTAAGATTAATTGTTCGGTTTTGCTATTGAGACGTCACAATGTCGCACATGCCAAAACCAGTTTTTTGTCTTGAAAATTTATTCTTAGTACAATTTGGTTTATACTTTTTTAAAATTTTTAGTACAGTAAGGTTTATAACGGAATTTAAAGCACGAATACGTGACAGTTATCGACCAATCATATGCTTTGGAAAAATACGATATTATAATAAAACCATCTTTTCATTGTTTTGTTTAAATATGATTTTTTCGTTTGAATAGGAGATTTGTAACTGATCGGAAAACTCAGGTGAAAAAATACTCATATTAGCAACGTTGCTGATGGGCGCATGTTATATGGCGTGGTTATATTTATAGAGGTCTGTCAACTATTTTTTTTTTATTCTAAGATATTACCAAAACCAAGTACCTGCATTTCTAAAACAGACCCGGATTACATTACATTCAAATCCAAAATTGTGCATTTTGAATTAGATGAACAATTTGATGACCCGAGTAACAACCAAATCATAGTGTCAAAATGAAGAAGATAAACTATCTGTTTTTTTATATGTTTCGTGAAAGCTTTCCATTGCTATGGTATGCAAACATATTCATACTTGACTTAAACATTGTTTTTCTTAGCTTTATGATTTCAGCAACTCGTGATATAAATGCAGCAATGTTTTTTTTTTTTCGACAATTTTGCGAATGATTGCTCATTAATGACATTGCAATGACAATAATGACAATGGAAATAAAGTTAGAAATGGTTTCATAGGTTCAAAACAATCCATTCCTATAAGATATAACTGATATTTCAACTACATGTATACAGCTCTCTCTCTCTCTCCAAAAAAAAAAACAAAAAAAAAAACAAACAAACAAAAAAACCGTTAGCATTCTTCAGCTGTAATAACATCGTTATACACCATTAGAATGCTTTTATAAAACGCTTCAACCGATTGGTCTTAACTCTTAAAGTCGTATATTTCTAGACACATATTTTAATATATGTAATAATAAATATATATAATAGTTTTGCTAATATTTAATGGTAAAAATTATCCGTTGATAAACGCTCTGAGAATATAGTGATGTTATCTTTACAGTGAATGTTGCCTTCAACAAACCAGCATTTCAGCAGAATCCTTTCAAACAAAATACTGATTTGTATGATGCCAGTAATGCTGTAGATGGACTGAAATCAAACCTTAAAGTGAAAGGAGGTCAATGTGTCTATTCAACCGGCGCCCAAACTGTCACCTGGTGGGTGAACCTGACTGGTATCCACAGCATCCATGACATCACGATCTACTTCCTGACGAACAATTGGACCTGGGGTATATTTTAAACTATAAATTATCGATAATATTTGTCATCAAGATATACTGTAAACGAAATATTTAAACATCCAAATTTCTTATTTTTTTTTCTCTCGATCAAATCAAGTCAAACATGTAATTTTCTTTTCTTTCGAATTGCATTTATACTTATAGTTAATATAGAAAATATTGAAAATACTTGAAAATGTTGATTATTGTCGTTATACTCTGTCCCGAGTTTTTGCTTCCACCACTTTTTGCTTGATATTTCGATAATCATAAAATACCTTTGTGCTCAAACTGCGTTCATCCACTAATATGAAAAATGTCCAGATTATCTGTTTTGAAACGCCCTCTCTACCGCTTTGGGTTTCAATACACATCCAAAAATAAAAAGTCTACGGGGATTTTGCATTGCATCAGCCATTAATAAGCCCGGATGATAACGTTGAAAAATTGCGCGAGGTATCCCTAGTACTTCCGAATGGAGAAAAGATGTAAACATTTCCCATTATAAATCTCCGTAAGAAATTTGTTTTCGTTCCTGTGAACTTTTATGAGTGAAAAATGATAATTGTTCAATAAAGATATCTTGGATATATTCCCTTTTATCGATTTCAACTGTATTTCTTTCACAGGTATGTGTATTTTTATTAAAAATCGTCAAAAAGTGATGGAAACAATAACTTGGGACAGACTATAATAAGTGGACGGGGTAATATTACTGAAATGTATTTTTAAAGAAATGACATGTTGACGTACGATGTTTTTTTATGTCTATATATTTCTAGAAAATTATACCTTTTTCAATAAAACAAGATTCATATTGGGGTCTCACCAGGTATGGTCACTAATTTTCCTTGTATTTCATACATGGATACACTATGTGTAAAACACAAATTTTAAAAGACACTATAATTGGTTGCTGTCTGTATTTTCATAATATACATGAACCAAAAATATCTTTGTTATAAAAGGCAGAGGTGCTATTGTTATGGAAATAAAAGTACCATAAAATGCACGAAAAATCTCTCTTTTTTTAAAGTCCATAGTTATGGCAATTTTTTCTAATAAAATTCAGTTTTTTAGCTTACCTGAGGCAAAGGCTAAAGTAAGGTTTTCTAATCAAAACTTGTCCGTTGTTTGTCGTCGTCGTAAACTTTTCATATTTTTATCTTCATCTCATTAGCCACTAAGCCAATTTGAACCAAACTTGGCACAAAGCATTATTGGGTGAAAAGAAAAGTTTGTTCAAATGAAGGGTCTTCTTTAAAGAGAAGATAATTTAGAAATATTGTAAAGTTGTATTTTTCAAAAATCTACTGAAAACCATTTGGTCAGAATAACTGAAACTAATGTGGAATCATCCTCAGGTACTGAACATTTAAGGTTGTTCAAATCATTATCCCTAAGGGTAGGATGGGTCCACAATAGGGTGAGTCGATTATTTACATTGGAATATAAAGAAAATCCTAAAAAATCTTGACCTCCAGGTGTAAAGTGGGGCCACAATGGGAGGGGGACGAATTTTTTTACATAGGAATATATAGAGAAAAATCTTCTCGAAAACCAATTGGAAGCATACTCAGGTAGTGTAGATTCAAGTTTGATCAAGTAATAATCCTCAAGGTAGGGTTTGAACACAATGACGGGGGGCGGGGGGGGGGGGGGGGGGGGGTCGAATGTTTGCATAGGAATATATCGATAGCCCCTGGGTCTATTGTTTTTATTTTAAGTTGCGTTAAAGTTATTGACATACAGTAGCGGCCAGACACAAAAAGTGACCCCGGGTCTGCCCTGTGTCTGTTCGGGATCTGGTTTGGGTCCACCTTTTGATAATTTGCGTCTGTTATGGGTTTGCTCTGGTTTGGCTCTTTGAGTCCGCTTAACGCACTGAAGTGTAAAGCTTGCCCGTCTTTTTTTCTTACCGCCTGTGAGCCTGCCAATGTATATTCAAAATATATGCTCATTTTCAGAACCGATTTATAGGTCTTCTTTCGAAGTCGATGTCTGCTTTCTTTAGCCGATCTTGGTCTTCTCTGTGTAAGCCTGGGGTCTGCTTAGGGTCATCTCTGGGTACGCCATAGCAGACCCAAAGCAGACCCTGAGCAGAAATTAAAAGCTTCTTACCATAGCAAAGGATCTCTGATTTTACTTAATAACGCTGTCTTAATACAGAGTATATACAAATATGATTGGCATGCTGATACCAAATTTTGAAATTTCTGTTTAGTTTTTTATGGAAACACTGTGAAAATATAAATAAGGCCTACTTTTTATTGTTTTTCTTTCTCATTAAACTTTTTTTCATAATATATTCTGTCTACGAAACCCCAACTTGATGAAATTATTCACAATGTGTTTTCAAGTAAGATAAAAAAAAATGTCATTTTGACATCTTTGCCACCCGTTTCCACGGCAACGGGACCAGGTAGCAACACATCCATAGTGTTCAGCTTTTTTAACCCACCAAAGTCTATCAAAATAAACAGTTTAAAGAAAATCGGCAACTCTGTACGAGCACCGAATTTTGATTCTTACATTAAAGTTGTCTTAAAACTTGTAAACAATATTTGTTACATGTAATGTATCTTAACAGATACTGATTAATTAAATATTGTAGGTTCTTCTAATGCCTACACATTGGAATCTCTGGGATTTTCTGTGTATATCTCCAATACGACAAATAAACTACAAGGAGAACTGTGCTACAAGGACTACAACTTTACAGGGAGCACCATACCTCCTGTGTTTAACACAGCGTGTCCTGTTCATGGACAATATGTCATTTACTACAACGAGAGGCTGCCTAATGTTACCTATCCTGAATATTACTCTCTATCTGTTAAAACCAATTTGTGTGAAGTTGAAGTGTATGGTTAGTGTTTTCTTCTTTTGTTTTTAAGTCACTCAGGTGACCTATTGAAATTGGTCTTCGCCCGTCGTCGTGTGTCGTGCGTTACATGTAACAATTTTACATTTTTAACTTCTATTTGAAAACTACAACGCCATTTGTTACCATTTTTAGTATGAAACATCTCTATGGTAAGAGAAATCGAAATTATGAAATTCATGGCTCTACCCTCCATGGAGCGCCACAGGCAGGGCCAATAATGAAAAAAAAGAAGCCAAATTTTCAAAAATCTTCCAAAAATCTTCTTTTCTACTCTCAAACATGTGAGGAAACAATTAAATGCATGGTTATAATGTCCATGAAGCCCTCTACCAAAATTGTGAAATTTATGGCTCCTGGATTAGGGGTTGGGGCCAATATGGCCATATAGTAAAAATATATTTAATCTTGGAAAATCTTTTTCTCTACTCCTAAATATATTTTTAAAAAACTAAATGCATGGTTATGATGTCCATAAAGTTCTCTACCCCAAATATGAAATTTACGACCCCTGGGACGGGGGTTTAGGCCCTAAGGCAGGGCCAACATAACCATATAGTGAAAATGTATTAAATCTTAGATTTTTTTTTTCTTTACTCCCACACATGTGGGGAAAAAACTGAAGGCATGGTTATGATGTACTAGAACTCCTCTACCTTAATTGTGAAGTTCATGGCCCCTGGGTCAGGGGTTCAGGTCGTGGGGGGGGGGGGAATGTGGTCATTAAGTGTTAATGCATATAATGTTTAAAAACCTTATTCTCTACTCTCACATATCTGTAGAAAAACTGACCATGATTATGTTAACCAGGAATTCCTCTACTAAAATTGTAAATTCCATGTCCCCATGGGTTGTGACTCTTGGGCAGGGCCAAAATGGATGTATACTGTTAATGCATATAATGTTTAAAAAATATCATCTCTATTCCCACACACACCTGTTAGGAAAACTGAATTAATAATTGTGTAGACGAGGAGGCCCTCTACCAAAATTATAAATTTCATGTCCCCCGAGGTAGGGGTTCTGACTCTAGGAGTTCTTAATGCAGGGTGTGGCCAAAATAGTCATTTAGTGTTAATGTATATAATGTTTAAAAAACGTTTACTGACACAAAATAAAAACTGAGTGCATAATTAGACATAAAAAACATTAAGCTGTTATCTTTAATAATATTTCATGTCACATACATGTACATGTAAGGCAAGGGTTATAGCCTGGAGGGGGTGAGGGGACGGGGTTATATTTGTCTGATTATTTTATTCTGCTCTGGAATTTTAATGAAAGAATGAGTAAATTCAAATAATTTTTTTAGAAAAGAGAAAAAATGAAGCTGTCTATCAAAGTTAAGATATTGTGAAAGCATTCGGAAAGATTTCAGGGGGAGTTAATGGGGTTATCTTCCCTTGCTTCTTCATAATGGAGTTATTTTCCTTTGCTTGTTCATATTTCGTTATTAATCATTGAATATAATGTAATTAATAAGTTGTATGATCAAAAGAGTTATGCAAGTATTTTTATCATTTGACCAAAAACAGAACCAAAACAGTTTTTGAACTTTCTAAATAAACAAATAGACTTGTTAATAGTAAAGTAATAATTGGCTAACCAAAATCACTGATAAGCAGTACAGCAAAACTCGTTTATAGCGATTTTCAAGGAAACATAGACAAAACTTCGTTATAGCCGTAATTCGTTATACATTTTTATTATACTTTCATGTTAAATAATGAAATCTGATTGGTTTAGACGCAGTTGACAATCCGTTCTAATACCCTCAGCGTTAGCAACACACTTGGCAACGGGCTGATAGAACGAATTGTTACATGCGCGTAAATTATGCGCGTACGGTTCGTCGTATAACTCACGTATTTTTTATATAAAAGCAGTAAAATTTGCTATAAAATTAAGACATTCAGTATAATAAAATAAATAGTGCCTGTTTGGGAGGGTACCAGTTGAAATTGACACCCCTCGAAAACCATTGTC
>WFKH01011926.1:42201851-42227433 GCA_016163765.1 Magallana hongkongensis
AAATAACTGTAAGACAAACATATTTGCTTCTATAACCTTTCACAAAATATCCATCAGTAAACCGATACAGATAAAAGACTTTAGAGCCCTCTGGTCCCCTAATTTGAGGGGCCAGCCTCTTGTCCTTGATATTAAATAAAAGCTCTTGTTATTATAAACTATTTTTGCTTTACATGTTTTAACAAAATATTTTTCAGAAAAGAGATAAACAAAGAAAACCTCGAAAAATAATGACGTTTTTTTAATCTCAATTTTCGGGTCCAGGCGAGCTTCAACGCCTTTTGATTCAGACAAAAATGAATGCCTAAAGACACATCTTCAATCTTTCGTCTACAATCCCTGAAAGTTTGAACTCAATATCTTCAATCGTAAAGGAGAAGATCCCAGGACAAGCCGACCCTCTGAAAATCGCTAAAACGTCAATATCTCTGAAACGGATATGACGTCATCAAAATAAAAAAAATGCGTATAAAGTTCAGATCATTATCTATTATATCTAAAAGTTTCATGAAAATCGGTTCAGTCGTTTTCGAGAAATCGCGTGCACAAAATTTGTTGGAAAAAAAAGAAAAATAATGAAGAAAAAGAAACAGAACGAAAACAATAAGGTCTTCCGTTGGAAACGGAAGACCTTAACTAGATACGATCTCGTTACGAATAACGAGTAGGTCTTCCGTTCAATTTTTTAAACGATACGATTTAAATAATAATAACATTTCAAAATTCCCTCTCAACCCCTCCCTTCCAGATAATGTATATGATTGTCAATATTATTTACAATGCTTAACGAAGTGTTTTGCTTTTTCACCTACAGCACATTAAAGATTTAAGATTTTAATTCCCTAAAATCCCAAATTACGTCATCAATGGGTGTAGTAATGAGTTTTACAAACTGATATTTTTTACGATCAACAACTTTGCTTCTATAATAAATTAAAAAATCTTGATCGTTTTTTAGTTATGTGTATGAGATTTTACGAGTGTCTTGGCCCCTAATCTAAGGGGCCAGCCCCTTTTTCTTGAGTTCATTCGAAAGGTCTCACGAATACTAACATTTTGTGTTCTTACACCTATCTTAAATTGTTGTTCATTTTTGAGATACAAATGATTAAATATTTTAGGGGCCAGTCCTGTAGATCCTTAATGGGGACAGAGATTGGTGTTTTGATTAGTGGAATCGATTATAATCATTAATACAGACATTTTCTCTTCTTCAATGCTTAACAAAATATGTCTCCTTCTCTAGATATATCGCGTCAAAGTTTAAGTACTTTGGGCCCTAAAAAACCCTAATTACGTCATAATTGGGCGTGGCAATTATTTTGTCTGATAGATATTGTTACAATCAACAACTCTGCTTCAATAATGCATGATAAAATCTTGATTGTTTTTAAGTTATTTGTAAAAGAGTTTACGAGAGTCTTGGCCCCTAATTTAAGGGGCCAGCCCCTTTTTATTGAGTTCATTCAAAAGGACTCACGAATACTAACATTTTTTGTTAAAATTGTTGTTCATTTTTGAGATACAAATGATTGAATAGTTTAGGGGCCAGCCCTCTAGATCCTTTGTTGAAAAGACATTTCAAATACTGACATATTTTGTTCTTACACCTATCAGAAAATTTTGTTCATTTTTGAGATACAAATGATTGAATATCCTAGGGGCCAGCCCTCTAGATCCTTAATGGGGACAGACTTTGGTGTTTTGATTGGTGGAATCGATTAAAGTTATTAATGCGAACATTTTCTCTTCTACAATGCCTAACAAAATATGTCTCCTTCTCTAGATATATTGCATCAAAGTTTAAGTACTTTGGCCCCTAAAAATCCCTAATTACGTAATGAATGGGCGTGGCAATGATTTTTTCTGATAGATATTGTTACGATCAACAACTTTGCTTCTATAATGCATTACAAAATCTTTATCGTTTTTAAGTTATGTGTAAGAGACTTTACGAGTGTCTTGGCCCCTTAGATAAAGGGCCCAGCCCCTTTTTCTTGATTTTGTTGGAAAGAACTTTTAATTCTTTACCACTTTTGTTATATATGTCTTAACAAAATATCAACTGATAAAAAGAAACAGATCAAAGCGTGTGAAAATTTTGAAAAAAATTCGTACCCGATTTTCGTGCCTAGGCGAGCTCCAAGAAATGGCGCCACTGGCGTAAAACAAATAAATAGGGCACAACTTCAAACTATAGTCTACCTATCCTGAAAATTTCATAATCATATCTCTGATAGTTTCTGAGATCAGCTCTGCACAAAATAGGTCGTAAAAAACTACAAAATGGCCGATAAATCGGTACCGGAAGTGACGACAACAAAAATTTCAAAAACATATTAAATTCAGATCATGCCTCATTATGTGTGAAAAAATGGTTGAAATCGGCCGAATAGTTTTCGAGAAATCGCGTGCACAAAATCTGGAAAAAAATAATAATAATAATAATAATAACTAGATACGATCTCGTTACGAGTAACGAGTAGGTCTTCCGTTCAATTTTTTAAACGATACGATTAAAATATTAATGCAATTTCAAAATTCCCCCTCAACCCTCCTTTTTAAGATAATATATATGATTGTCAATATCATTTACAATGCTTAACAAAGTGATTTGCTTTTTCACCTACAGCACATTAAATATTTAAGATTTTAGTTCCTTAAAATCCCAAATTACGTCATCAGTGGGTGTGGTAATGAGCTTTACAAACTGGTATTGTTACGATCAACAACTTTACTTCTATAATGCATTACAAAACCTTGATCGTTTTTAAGTTATGTGTAAGAGACTTTACAAGTGTCTTGGCCCCTAATCTAAGGGGCCAGCCCCTTTTTCTTGAGTTCATTCGAAAGGTCTTACGAACACTAACATTTTTTGGTCTTACACCTATCTAAAATTGTTGTTCATTTTTGAGATACAAATGATTGAATATTTTAGGGGCCAGCCCTCTAGATCCTTAATGGGGACAGACATTTTTGCTTTGATCAGTGGAATCGACTATAATCATTAATACAGACATTTTCTTTTCTACAATGCTTCGCAAAATATGTCCCCTTTTCTAGATATATCGCGTCAAAGTTTAGGTACTTTGGTCCCTAAAAAACCCTAATTACGTCATAATTGGGCGTGGCAATGATTTTTTCTGATAGATATTGTTACGATCAACAACTTTGCTTCTATAATGCATTACAAAATCTTGATTGTTTTTAAATTATTTGTAAAGGAGTTTAAGAGTGTCTTGGCCCCTAATTAAAGGGGCCAGCCCCTTTTTCTTGAATTTGTTGAAAAGGTCTAACGAATACTATCATTTTTTGTTCTTAGACCTATCTAAAATTGTTGTTTATTTTTGAGATACAAATGAATGAATATTTTAGGGGCCAGCCCTCTAGATCCTTAATGGGGACAGACATTTTTGCTTTGATCAGTGGAATCGACTATAATCATTAATACAGACATTTTCTTTTTTTACAATGCTTCACAAAATATGTCCCCTTTTCTAGATATATCGCGTCAAAGTTTAGGTACTTTGGCCCCTAAAAAACCCTAATTACGTCATAATTGGGCGTGGCAATGATTTTTTCTGATAGATATTGTAACGATCAACAACTTTGCTTCTATAATGCATTACAAAATCTTGATTGTTTTTAAATTATTTGTTATAGAGTTTACGAGTGTCTTGGCCCCTAATTAAAGGGGCCAGCCCCCTTTTTCTTGAATTTGTTAAAAAGGTCTAACAAATACTTACATTTTTTGTTCTTACACCTATTTAAAATTGTTGTTTATTTTTGAGATACAAATGAATGAATATTTTAGGGGCCAGCCCTCTAGATCCTTAATGGGGACATACATTGGTGTTTTGATTAGTGGAATCGATTAGAATCATTAATACAGACATTTTCTTTTCTACAATGCTTAAGAAAATATGTCTCCTTTTCTAGATATATTGCGTCAAAGTTTAAGTACTTTTGCACCTAAAAATCCCTAATTACGTCATAAATGGGCGTGGCAATGATTTTTGCTGATAAATATTGCTACGATCAACAACTTTGCTTCTAGAATGCGTTACAAAATCTTTATCATTTTGAAGTTATTTGTAATAGAGTTTACGAGTATCTTGGCCCCTAATTTAAGGGTCCAGCCCTTTTTTCTCGATTTCGTTGAAAAGAACTTTTAATTTTCTACCACTTTTGTGATATATGTTTTAACAAAATATCAACTGATAAAAAGATACAGATCAAAACGTATGAAAATTTTGAATGAAAATTCTTACCCAATTTTCGTGCCTAAGTGGGCTCCAGGAAATGGCGCCACTGGCGTAAAACAAAATAATAGTGCACAACTTCAGACTATAGACTACCTATCCTGAAAATTTCACAGTCATATCTCTGATTGTTTCTGAGATCAGCTCTGCACAAAATAGGTCGTAAAAAACTACAAAATGGCCGATAAATCGGTACCGGAAGTGACGACAACCAAAATTTCAAAAACATATAAAATACAAGTCACGTTCCATCATATGTGAAAAAATGGTCGAAATCGGTTGAATAATTTTCGAGAAATCGCGTGCACAAAATTTGGAAAATAATAATAATAATAATAAAGAAACAGTACGAAAACAATAAGGTCTTCCGTTGGAAACGGAAGACCTTAATAAGAAACAGTACGAAAACAATAAGGTCTTCCGCTGGAAACGGAAGACCTTAATAAGAAACAGTACGAAAACAATAAGGTCTTCCGCTGGAAACGGAAGACCTTAATAATAAGAAACAGTACGAAAACTATAAGGTCTTCCGTTGGAAACGGAAGACCTTAATAAGAAACAGTACGAAAACAATAAGGTATTCCGCTGGAAACGGAAGACCTTAATAACTAGACACGATCTCGTTACGAGTAACGAGTAGGTCTTCCGTTTGACTTTTGACTAAAATTATACGATGATTTATCGGTAAAACTTACGATATAAATGACTGAATATTTTAGGGGCCACCCCTGTAGATCCTAAATGGGGACATATATTGGTGTTTTATTTAGTGGAATCGATTAAAATCATCAATGCAGACAATTTTTCTTATACAATGCTTAACAAAATATGTCTCCTATTTTAAATACATTGCATCAAAAGTTAAGGACTTTGGCCCCTAATAAAGTTATAAATGGGCGTGGCAATGATTTTTTTCAAACAGATATTGTTACGATCAACAACTTTGCTTCTATAATGCATTACACAATCTTTATCGTTTTAAAGTTATTTGTAATAGACTTTACGTGGGTCTTGACCCCTAATTAAAGAGGCCATCTTGTGTTTTGGTTCATTTCATACAAAAGATCTTACAAATACTAACATTTTTTGTTCTACACCTATCTTGAATTGTTGTTCATTTTTGAGATAAAAATGATTGAATATTTTAGGGGCCAGCCCTCTAGATCCTAAATGGGGACGGACATTGGTGTTTAAAATAATGGAATCGATTATAGTTATCAATGCAAGCATTTTCTCTTCTACAATGCTTAACAAAATATGTCTCTTTCTCTAGAAATTTTGTGTCAATGTTTAAGAACTTTGACCCATAAAAATCCCTAATTACGTCATAAATGGGCGTGGCAATGAGTAAAAACAATCAAGATTTTGTAATGAATTGTATAAGCAAAGTTGCTGATTGTAACAATACACATGTAGCTATATGGATTAAAATCATTGTTGAGGTCATTTGTTACGTAATTAGGATTTTTTTAAGGCAAAGTCTTTTCATTCTCTCCCCCCTTTGTAATCAGGGATTTTTTCTAGCAAAAATTTCAAACTTTGATACAATTTATTTTAAGAAGGAAACATATTAGAAACATTGTAGAAGAGAAAATGTTTGTATTAATTATTCTAATCGATTAAAACCAATGTAGGTCTTAATAACGGTTACGAAAAGTGGCCCCTAAAATTTTCTATCTTTATTATTTTGAAAATGAAAATCACATTTTCCGAGATTTAAAACTAAAAATCCTTAGTTCTTTAGGGTAAAATCATTAAAAGCTCCTAAAATCAATAACGATAATATTACATGATGTCTTCTAAAATATGTTTAAACGTATTTTCGCCTTCAAAATATTTTCAAGGAAATCAACCCAAAACATCAGAAATATTTGGGGGGTTTTTTCATCATTCGTCTGAAATCAGTTGAATCAAATTCTATTTAAAGTGAAAAAAATCAAATAAATTTAAGTTTCTGTCAAATAATCTTTTGATGGTATGTTCATATTCATTTTTGCAATGGTTTGCACTAACCACGTCAAGACTTAAACATAAAATAAATTGGTCATTTGATAAAAACAAGTCGCTGCGTACATTTACGACAAAGTCTGAGAGGAGAGCATCATTTATATAACTGCAGTGAATTGATTTACACACTTTTATAGTATCTTAAATGCAGGAAGCAATTTCTTAGTGACTTAATTGAGAGAATACATTTCTACAGGGTTTTATTATTGTATGTTTAATTTAAATGGTACACGTTTCTCACATCTGCTTAAAACAATTTTTTCCATTAAAATTTTAATTTACAGTCTGCATTTTAACAATTCAACATTAGTATACAGTCCTTAAAAGTTACATACCGGTAATTGTTTTTACTATATTAAATTATAGTAGGTGAAATTTAAAAAAAAAAACCAGTACGTTCTTATTTTCTTTATTACAAAATATTCAAAGGAAATGTTATTTGTAATCTTTGTCACCAGTTAACACATACAAGGACTCAAGATACGACATTTTCTCAAAATACTAACAAAATACATAAAATATCTTTTTTTGTGATACAGACATCTTTGAAACTGCGTAAAGGAAAATGAAAAAAAAACAGTCTAGAAAATATATTACTGAAGTGTAACTGTAACTAAGTTTGGATTGCTCGATTATCGGTGCGATAATTGAAAGTACACCTTGATAGCTTCATGATAACTGAAATAGACAGGAACCTTTACACCCTTTACAGATATTCCTTCGGTGACGTAAATGTGATCTAGGATAGTTCCTCCTTCAGTTGTGGAAAAGTCAACTCTTTGTTCAAATCCTTTTCACTGTAGAGAATTTGTCCTTTCGATCTGGCATCTTCATTAAAATCTCCAACTACAACACACTGTAATCCACGTTTTTGGAAAACATTTATGACTTTCTGAAGGGTATCTAGAAAAAAACCAACATTAAGGATGCATGGTCGGTAGATCACTAATAAGGCAATGTTCTCTTTGCAAAGTTCTAGCGCCATACCCTCAATATTCTTTAAAGGAAGTTCATGAACTCTGATATTTTCGTCTTTTCTTTGAAACACATCTATTCCTCCGCCTCGGGCTTGGCTTAATTTCCGAAAAGTGTTTGATGAATCATCATAACACATTCCTCTTGAAATGCTGTAAAAATTAAAGCCCGGAATTTCAAATTCTGACAGGTCTTCCTGGTTTCTGAGCCACGTCTCCGTTAAACATATCAAATCTACCTGTCTGAGCCTGTTGTCTGATTTGATGTCCTGTATATGAGCCCTTAGACTTTGCACATTAAGTAGAAGAATCGTTTTGAATTCTTTATCCTGTATTTTTCCTATTTCACCCATTACGCTTGGAACAAATCTTTGCATGATGCTCAATGCTGCTTTAACATCTGGATCAGCGTAAATTTTCTTCTTAAATTTATCTTCATCTGCAGTCTCTATGAATAACCCAGCCTTTGAAGTCACTCTACTAATGGCTACATATGCCTGACCTGCAGCAAAAGTACGATCCAAATTGACCACAACCTTGTCTACTGTCATTCCTTGCACTTTGTGTGCTGTGCATGCCCAAGACAATTTTAGGGGAAATTGGTGTCGAACTACATTTTTGTTATTCTTTTCCTTGACATCTTCTTGAATTCTTTGAATCACGATCTGATTTCCGTGTGAGGCAAGTGTTCCATGTAGTTTACCAATTTCTTTACTGTCGAATATCACTCCAACTCCTTGAATGTTTTTACTCTGATGATCTTTTGCAAACTCAAAGTGTGATATATAACCCATTGCACCATTTACAAGTCCATCCTCGACATTCATATTTCTTGTAAGCATGACCCTTGCATTCACAGCTAAAAGCAGGGAAGATGACAATCCATCTGTTTTGGTTGTGATTAATGGTTTGTCACGTAATTTTAACCTTCCTGTTGTCTTGTCCTTCTGGTAATCCTCTGCATCTACCTCTGTCAAATCTGTACAGCATGTATGCAACTTTTCGAGATTGAAATCGTTTACCTCTTCGTTTGTAGAATAAACGTGCAGCACGTCATCTGGACCTTCTCTGATACAATCTCTCAGTACTGTCAGAGCTTCATTCGATATTTGCTCATCAATTGTTCTAACACCCAAAGAATTCAAAACGGCAGCAAATTCGACATCCTCCCTCTGACGCATTATTTCGTCTAACTCAATGATTCTGAAAAAGTCTAACCAATAGTCAACAGGGTATGTGTCATTTTCCTTATACAATCTCTCGTCTTTTCGCTGCTTTACAGGAGGAAGCTGGTAGAAATCGCCTACAGCTATGACTGAAATGCCACCAAATGGTTCCTTGCATTTTTTAATTTGGACGAGTCGTTCGTGTATGTAATACATTAGGCGTGTAAAGATCATAGATACTTCGTCTATTATCAAGATTTGCACATTCTCTAATTTGGACCTTATTGCATTTAAAGTTTGTTCCTTCAAGGGCTCATATGGAATAGGAAGTGCTTTTTTAAGCGAAAAAACATGGTGAATTGTGTTTCCTCCAATGTTAAAGGCAGCCGTTCCTGTGAAAGCAGTTAGAAGAATGGACAAGGCATTAGGTATTGGCAATGTCTTTCCAAGCAGCCTTGATGCTTCATAATGAATAGCTTTGATTAAGTGACTTTTCCCTGTGCCTGCTGCGCCTGTTATAAATATATGGAATGGAGATGTTTTTTCTTGAGATATTTTCTTCAGACACCATTCACGCACTGAATAGAAGACCTCTTTCTGTTTATCATTTAAGCTTCGCAGTAATGGTAGTATATCTTGTCTTGAATTTGAAGCTTCCCTTATCTGATATATAAAATCTGAAGGATCTTCTCTTTCAACTTCTTTAGTTACTTCCTTAGTTCTAATGTCTTCTGTTTCCAATATTGATTTCTGAATTAAACACTCTTCTCGCTTCATTTCAGCATCGGGACAAAGACTTGCCCATGCATCTTCAGGCTCGCCAATCATTTCAAACAATTCTTCAGCATTTTCAATTGCTCCCTCATTTTCCGAAAACTGATTTCGATGGTCATTAACCACATCCTTTACTGCGTGTAAATCGCTACTTAATTTGACAAACCCTTTGCTATAAAATGACTCGTAGAGATCAAAACCTGGTGGTTTGAGTTGACTTTGACTAATGTAAGGCAGAAATAGCTGTAGTATCGATTGAAAATACTTTTGTGGTACATTTTCAGCATTGAATCTTGGGTATCGTATGACAGCTGGTTTACCTCTTGTTCTTTTCTGGATGTAACCTTTTCCATTTCGCAATTCGTACACTCCTTCCTTTTCCCCCTGTGGAATTTGAGATTTTGCAAGTACCCTGAACTCGGAGAAGAACTCTGCAAGGCACATCTGATTGAAATTGTCTGTCTGTGGGCGATTTTCATATCTTTCTACAATATTCGTCATCCAAATATCTTCCTCATCTTCATTGCCTTCATAGTCGTCTGAATGTGATTTTTTTCAGCTGTGAAAGAGGCTTGCTTAAGCGTGTTGGATTGTCCCCAACAGGAATAAACACTACTTTCCTCGAGCATTCCTTCATTTTCAAATTGCATACTCTGTACACAGCCTCTTGTGCACTGACTTCCCTGTGGTTTAAATAAGTTGATCCTATTTTCTTAATCGTTTGCTTTGCACTAAGATTTCCTTCTGTTGCCTCAATTTTGGTTTGTTTTAATAACATGCCCATTTCTCGTTCTGATTTGGAAATGTACGAAATAATGTACACAATGCAACTAAATGGGTCAAGAACATACTGAATATCCATGTTGGCATCCCAGCATTTAAGGAGGCATTCGTTGTATTGATTTGTCCACATTTCAACTGGGTCTCTCTTCAAAATAGTTGTTGTTCTTGATGTTAGTGCTCTATGTGCAGTCTCATAATCTTCTTGCGACAGATATAAATCTGTGAATATCTCCTCAGTTGTTCGAGGTTCAGTCTCAACATCAAGAACTTTATTCCACACCTTAAGTAAAATATCCTTTGCTTGTTCTGTATTCATTTAAATGTTGGTGTGAAGATTATCTTCATCTTCCTCACATCGTTCAGCTATGAAAGTTCTTTCTGATGGTGGTCTTGGGAAGTTGAACCTGCATTCTGTTCCCTTTTTTTCTACACGATTTAGAGTGATTCTTGCTATGTTGTTGAACACTTAACACAGTCTGTCTTAGTTTTTCCTGATCATCTTCAGATGGTAAAGAACAAGATACATACTTGTCAATGAACATGCATACACTTTCCTCACTGTCATCCCCTAATTTAGGTGCACCTTCAACCCAATATAAGCAATGCATATGTGGGAACCCCTTTGTTGGAATTCAACTCTTACAAAGTAGTCCACAACATCACCTATTGGATTGGCTGGTCCCAGAATGACCTCTTTTTGGAATACATGAAATCTGTGTTCAAACATTCTGGCAACAGTGACTGGATTTCTTCTCAGAATTTCACTTTTTTCAGACCAGTCTAAATCAGATGGGTTTCTATTGTCATCCTCATGATGCAAAATGCAACCCACTATTTCATTCCATCTGAATTCAGCAGCCGAAAACGAACAAAACCATGTAGGGATTCCTAACTGTCGCAGCATTGCAAAAAGATCTCTCTGTGTTGCCGACCAATACGCATGTGTTCCTCTTATTGGTTGCATAAATCGCAAGGCTTCGTCATTTCTGAGAAGTTTTGATAGCACAGTTGGGTCTTGTAGCATGTCTGATGTCACTAAATTTCCATCGTTTGTTTTGGACAAAGACTTCCGTATTGATATTTGTGTTTTGTCAATCACCTGTTTTAATTCTGACATAAATTGCGCAAAAAAAATGTAATTTGTGTCCTTTGCAAATCTATTGTCAGTATTCATAAGCCTATTGTTAAAATATCTAGAAAGTGTTATCCTTTCATCTCTCTCTTCATTCCAAGAGAATTTGCCAGATGGGAATAAATGTGGGAATGACTTTGCTTCGTTTCCTTCTTCTTGTAACATTCGAACAGGATTTTGTCTTTCACCTGGTGCAATATTATAGACATCATCAAAGTAATGATCAAGGACTTCTTGCGCGATGTCAACAGGTTGTAAGCATGTGTCAGTTGCGACTTGCTGGTTGTGATTTTCCTCTATTTCTGGCATTTCTTGATTGCCTTCACAAGTTTCGATACTATCGCTCGTCATTTTCAGTCCAACTACTGTTAATAGAAACGTCTTGGTACCATTTGTTGTTTTCTTTTAAAAATTCAAGAGCAGTCTTAATGTGTCTTGGACATACAAACTGGTATTCAAAGTAGCCTTTATATGATAGTTTGCGTTTGAGTTTCACTCTCAGTAACAGATTTTCATCAACGTTCAGTGGCAAACTTGTTGTTTTCTTTATATTTGACGGAACACAAACTACCGGTCCGTGCACATTTCTTTGACCACCTTGCGGAAGAGCCATAACTTTCATGAAAGGAATGTGTAAAGCAATGAGGTGTTGTTCTAAAGAATTCAAATCACTAAGCTCTGGTGGAATTTGTTCAAGTGACATTTTATTAATGTGGAATTTTTCCACTCATTATTTTTCTGTGACATGTAAAACACACCCACAAAGACGATCTGTGACAGAAGTCTTTACACGATACGCCGCATTGGTGAACATATTTGTCATCGATACATTGATCTGCCACATTTTTTGCCTCTTGATTTACCGTGTACATCTCATGTTTACATCCACGGACTTGGTTTTCAAACATCAAACGATGACAACAACAACATGTGTACTCAGGTCCTTGTTTGACACTATTTTTAAACAAATTCACTACTTCTACATCACCTTTCAGCTTTTCCCTCCGTTCTTGTTTATTCTTTAAAACGGTTTCTTTTTTTAGTCTTTTAGCGTCTGAACTCTCGAATGGTAACTTTCTTTGCTTGCAACTTTAAGTTTCTCTCTGTGGTTTTCATCTAATTTGTACTTTTCTGTACTTCTTTTTCTGACATTTTGCTTATGCAGCTCATCTAATTTGTACTTTTCTGTACTTCTTTTCTTGACATTTTGCTTATGCATTTCATCTATTTTGTACTTTTCTGTACTTCTTCTTTTAACCTTTTCTTTGTGCATTTCATCTAATTTGTATTTCTGTGTACTTAAACGTTTCACGCTCTCTTTGTGTAAGGTATCTACTCTGTACTTAGTTTTGCTTTTGCTTTTCATGTTCTGTCTGTGTGACTGATCTGTCTTGTACTTTGCAATGCTTTTCTGCTTCATGGTCATTCTATGTTCAGCATCCAGTGCATATTTCTGCACACCTTTCTGTATTAAATTTGTCCTGTAGTTTTTGTGATACCTTCCTTTACTGGTTTCTTTAGTCTTTGTCCTAAACGCCTTATCATACATGTACCTCATTTTTTTCTTAGCAAGTAACCGCTTTGATTTCCTGGGTTCTTTGACTTGTTTCGAGAAATCTTCACTTTGTTTTTTAGATATTATGTTGCGTTTCTCTCTCATTCTTTCTCGATTGCATAATCGTTTGTTATATTCAACCATGCCCTCACCTCTTCGTGCCAATGATTGGTGTTGTAAATTAGTTGACCTACTTGACACCATTGTGACAACATCATAATGATTCTGATCTTTATGGTGCAAATAAATTGACCCTGATTGATCAATATCTAAGTCTGGATCTACCATTCGCCCCGAAAAAAGAACCCAGCGAGTATTTGAATATGTGTAGATATCGGTCTTAAGCAAATGAGATAGTCCCAGAATTTCCATTTCAGTTGCCCATGTTCCATTTTCAATCATACGGGTGTTTGCAATATGGTTCTCAACAGAGTCTTCTTCGTGTCTTAAAAAAGGTTTAAAACACAACTGGTTTTGAAGTAAATGATCACAAACTGTTGAGCGAATTACCTCATGATAGTCTTGTGTTTGTGTCAAACTAAATGAAATTGCCTTAAACAAACAATTTCCATCCTGATCTATGTCTCTCATCTGTACTGGCTTGTCCATGTTTACTACCTCATCCGCCACGTCTTTTGAATTCTCAACATATGAACAAAAAATTCCTAAAGAATTACACAAATGCTGTTTCTTCACATCCGACAGAGGCATAAAATTAAAACCATCATTTTCACTGCAAACATACTCAACATCATCATGTCTGGATAAATGAGTGTTTGGTGTGGTAAAGCAACTCTCACCTAAATGTACTTCTGTAGAATCTGCATTTTCAGAAACATTTACAAATTCTCTGTTTTGCTGTATTTCAACGGATATTTCCTTAAACTGAAATTGTTTTAATGAGCAGTTCACTCCAGTAATTTCACATTGCACAGTATCAGAATACCTCATCGATCTGGCTAAAGTCACAATATGATTGAATAATTCATGGATTGTCCTGTACAGAAGCCTTGTACTCCTTCCACTTTCACTCAGATATCCTTCAATTGATCTAGAATGGGAATCGAATGTAAAATACCCTCTAATTCTTTTCCCTATTAAAAACGTATTTCCACCAAAGCAAACAAAACATCCATCTGTGTCCGTAAGAGCAATATGAAGAGCCTCTAGAATTGGATATGCATTGAAGTCATCATATTGAGGTTCAACACTAGATAGATTGATCAGACTAGCTAACGATTCATTTGCTTTGAACTCAAATGTCTGACTGAAACACTCAAAAAACTGAGGCAATTCATCTACCAGAAGATATCTACTTACAATTGTTGAACTGTGTTGTAAGTAAGTATATAACTCATTCCCTGTAAACAAAACAGTGTTCATGTCTCCTTTATCCCAAAAACTACTATCCTTAATTCTTTGAAATGCTACTGCGGCAAGACAATTTGCTACACATTGTGTTCCTGCATTATCACCAAAAATTATGTCAGCTTGATGATATGATCCTTGAACAGAAAAACAAACCTTATCTGTTGTAAATGTATTGTCATTGGTTCCATCATTATTATCATGATCATCACTGCCACCACCACCACCATTATCATCATCACCACCATTTTCATCATCAACATCATCTTTCTCAACATCATCAACATCATCATCATCATCATCATTTTTCATATATACAGTGTTTTCATATGATTTCCTTTCAGTATACTTTTTAGTTCTCGTCAAGTTTCTGGGTGCATCAATTGATATCCTGCTGGACTCATCCCCAGTAAAGGAGGATGACATACCCAGCTGCGCCTGACCTGCTGAGCCAGACACGTGCACGGTGTCCGGCTCAGGTACCCTCGGTGAGGTACAAACCCACGGTGGGGAGTCAGGGGACGGTGCCATGCCGCCGTTTCGGGCACACAGACGACTTCCCTGAGAAGATGCAGAACTCAGGGCATTTGGATGCATTCTCCCACGAAGAGAGGCCTGCATCCTGGCCAGGGGTTTTTCTTCGTTCAGAGGAAACCCCATGGAAACCTTCCCCGGAAGATTACCGAGGGGAGCTGAGACAGCTCTTTCTACTGCCCCGCAAGAGGCAGCAGAATCTTGGAGAGGTTGATCTCTTGAATCAACTGATGCGATTGGGTGTTGTTGCCTTTTGTCTCTCATTCTCTGCTTTTGTTTTAGGCGTTTGACCCTTTCATTCATGCCCTTAGGCTTTCTTTTAGACATCTGAAAAACACAAACAAAAAACTTTACATATCCTGCCAAAGAATTAATTAACGTAGCTAGCAGTTTTGCTGCCGTCACACTAGGATAGGACGTACAGAGTTAATCATCATAGCAAACCCATACATTTTCTTTTTAACGATAAATGATCTTTAGAAACATAAACTGAAATATTTCAAAAAGCTTAAATGCAGTTTATACCAACATTTATAATTATCAAGTGCTAAAAATTCAAAGACGTGACATACATTGTCACATTTTGTTCTATAAGTCATGAGAGTGCATTGAAACTCTTCTATTTTAACTTAAATCATGTTTAGACAAATTTGCTCGTGCTCTGCATTCATAGTTTTTTCCCTAAAAATTAATCAACAATAAAAAAAATGTAAATTAAAATTTGTGGAAGGGTGGTCTCTACTCTTTTCTATATGAACAGGTGTCCTTAAGTAGTAGTCATACAATAAACTTGTTTATTTTAACCAGGTAATTACCTCCTATAACCCCATGTGAAAAAGGGCTTCACTCACAATTGTAATCTTTGGTTGAATGACAGCATTATGCCCATCTTAAATTATTTTTCGAAACAAGACAGACCAGAAATTTTAAACACAATCAAAGGCTGGAACGGCCATAAAGGCGTTGTGCTGACATTTTATTTTAGATAGAATGATATCAATAAATTGAATTTCTGTAATAATAGTCGTATATCATATAATATTAGAATAAAATAGTAAATGAATTATGTTTTGTGCTGCTTTAAAAACAAAAATCAGTATAATTCCTTATAAAATAGGTAGTGATGCGTTTATAATACAATAACTCATTATGGTTACAAAAATCGAAAAAATTTCAAAGTTCAAAAATAAATTGTTTTCTTTCTGCTTTAAACAGTCTTTGAAAAAATTTCACAGGTTCAGAATTTGAGTACATTAACAGTGTGTCCCTAATTATAAAAATAAAACATACTTTTATTTATTTCAATTCCCGTTTGAAACAAGATTACATATGGTATTGTTGTTTACAAACAAATCCACAACACGTGCTATCTAAAATGCCTGACCAAGGTGGCAGGGGATAGTTTTTTGGGTCGAAGAAATGTGAGGGACATACTGCTCATATATGTGATCAAATTTTTCAGTCGATTTTTAAATTTGCTAAAATTGGTTTGCATGCAGGGGACACATGGTCCCATCTTTTGAGAATTTTAAAACAATTTCAGAATTAAACAAGACAGTACAACTTACATATAACACTATATAGAATAGCCAGGGACGGTCTCAAATTTTAAAAAAAAAAAAAAGTACCCTTTTTTCACATTTTCACGGGTTCAGCACCACGCTGCAGTCCCGAGCAACTGCCGTAAACTACCATAGGATTTGTTGCTTAATGTATACAGTGTTTCGCATTTTCATTTCATATCTGATGAAAAGTGCTACCAGTATGAAAGTGTCATATATCAATGAAATGAAATGGACATTACCTCCTCTATCCGCAAATTGAATGCAATATATATTCTAGCAATTTATACCCCTCAAATAACCAGCCAAACCTCAGGTTCTCATTTATTTCAAAACTTGACCGGGTCTTTGTTCGAAACTATCCCCTGCCACCTTTAACTTTTTAAGTTTGTTTTAGAGTTTGTTTCTAACCAAAACACTTTAAAATCAGAAAGTTCATGCAATTCTGAGTAAAAGTTTTTAAATTTGGTCTGATTCCATTGAAAAATAAAAAAGTTATGGCTGTTTAAGGATCCCCCCTTTCCAAGCTGAATCACATTAACCTGTTTCTGTAAGGTTTTCAAGATATGTCATGACTTCTTTCAACCCAAAAGATATTTTTTCTTGCAAAATCAGTTATAAAAAGAAACCTTTATCCCTATAAGTTGTAAAAACATTGAAATATTGACATTTAGTACCCACACATAGGAGAATTCAACTCATATGTATCACCTATCCCTCTGCAAATGGGAATGAGAAAAAACACACTATTACTCCTTGCAATCATCTTTCTTTGTTTCTAAATGGTACTGACAGGTTTAAAAACTCTATTGGAACATAAAAGCAACTTATTAGAAACACAAAACCTTCACTTTCATCTCTTCATAAGGAACAGGTACTTAGAAAATGGCAATCAGGCATCTTACCCGGTGAGTAATTTCCCAAATATACTGAACGGATGATGATGAAACCTGATTACTTTGTTTATTCTTTAACCAATACCTAAAGATCTAGATTTATGTTATTAAGATTGAAATACATGTATAACATACAAAGAAATACCAAATTTAAACATCATGACCACAACCCCATCATGAGGTGGGAATACATGCAAATGACAAATGTTTAAAAAATGCACACAAGTTCAATCATTCTTCATATATTTTTAATAAAGAAGAATCTTCACTTTATTTACAAGTTTTTTTGTAATTATGGGCATTTCTGGTGCAGTGGTTCTTAAGAAGATTTTTAAACATTTGTCCTACGTATTTTTATGTTAAAATTTGAACCCCTCCGTGGGCCACAGTTTTACTCAGGGGGCAGATAGACAGACAACAGACGAGGGATCGGTTAAACTCATTTGATTGAACCTTCGGTTCAAATGAGCTAAAAATGAGGAGGGGGTATACATTGTAGCCTGAAAAATTGTAATCATTTTGCACTCCTTGAATTGTCAATTTTTTTTTTTATATATACATCACAGTTTCATTTATCATGTTTAATATCCAGCCAACATGCATACTAATACAGTTTATTGCTACAAGCATACTATGCTTACGAAATTTAAGTTCATTTCCTAAAATAGAACACATATCAAATTTAATATTGCCATGCCGCAATTTCCTTGAAGATGAAGTTAAAAAATGTTAAATTGTTATACACAGGATGAAGCTCTGCCATTCAGTCAACTGAATGTTAACTGAAAGGTCTGGAAAGGTGACTGAATGGCAGAGCTATGCCATTCAGTCACCTTTCAGTTACCTTTCAGTCATATTTCAGTTGACTGAATGGCATATTTTCATCCTGTGATAAGACGTTAACAATTTATTAGTTCGTTAACAAACTTAACATTTTTAATGAAATTTTTTTTTCTAGTGACCTTAAACTTGCCCAATGACCTTGAATCAAAATCATGACACACCTTTAAGTTATGACAATCTATGTGTGATGTAGGAACTGCCAATGTTCCTCCATAAGAAATATATTAGACCTGACACAATTGCAGACAGACATATGGACAAGGTGACTCCTATTTACCACCAAAATTTTGTTTGCGGGGGATATAATTACATTTTCACTACATGGCTATATAAGCCGTGCCGAAGGGCGTGAACCCCTGAGCCATGAATTTTATAATTTAAATTCCTCTTATCCTAGAGATTGTTCAACCCTGAATAGTAACAATTATAGTTTTCAAGAAGAGGTAAAATTGTTTACAATTTCACACATTTGCAAATATTGCTGATTGATAAAAGGTCATCATTTGATATTGTCAAATACCTCATAACTAGAATTTTCAGCTGTTAAGTGTAATCATAACAATTTTGGTCAAAATTTGTTTATTTCTGTTTTTAATGTTTATAATACAGCTTCAATAAGGCATTTCTAATATTCAACCGAAATTTGAGTCCCAGTCATTGAGTAAAAAAACAGGACTCACAATGCTTTATTTTGCAAAAAAGCTCAGGTCAGGAATGTTTAAAAAAAATTCCATGTTTAGACTTAAAATGAATGTCACAAATACTAGAAACTGTTTACTTAAGTTCAAAACAATTAGAAGATAGAAAAATCATTTTTAAACAGAACTTTTACCATTATATTGAACCAATGTAAACAACTAGATGTGTCGTAACAGCATGTAATGCCCCCACAGGCGACCAAAATTTCAAATGCCAAATTTAATATAACATTTGTTTAATTGCAGACTTAAGTTATAAATCCCTGAAAATTACTCATTTCTTCAAGTTCAAGAGGCAAAACTCTGTCAAAAATCAATCAACTGACCTGTATTTTCTAATAAATTAACCTTAAATTATATGAAATATCAACTTTTAATATGCATCACTTAGAAAGTTAGATGAAACAAAGAATGTCCCATTTTTTCTAAGTTCAAGAGGCATAACTTTGTCAAATATCATTGGACTGGAACCAAGTTTAAACTTGACCTGTATTTACTAATAAATTAATCTTATATGAAATATCAACTTTAAATATGCTAGTTCAAAAGGCATAACTCTGTCAAAAATTATCCAATAGGAACTTATTTCGATCTTGATCTGTATTTTCTTGTAGATAACCTACATATTAAATATCAGCCTTATATATTCATCCCTTCAAAAGTTAGAAAGCGGAAACTGAGAATTTCTCTTCTTTTTTTTTAAAGTTCGAGGCACAACTCTTTCAAACATCATCAGACCGGAACCAAATTTGAACTAAACCTATATATTCATAAGACACATCCATATATCAAATTTGAGTTGAATGTCTGTAAAGATTGTTAAGATAATGATCAGAAAGTCAGTGATGATGGAATGACAGAAGGATGGAATGATGGAATGAGGAACTCTACATGCCCTGCCATTTTGTGGTGGGAGCATAAAAACATGACACAAGCCTTGTGGAATTGTGGGCTGTATACCTTGCTTTTAACACTACAAAAGACACTCAAATTATGGTTTTTCCTTAGAAATGCATTACTTAAGACAATGTAGAGAATAAAAATAGAACAAGAGGCCCATGGGACACATCGTTCACCTGAGGAACTATAGGTATGACAAAATCAGCTTAATGGAGTCATAATACAAACTATCTGGACAATGTACAATAGTAAATGTAGATCCTATTTAAATAAAATCCATTCTTCCCCCTGGATATTCTTATGTTTATAATCATTAGTCCCTTTTTTAAATGTTTATTCTGTTTGGGATTATATTCCAAATAGTTTATTATATCCCATTTGGGCAATTGATCCCAACAGTAAACCTGAACATTGCTTGGAAATGGGCACTGTTAATCACAGCGAGATTCATCGAGACTTAAAATTTTGATGGATGTCTCTTCCGAATCTCAGACCAGTGCCACACAAAGTGATTCAGGAAAATTTGCCCCAACTTCGGCCGGCTGTTACAATAGAAGTAGGCTGAATTAAATCAACTGCCCGCTTCAACATTTAACTTTGAACATCCTTTTAACTCCCTATGAAAATAAAACATTAGTTTCCTACCGTTAATAGGTTTATATCCCACAAAATATCAACTTGTTTATTTTCAATTAATTTCCACATGCATTCACACCAATCGCAACTTCTCGGGCCTTTCTGGCAGGCTCGGAAAAAAACCTCGAATGTTTTACCTAAGCATCCATGACAACCCCCCATTTTATAAAACTTGATATAAACACAATACATTTTACGATCTGTTGAGATGTGAGCTAGACTTCTTTAAAGTCAATAATATACCCTAAAATATACAACAAAGGTGACACATGACGATGTCTAGCCAATACTTATTTTAATGGAAAGCGACTCCATCTTGTATAAAATTCTAATATCCGGTGATGTTAATACATTCGAGGTGTTTTTCCGCGACTGCCGGAAAGGCCCTAGAAGTTGTGATTGGCATTTACACTTCCAATACTGAAACATTCCAGTCAAGGTCATAAATAGCATGTTTCAAAATATGTTGTACTTTTAGTTTTATATAGAAAACTTTACCTGGACAAACAGAATCTTTACAGATGCATTCAAATGTCAATTTATTTTGTCAAAAGCATAAAATGTGGAATTTATAGAAATAAAAATGGAAATATAGGTATTTATAACTTGACCCTTTAAATATATAATAAAATATTGATAAAATAACAAAGTGGAAACCTTTCAGTACGACACATTTTGAAACAGGCTATTTATGACTTTGACTGGAACTCTTCTGCATGGGAGAGTCGAATAAATGTGGAAATGAATTGAAAAATAAACAAGTTGATATTTTGAAGGATTTTAACCTTTTAACGGTAGGAAACTAACTTTTATGTTCATAGGGAGTTAAAAGGACGTTCAAAGTAAAAAGTTGAAGGGGGGAGGTGATATATTTCTATCGAAAGAGCTGGCCGAAGTTGGGGCAAATTTTCCTGAATCACTGTGTGGCACTAGTCTGAGATTCGGAAGAGACGTCCATCTAATTTTTTTAGTCTCGACAAATCTCGCTGAGATTAACAGTGCCCATTTCCAAGCAATGTTTAGGTTTACCGTTAGAATCAATTGCCCAAATAGGATATAATCAGGGACGTATATATACTAACAGGATTAGCAACTCTCACTAGTGTCACCGAATTCACACGCGGTATGTGATTTCGTAGGTCATTTTTAACTTCATATACCTATGATGTTACCAGGTATATCGTTATAAAGCCTTTAAAAAACTATCTTAAAATTATTTTAGAATTGTTATTTGTACTTTATAACCCTGATCTGATCATGATTACGACGGAGTTTCCGAGATTATGTAAAAATCAATTTTTATTTTCTTTATATCTAAATTAGTTTACAGCATATGATTAAAATTGTATAAAAAACCTATCCCATTTAACAAAAGGAAATAAATAATCTAATAAAAAACGACATATTTCACAGGGATTGAACAGAGTTTTAAAAACTTGTCAAGACGCTCCTGCTATTTTGGAAGTAAACATGAGCATGTAGAAGTTTCCAATCCCATTAGTATATACATCCTTGATGTAATAGACTATTTGGAATATAATCCCAAACAGGATAATCTATGCACTTACATTTGATTTCACTTGACAAAAAATGTATTAATTTAGCAGTAGAAAAAATTAAATGAAACAACTTTTGATAAACAAGTTTTCTTTCTAAAACCCTACCCTTAGGTGGCACGGGACAGTTTTTTTTGATACATTTCATTGTAGCCAGGGGATGTGTGTCTTCGGAACTCTGTAACTAGAATTTCCTCAGTTCCCATTTCTGTCACTTGCAATTTCACTGTGTAAAGTCAACACAACAGTCATAGCCGCGGTTTCGCATTTTACTTCTGATTCTCGTGTACCTTACATATGGGGCCTACATGTTGCATGTCAATTTCAACAAGAGACATCCCTCTAACTAATGATAATCATTAAAAATAATTTCATGAATTTTAGCAACACTCATAAGCCTTCAAGTACAGCAACTCTCAATTTTACAAAAATATTGACGGGTACTTTATCCAAAACTGTCTCTTGATTGATCACTCTGTATATATCCAAAACGTCATAAACTATGGACTTGCAGAAAAACTTGCCTACCAAAAATGTATATACTAATGTTTTTTTTTTACTTTTAAGAGAAGTTTAAACAAAAAATATTATCCTTCCATTTTCTGCACTATAAGTTTATATCCCACTTGGGGCATTTCTTTCCATTGAAGCTCTAATTTAAAGCACAAAACAGCTGTCAGTTATGTAAACCCCGAACACAGACATTAACACAAAAAATAATAAAACAACACAGCACTCAGCAATTTTCTTTAAATTTTGTTTGTGTATTTTTATTGTAAAACCTGATCAACTGAAGCCTGAAGGTCTCCGCTGTACATTTCAAAATGGCGCGTGCATTTAGTTATGTAAGTTAAAATCTGTGTTTTACATATATCCCATATACTTACAATAAGTGTGGTGCAGACAGTCTCTTTGTAGCTTGGTGTAGGTATCTCTTGACAACTTAACACTTTTATGAGTTTGGCAGGGATCTATTAAATTGCTCAGCGTCACACAGGTCAGAAGTGACAACTTTCTTCTTTGTAAACTAAGCCAAATATAGAACAATAATGCTGATTGGCTGATTCTCGAGTGTTGGTAAAATGGGTATACGAAAACCCGGGCCGGCCGGGACTGATAAAATTAAATTGAAATTTTGGGCTATGTTATGAACGGTACATGGGTATTCAATGTCAATTCTGATACAAAACAATCCGCAAGTGACTCTGAAAAATAGCATAAACCTAATCGTATCTGCTCGGCCATTTCCGCTGGCGAAAAATTATTTTTTGCTAGATAAAACGACAATCAAAACACCTCGCTCTTTTCCGTCGCACGCTAGAAAATTTTAAGATTTCCGCGGGATATGATCATTTAGGGAATAAGGAATAATTATTACTTTTATTTATGTAATTTTCAGCAATCGTACGATAAAATACATGCATTTGAATATAACTAAGCAAACCCGCTTGCACTTGAAATTTATTAAACTGCACTATATGCGTACAAAACGTAAATATTATGCAAATAAAGCATTTTAAATAGTATGATTCTTTCTATTCCTTATGGGAATTAATTGTAATTCACAGCTCTCAAGAAACTGACAGGACTGAAATCTATATGATCCAGATTTATGCAGTCTATCCATTTCCTGGGGAGGGGGGTCTGAGACAATTTGTTTTGGTTTTATTTTATAATTTACATGTAAATTTAAAGAAATTTGAATTTTGCAGGAGGGGGGGGGGGGTTGACCCCCATTACCCCCTCTAGATCCGAGCATGTTATCGATTGGTCCAAACTATCAGCAGCCTGAGAAAAATCACGGGTTGCAAGAAATAACCATGATTATGTCAAACTCAATCTTTTATATGTATGACCGAGATTGAATCGATTTCAACCATTTTTCACACAGAAGATTGGACGTGATCTGAATTTTTTTTTGGATTTTTTAACGGTTCTGGTTTATATGATCATGGTTTTGTAATTTTTTACGACCCACCTTCTGCACAGCTGATCTCAATACATATCAGAGATAACATGTATGGCATTTTCAGGAAAGGTAGACTAAAGTTTGAAGTTTTAAGGTACAATGTATATACCTATTGTAGTTGTTTTACGCCAATTTTCATTTCATACGAAAGGTCTTACCAATACAAACAATTTTTGTTCTTACACCAATCTTAAACTGTTATCAAATTTTGAGATACAAATGATTTAATATTTTAGGGGCCAAACCTATAGACCCTTAAGGGGGACAGACATTGGTGTTTTGATAAGTGGAATCGATTTAAATTATCAATACAAATATTTTCTCTTCTAAAATGCTTAACAAAATATGTCTCCTTCTCTAGATATATTTTGTCAAAGTTTGAGAACTTTGGCCCCTAAAAATCTCTAATTACATCATAAATGGGCGTGGCAATGACTTTGTCAAATAGATATTGTTACGATCACCAACTTTGCTTCTATAATGCAATACAAAATCTTTATCGTTTTTAAGTTATTTGTAATAAGCTTTAAGAGTCTATTGGCCCCTAATTAAAGGGGCCAGCCTCTTTTTGTTCATTTGAAACGAAAGATCTCTCAAATACTAACATTTTTTGTTCTTACACCCATCTTAAATTGTTGTTCATTTTTGAGATACAAATGATTGAATATATTAGGGGCCAGCCCTGTAGATCCTTAATGGGGACATACATTGGTGTTTTGATTAATAGAATCAATTTAAATCATCAATACAAACATTTTCTTTTCTACAATGCTTAATAAAATATTTCTCGTTCTCTAGATATTTTGTGTCAAAGTTTGAGAACTTTGGCCTCTTAAAATCCCTAATTACGTCATAAATGGGCGTGGCAACGAGTTTGTCAAATAAATATCGTTAAGATCAACAACTTTGCTTCTATAATGCATTACAAAATCTTTATCCTTTTAATAGACTTTACGAGTCTTTTGGCCCCTAATTAAAGGGGCCAGCCCCTTTTTCTTGATTTCATACAGAAGATCTCTCAAATACTAACATTTTTTGTTCTTACACCCATCTAAAATTGTTGTTCATTTTCCAGATACAAATGATTGAATATATTAGGGGCCAGCCCTCTAGATCCTTAATGGGGACAGACATTGGTGTTTTAAATATCGGAATCGATTATAATTATCAATACAAACATTTTCTCTTCTACAATGCTTTACAAAATATGTCTCCTTTTCTAGATATATTGTGTCTCAGTTTGAGAACGTTGGCCCCTAAAAATCCCTAATTACGTCATAAATGGGCGTGGCAATAAGTTTTTCAAAAAGACATTGTTACGTTCAACAACTTTGCTTCTATAATGCATTACAAAATCTTTATCGTTTTTAAGTTATTTGTAATAGACTTTACGAGTCTATTGGTCCCTAATTAAAGGGGCCAGCCCCTTTTTCTTGATTTTGTTGGAAAGAACGTTTAATACTCTACCACTTTTGTTATATATGTCTTAACAAAATATCGACTGATAAAAAGATATAGATCAAAATGTGTGAAAATTTTGATTTGAAATTCGTACCCAATTTTCGAGCCCTAGCGAGCTCCAAGAAATGGCGCCACTTGCGTAAAACGAAAACAATAGGCACAACTTCAAACTATGGACTACCTATCCTGAAAGTTTCATATTCATATCTCTGATAGTCTTCGAGATCAACTGCTCACAAAATGGGTCGTAAAAGTTTACAAAATTAGCAATAAATCGGTACCGGAAGTGACAACGGCAAAAATTTTGAAAACAAAATAAATTCAGACCACTTGTAATCATCTGTGAAAAAATGGTTGAAATCGGTCCAACAGTTCTCGAGAAAACGCTTGCACAAAATTTGTGGAAAAAAAAAATAATAATAATAACTAGACGCTTGTTGCGAGCAACAAGAGGTCTTCCGTTTGAATACACCTTAAAAAGACTATAGAGATAGTTGTTCTTTTCT
>WFKH01011926.1:42237433-42254872 GCA_016163765.1 Magallana hongkongensis
TAAGCATATTGTTAGGAGAACGGTTATTTCCTACCCGCAGTCGCTAATTGTTTTGTGCACACAGTCATTGAGATCGGTGCATTTCTTTGATGCCGGCAAAGCGAGCCGGCGACCTCTAATGCGATCGTATTACAGGGGTGCTTCGGCGGCATGACTTTGATGCCGGCGATGCTACGAGCGTCTGAATTTAGATAGCTGCTGATAAAAAAAGACTGTCACAAAGCAGGAAATTAACGGTATTTCTAACCGGGCTCTATATTTGTACTGAAAAAAAACCCCGATATTATTTTGATTTATGATAAAATTTAAACGGAAAACATTTTAAACCATCATTTTCAAGATAAAATCGTAAAACAAACTACAGTTAAAAAAGAAAAAAAACATTCGACACTCGGGGAGTGAACCCGGGTCGCCTGGGCACAAGTCCACCACTCTAACGACTGAGCTACGCGGACTCTCGCTTCAAAACTTTGGAGCCTAAAATCTCGATAATGCGTGGATCGATTTTAAAAGGGATTTCATATTCTGAAGTTTTGAACGCGTCTCTATCGACTTCAAACATTAAAAAAATTCAGATAAAAAAAGTTGAAAAATGACTTATTTTTGTTTCCTTCCGGTGACGACCGGAAGTTACGGCGGACATTCGGATATGCAAAGTGCACTGCGGTTGAAAACTCTCTACCATTCCTGAAAATTTGAAAGTTTTATCTTAAAAACCTTTTGAGAAAAATCTTGAACAAGCAAAAACATAAAATCTTCAAAATCTCGGGAACGGAAGTGACGATCATAAAAAACGCACGTGATTTTCTTACAAATTTTGTCCTGAAAGAGATCTGAAAATTTCATGAAAATCGGCTGAAGCGTTTTTGAGAAAACGTGACAGAAAAAACAACAAGACGCTCGTTGCGAGCAACAAGAGGTCTTCCTTTTGAATACATCTTAAAAAAGACTATAGAGATAGTTGTTCTTTTCTACCATTTCTTAAAACTCTTTAACATAGAGCAAAACCAATACCGGATATCTAAAACGCTATGTAAAAGTCAAACTAATATTGTAAAATCCGTATTGTGACGTATTTCGATCCTCGGTCGCTTCGCGGCATCAACGACATTCCGCCGCAACAACAGTGAATCAGGATCTAACGATGCAAATGCATTACAAATATATAAAATAGCTAACCGGGTTGAAAAACAATTATTTTTCATATCTATACATGTACTAACATTTAAAATTATTCTCATGTTTAGAATGACTTTTGTCAATAGTATGGGCGAGAGAGAGAGAGAGAGAGAGAGAGAGAGAGAGAGAGAGCTTGCTTTTAGATAGGCTAAGCAATTGGTTTTTTTTTTTGCTTATTGGAAAACAACTTTATATTTAGTATCGACATCTTTCTGGGTTGACCCTTGAATCCAATATAGGTTAGAGAACTACGCACAAGCAAGGCTACAACATTAGAAAAGTTTTAACGAATTGTTTTGATCCGTGATTACTCTGATGGTGTTCTGTATTTTTTTTTCTTTGTAATGTTGAGTTTGAACACAGTTTGTTATCACCACATGTCATCGTAGAGTTCAGACATTCACTGCTCATGACTTGACTGATAGAGAGAGAGATAGAGAGAGAGGGAGAGAAAGAGGTGAATGTACGATTCAAACATGTACATAATTTGTAAAAAACATTTGTCAATAAATGCATGTATACATGCATGCTTGTATCCACGTATGTGGAGAAACATTAAACAACCCTCAGTTTAAAGTCATGTATTACAATTGAAACATAAGCATATTGTTAGGAGAACGGTTATTTCCTACCCGCAGTCGCTAAATGTTGTGTGCACACAGTCATTGAGATGGCTGTATTTCTTTGATGCCGGCAAAGCGACCCGGCGACCTCTAATGCGGTCGTATTACAGGGGTGCTTCGGCGGCATGACTTTGATGCCGGCGATGCTACAAGCGTCTGAATTTAGATAGCTGCTGATAAAAAAAGACTGTCACAAAGCAGATATTTAACGGTATTTCTAACCGGGCTCTATATTTGTACTGAAAAAAACCCCCGATATTATTTTGATTTATGATCAAATTTAAACGGAAAACATTTTAAACCATCATTTTCAAGATAAAATCGTAAAACAAACCACAGTTAAAAAAGAAAAAACATTCGACACTCGGGGACTGAACCCGGGTCGCCTGGGCACAAGTCCACCACTCTAACGACTGAGCTACGCGGACTCTCGCTTCAAGACTTTGGAGCCTAAAATCTCGATAATGCGTGGATCGATTTTAAAACGGATTTCATATTCTGAAGTTTTGAACGCGTCTCTATTGACTTCAAACATTAGAAAATTTCAAAACAAAAAAGTTGAAAAATGACTGTTTTTTGTTTCCTTCCGGTGACGACCGGAAGTTACGGCAGACGTTCGGATATGCGAAGGGCACTGCGGCCGAAGACTCTCTACAATCCCTGAAAATTTAAAAGTTTTATCTTAAAAACTTTTCGAGAAAAATTGTGAACAAGCAAAAACATAAAATCTTCAAAATCTCGGGACCGGAAGTGACGATAAAAAAAAACCCACGTAATTCTCTTACAAATTTTGTCCTGAAAGAGATCTGAAAATTTCATGAAAATCGGCTGAAGCGTTTTTGAGAAAACGTGACAGAAAAAAAACACAATAATAATAATAGTGAAAAAGAAACAAAGCAATAACAATAAGGTCTTTCGTTGGAAACGGAAGACCTTAATAATAATAATAGTGAAAAAAGAAACAAAGCAATAACAACAAGGTCTTCCGTTGAAAACGGAAGACCTTAATAATAATAGGTAAAAAAAAAAACAAAGCAATAACAATAAGGTCTTCCGTGGAAACGGAAGACCTTAACTAGACGCTTGTTGCGAGCAACAAAAGGTCTTCCGTTTGAATACACCTTAGAAAAGACTATAGAGATAGTTGTTCTTTTCCACCATTTCTTAACACTTTAACATATTGCAAAACCAATACCGGATATCTAAGACGCTACGTAAAAGTCAAACAAATATTGTAAAATTCGTATTGTGGCGTATTTCGATCATCGGTCACTTCGCCGGCATCAAAGACATTCCGCCCCAACAACAGTGAATCAGGTTTCAACGATGCAACCGCATTACAAATAGATAAAATAGCTAACTGCGAATCGAAAAACAAATAATTTTCATATTTATACATGTACTAACATTTAAAATTATTCTTATGTTTAGACTTACTTTTTTAAATAGTATGTCAAGAGAGAGAGAGAGAGAGAGGAGAGAGAGAGAGAGAGAGAGAGCTCTTAGCTAGGCTAAGCAATTTTTTTAGCTGAATTTAGATAGCTGCTGATAAAAAAACAGACTGTCACAAAGCAAGAAACTAACGTTATTTCTAACCGGGTTCTATATTTGTACTGAAAAAAAAACTCCGATATTATTTAAATTTATGATAATATTTAAACGCATTCATATGTTAATCAATAATATTTTGCATATTTCTGTTGGGTTTATCTCACTTAATCATTAAAGAGGTTCGCTCCTCAGGTTTTGGGTTGCCATTTTGGGTCACCTCTAGTCTGAAAATTCTGCATCACATATTCTAGTGGTATATTTATATTTTACAATGCCAAATAATCTTTATTGAATAAAATTGTTTTAAAAAAAAATACATTTTTATAGAGTTTAATAAGAGACTATATTTTATGGCGGAAGGTTTTCAAGAAAAAAATGAACAATTTTCATGACTCAGTGGTTTTAGAGTACTGTTACTTTAGCTTCCTAATTTTCAGCGCAGAACAAACTTCTAGATAGTTTGTGTATTACGATATACTCATGATGTTCTGAAAAACATATTTTAACAATGTTTTGAGATTTCTATCGACATATTTTGGCATATTTAGCTTATATTTCATAGAAGTTAAGAAAAAATTAACTCCAATTTTGGCTCTGTTATAGCCAATTTAATATTATACAAAATTTTTCCGGATTGAGTTTGTATTTTAGAATTTTCCGGATTCGGTTTTGTAATAAGGATTTTTTGCGGGGCACAAGCTCCTAGTCCCTGTGCTGAATATCATTTACTATGTTTATTTCTACGAGAGAAAACTTCTTAGTTGGTAAGTTTAACATGAAATTTACTTGTGTATTGTTTTTGTGCAGAAAGTTATGTATAAACAATAGGTATAAATGTGTAAACAAAAGTGTTTAACTGAGAAGATGTATTTTTAGAAACATGTTAGAAGGTTGGCACGAGTGATATATCTATTAAAGAATGTGTATATAAATTTAAGATACATGTATCATAGTAGCATGTTTCTAGTATATGGTAATATCGGAAGTTGAGGTTTGTTATTTTGCATGCGAGATTTTATGCACTCTACCATAGGCATACATATATGGTCATTCATTTAAAATTGTGTGATTTGCTAGTAGTACGAGTTTCATTATTTTTGCTAATTTACTAGAGCATAAGTGAAAATATTGTTTACTAGAACACAGGGCATCTATTTACTAGAGTGATATTTGTCATATGCTAAGTGTGATATGTTTGTTTATTCATAGTATCAAAACTTATGTATTTTTCCTTTGTATTCTCCAGTTAATCACATCGTCACATCACATCATGTCATAAATCAGCATGCTAGCTTTTCAATGATTGAATAAAGATGTGCAGTAGCAACAAGTGACCTCTTCATTGATGGTAGTCAGTACAGGCCCAAAATTAGCTTATTTTACGCTATATCTCAATTTTTTGAGGTGTGACCCATACTTTTTTTTACTTTTACATGAGACATTAAATTTATGTCTATTTGTATGCAAAGTTTTTGAAAGATGAAATTACTAGTATTTTTTTAATTTGCGTTATAATTTGATGATTACTCCAAAATTTTGTAACATCTGTTGTTGTGTTCATTATGTACTGGCATTTGAAGCAACAGGCATAGCAAGATTTTTTAAACTTTGAGTTAAATATTACTTTTATAGTCACTACATGTGTTCAACTTCATACTTTATCAAATCATAATTAAATAATAGTTCAAACTATAAATATTTGTTTGATTTCTTCAAAAAATCAATTTCCATGCCAAATTTTAGCAAAAATTTCGGGAAAATTATCATTTCTGTTTGGGGCCCTATATTTCCAAAAAATGGAATGTGACATGGGTCACAAATAAAACAAATGAACATTTTAGGTCCCCATCTTTATATCCAAGTGGTTTTTGGATAATTGACATTACTATTATTTCAAGTGCCAACCTCCTTAAGATAATTGTATGGCACGCAATGCAAAACTATTGAAAAATGCTTAAAAACGATAAAAGACACCATATCCCAAAATTTTGATCATTGGCCTCATATAAATTGTATGCCAGCAGAATAAGGTAAATATAAGTAGTTTAATACTATAAGTGTTTTTGTATTATCATCATTTAATTTTTTGTTAAATTCAATCAAATATGAGTAGGAATTTGAAAACTGATTTTTTAATTTAATTTTTTAAATTGTTACTGAAAACTTAATGTTTTGTATCTATTTAGTGCCACTGCCATTCATAAACTGTATTTCTTTTTTGAAGAGTTTAATTTTTTTTTAATATTTTCACAATTTAGAGAATATCAACCGTAGTTTAAAATTTTATTTTCATTCTGAGTAAACGTCATCCTTAACGTTTGGAGTTTTCCTTGAAAAACATTTAAGCAACTTGGGATGAACGCGTCTATTTAACATGTTTTTTTTTTTAAATATTATTTTCTTGAATTGACGATGGAAAACCATTGTATCAATTTAATAAAAACGAAAACATTCACAAAGAGCGAGCATAATAAGTTATTGAATGAAATGTTTTAACCTTGCGAATAGCAGCACTATTTATGTGTGTATTTTTTTAATCACTAGCGTTTTACAGGCGTCAACCAGTTCTAATAACATAAATTACCTTTTTTCCATATTATTTCATTTAATATTATATGATTTAATATTATTGTGAATTTAGAATGTGATTCCGGGAAGTATGGAATTAAATGCCAACAGATCTGTGGTCACTGTCGAGGCGGGATTCCATGTAATAAAGTCGACGGATCATGTTTGGATGGTTGTTCTGAAGGATACAATGGATCGCTCTGTATTGATCGTAAATACTTATCAAATATACATATTTCTGACATTTATCAACCTCTTGATATGGAAGAGATTATATTTATCTTAGGTTTACATTAAAAAAAAAACATAAAAATAATTAGGAATCTACTTTTTTGTCTGGTATTAAATGATATAAGCATACTATGAAATCAATAACTCACATAAGAGTTCTACATGTAACAGTTTTTATTGACAAAGACGCATTATTTGACACCATTTGATTATAAAACTATGATGCTAACATGCCTTGCCGCTTTATCATCAATCAGAATACATGGTCAAAACATATTTGATATCTGGTAATAGGTATTAAATATGACTTATTTCATTGGTAATTTAATTATGCAGGAGGTTTTGAGTTTATCAATGGATAGTTGTCATTAAATACATGATGAAGATAAACAAAAAAATGTATTTAAAAGTCGATGTCTGTTTAAAATTTATATAAATGTATATAGATTGTGAAGAAACGTTTTATGGCATAAACTGTTCGCAAAAATGCAGCATAAACTGTAGTAACCAAGAATGCGATCACTTGACCGGGGAATGTATTAGTCCGGAACAGGTAAATTACTCAAAGTTGACATTTCGTGCATTTGTTTTCTTTTTTTCTTAATGAGTACCAACGCAGCACAGTTAAGTTTTACTATGTAATCGCGCCGACAAGAAAGTACGGGAAATGTTAACTATGACATCACATAGAACAACAAATCATCAAAAAATGATAGAATAAAATAAGGTAATTCGCAATTGTTAATTGTACAGCACAATAATTTAAATTAAATATTACCTTTGCGTGCAACTTTGTAGTCGAGTACGTTCAACAAGGTTAAATATAAACAATAAACTGATAGCGATGCACTTGTCGATATGACGTCATAATGTAATCTTAGACGCTTATTATGTGTAGTGAGAGGTAAATCAATCATTTTTTTAACATGAGAAAACGCATCTCATAAATTAACGAAGCATTATCTTCAAACAATTATTACACTATTCAATGCTATTTAAAATGCTTGTTCTTATGCAGCATGTAATTATTTCTATTGCGAGTATTATATTTTTTTCTGGAGTGTTTAATGTACAAATTCGATGTGTTTGAAATCGGAAAGTCTACATAAATCTGCATTTTACAAGGGCATACACTTAACCAATAATTATTTTTTTAGATATTAAATAAAGGGATGTTTATTGTACTTAAAGTGCTGCTTCTTCAATGAAATCTATAGAATGAATAAATTATTATGTAACATATTATGCTAAAGTCATATAAATTTCAACTTAATCTTATTTCTTTGATATTTATTTTAATAAAAGATGAACTCTTTATAAAGTTGCAGAGCTTTTCAAAATCTTATAGATAAGTAAAATTTAATTATCATTTATTTTTATTTTCTAATAAAGGTAGCCTTTGCGATATTGATATTTGTTTATGACAACCATTTGGGAAGAATTATTAACACATATCATGTGACTGTCAAATCAGGGGACAACACTAAGTGGATTTACTATGCTGTTTCATTTAATATTAAATTTACATTATTATGAAATAACCATACATAAATATTTTGTAATAAAAGATGCATCATTTAATGAACGTCTAAATTACTTGATATTTCATAGTACACCTTAATAGTGCTGCGGAACCTAATTATTTTTATTTTGAATCCAATTATGCATTTATATACTGTGGAATCGAATTTGTAATTTTGTTACAACTGTTGTGATTAAAACAATGATATTAATTTCGTGTAATGAAGACAATATATAACCTACTTGATCGGAAAATTAACTATATTTAAAAAAATGCAATGTGTGCAACTTGAAATTTATCATACAACTGATCGGGGTTTTTTTTTTCGACGTTGACAAAATATATTGAGAAACTATTTCAATTAAGCATTCTGTGTTTGTAAATTTATTAACTATTGTAGAACAATATTCCAGACCAAGTGTACATCAACTTGGGAATTATTCTATCTTTCCTCTTTATCTTTATAATTGTTCTCCTTGGACTTTTCTTGCAAAGGTGCGTGTATATATATATATATATAAGTAATAACTGCCAAATATAAATAACTGCCAAAGTAATAACTTCTTGTTTTGGTTTACTTTAAGCATTTTTTCGGTATAACAAACTGATTGCATATTATTTCTATGAATAGGATAATGTCACATAAACAGAGGACAAACACACACAGGAAGTATAAAGATACATCAGATTGTTAGTATTATTCATTTGTATTTGTTGGGTTGACGGGTTATCTACAATTATAAAGTGAACATGTGAATAAAGAAGAACGCACTATTTTCATTCTATCTGATTTACATTAATTTTGTAGCTGTTATAAACACAACTTATAATGATCAACCGGAAGAGTCACGGATACCTCTGCTTCAAAATAGTGTTACCAACAACAAAGATGAAAAAATCAAGGATGACGATATCGATACCGATGAAAAGATGCACAAGGAAAATCCATATGAAAATATTCCTTTGAAGATGAAACCCATTTCAGTTTTTGCTGTAAACAATTTGGACAAAAAGATACTAGAAAACTCAAAACATAAAGACGATGGATTTAAAGAGGAATATGCGGTTTGTTCATTAACATGCATAATTACATTTTACAACTAACATACTCAATTCATATGAAACAAATAAATTAATATGGTTATATTTGTTCACTTTAAAATATGACGAAACCACTTACTGTATACATAAAAAGCTATTCTAAACACCCGTTAATTTGGTATTTTTTTTAATTTTATAATGATGTGGGAAAACTAATCGCCTTCGATTTGCAACGTGATACGTTGAAGATTTAATAGCATTGAATTGAAACAAGTGTATTTTTATAGTCAAATCAAGGGTGCCTTTATTATATAAATTTTATAGAAAAAGAGGACAACCATGTGCATGTTAATCCATTCATTCATTTAAGATTTCACAGTAATTCTTTAGTATGTTTAAATTTAATATCAAAGGATAATAATTAAGAAGTAAGAAATATTCTTTATTTTTGTTATATACTTTTTTTTAGGGGGGGGGGGGGTATTACATATACGAGGTGATCAAACGCGGTTGGGGTTCATTAAATCAAACCCGAAGGTCTTAATGGTAGATTTCATCATGCCCGACCGTATTTGGTGACCTCATAATATTCAAAGAATGATTCATTATAACCTATATTTATGATTTGTTTGGCAGGTGTAAAAATAATCATTAAAATTGTCATTAAAGAAATGTATTATACTACATGTGTATGTGTTGCAAAACAATTCGTATTGTTATCACAAAGAAAGACACCGGAAATGTAAATGTCGATAGTTCATCACCTATGCAGTTTTTGATAATGCACTTACCTTTAAAAAAAAAACTTGATCGGGTCTTTCCACCTTTCAGGTGAAAGACCCTTTGTATTTCTTCTGTTTTAAGCTCACCTGAGCTGAAAGCTCAAGTGAGTTATTCTGATCACATTTTGTCTGTCGTCCGTCTGTCCGTCCGTCCGTCCGTCCGTCTGTCCGTCTGTCTGTAAACTTTTCACATTTTCAACATCTTCTCAAGAACCACTGGGCTAATTTCAACCAAACTTGGCACAAAGCATCCTTATGCTAAGGGGATTCAAAGTTGTGAAAATTAAGGACCACGCCCTTTTACAAGGGGAGATAATTAGGAATTATTGAAAATTTTCAAGAATTTTTCAAAAATCTTCTTCTCAATAACCATAAGGCTAGGAAAGCTTAAACTTGTGTGGAAGCATTCTCAGGTAGTGTAGATTTAAAGTTGTGAAAATCATGACCCCCGGGGGTAGGGTGGGGCCACAATGGGGGGTCGAATTTATACATAGGAATATATAGAGTAAAGCTTTAAAAATCTTCTCAGAAACCGTTAGGCCAGGAAAGCTGAAACTTATGTGGAAGCATCCTCAGGTAGTGTAGATTCAAAGTTGTGAAAATCATGACCCCGGATAGTAGGGTGGGGCCACAATGGGGGTCGACTTTTTACATAGGAATATATAGAGTAGATCTTAAAAAATCTTCTTTTCAAGAACCATTTGGGCAGGAAAGCTAAACCTTAAGTGAGAGCATTCTCAGGAAGTGAAGATTCTAAGTTGTGAAAATCATGACCCTCGGGGGTAGGGTGGGGCCACAATGGGGGTCGACTTTTTACATAGGAATATATAGAGGATATCTGTAAAATCTTCTTCTCAAGAACCATTTGGCCAGGAAAGCTGAAACTTATGTGGAAGCAGTCTCAGATAGTGTAGATTCAAAGTTGTGAAAATCATAACCCCCGGGGGTAGGGTGGGACCACAATGGGGGTCGACTTTTTACATAGGAATATACATGTATAGAGTAAAGCTTTAAAATTCTTCTTCTCAGAAACCATCAGGCCAGGAAAGCTTAAACTTGTGTAGAAGCATCCTCAGGTAGTGTAGATTCAAAGTCATGAAAATCATGACATCTGGGATTAGGGTGGGGCCACAATGGGGGGTTGAATTTTAACATAGGAGTATATAGAGTAAATCTTTAAAAATCTTCTTCTCAGAAACTGTTAGGCCAGGTAAACTGAAACTTATGTGGATGCATCCTCAGGTAGTGAAGATTCAAAGTTGTGAAAATCATAACCCCCGGGGGTAGGGTGGGGCCACAATGGGGGTCGACTTTTTACATAGGAATATATAGAGTACATTTTTAAAATCCTTAAATTTTTTTTTAAAAAACCATTTGCTTAGAAAAGCTGTAACTTTAGTGAAAGCAACTTCAGATAGTGTAGATTTAAATTTGTTCAAAACAAAATCTTTAGGAGTAGAGTGGGGCCACATTGGGGATCCAGTTGTACAAAGGAAAACATTTTAATTATTCACAAGAACTGAAATGTTATTATATATGCTTTTACTTATATGCAAGCATTTTTACATATTGCTGATTCTTTAAAATTGTTTAAACTTTTGCCCCTGGACGATTATTGGGCCTCACAAGGGGTTCAGAGTTTGATGTAGGATTATATCCTGTATATAAACAAATGGTTATGGTCTTTTTGAAAACTGCAATGCTGACTGTGATATGACTATAAAATCATCAGGTTAGAAAAGGGACTTGATTATAAATACAAGAATATTCAGGAAGAAACTGATTTTTTTTATACAGGATCAACATGTATTATACCACATTGTCCAGATATTTTGTATTATGACTCCATGAAGCTGATTTTATTATGCCTATTGTTGCTCAGGTGAGCGATGTGGCCCATGGGCCTCTTGTTTTTTTTTATTAGGTCTTTCCACCTTTGAGGTGAAAGACCTCTTGTTTTCTCTATGTGTTTTATTAGGTCTTTCCACCTTTCAGGTGAAAGACCTGTTGTAATTCTTATGAGGTCTTTCCACCTTTCAGGTGAAAGACCTTTTGTAAATCTTATGTTTTTTATTAGTATTATTTTTTTTTCTCCTCTTTTTTTCCAGGGACAGCTTTTTTATTTCAAGAGATATTGAAACAATTTTTTCTTTATGTTATTGCGCATTAAAAGTTATGGTACCAAATGACCATTTGCTTAATAACTCCCAGAACTTACAAATTTATTGCCCTTGTGTACGAAATGCTTGTTATCGCTACTCCTCTGAAACTTTTACCAATGTCTTCAGTACACCTAGTGGGTTCTTCAATCTATTCATACCAAAAAGATCCGAGGCCCCCTTATAGTAGTTATTGCCCCTGAAAGTATTTCAAATTCTATAAAATCACTTCCAACTTTGTTATTATTTATCGTAAAGACTTCGGACAAAATGACATAAAGGTCAAAGGTCAAGGTTATTTGGAAATCTGTAAATTAATGATTTTTAGATCTCTTTTCTTAAGGGTGGTAGAGAAAAACCTTTTCATGGATGTAGTACAGTACCCGCAACGTTATTTTTTACAAAATAAACGATAGGATAGGATTCACGCACGAAAGAACAGTATACACGCACGATACGATAGCATTAAGGCACGGTAGAACAGTATACACGCACGATAGGATAGGATTGATACACGATAGGAAAGGATAGACGATGTTCATGATAAACGTATAATCGCTTTAAACGATCTTCATAAATAACCTGATAATGGCATAATTTGGGAAAAATCACGTACGAATAAAGCTTTCTTTTTAGTAACAATTGCCGAGTTGTTAATCATCGCTGCATCATTTATAGAATGTATAATAATGACCAGTTAATTTTTTTAACAAAAATTATGAGCTTAAATGATCAATAAACTTTCTGTACTGTTAACATTGCTTTCATTACCGAACACCCTAGCCGATCGCCGCGAATATTGCAGCCCGAGATCAAATCACACAGAACATAGCGGGTTCAATTATAAAAATCCAACTCTTGTTTAAAGTAAATATAAAATCTATCATAAATACATTTCTTTCTGTATAAGAAAATGATGCATTAAAAGCGAATTATATAACATACAAGTTAAATAAATCTTTACGCAGATATACATTCCGCGTACGATTTGTTAACATTGTTTTCATTACCACACACCTTAGCCTATTGCCGAGAACATTTCATCCCAAAATCAAATATCACACGAAAAAAAAACGGGTTCAATTATAATAAAACTCTGGTTTTAATTAAATATAAATTATATCATTAATACTTTTGTTTCTGTAAAATATGATGCATAAAAAAAGAATTATATTGCATAAAAGTTAATGTTTACGCAGGTATAGACTTCGCGTACGATTTAATATATTCGATATACAGGTAAATATATTACCTTGTTCCTAAGAACTTCGATAGTGTACATTTTTTTTCCAATGCTTACAGATATGATTTACATGTAATATTGGTTAATTTTGATCTTAAAAATTAAGAAATTAGTATCATGATAGAATGCTGGATAGGATTTTACAATTCTTGTTCGATTAATTTTCTTATACGGCGCACTGGACGACTTGCAACTTTGAAATAAATTTACTTGCTTATGAAAAGGCACGAAACGATTAACACGATAGGATAAACGGAAAAAACTGTTAAAATTGAACGATAAACCTGATAGGATTAACGCACGATAGGATAGGATTAACGCACGATAGAACAGTATACACGCACGATACGATAGGATTGATACACGATACGATAGAGTAGGATTGTAAAAAAAAACGTTGCGGGTACTGTAGGACTTCTTGGGACATTTCAAAATATAACCCTTTAGCCCCTACATTGAAACAATTATAGAGTTACAGCCCCTATTGTACAAAATGCTTGTTATCGCTACTTCTCATAAACCGTAAGAGGTAGAGACTTGAAACTTTCACTAATGTATTCAGTACATTTAGGGGCTTCTTCAATCTGCTGTTCATACCGAAAGGGTCCGATGCCCCCTTCTAGCAGTTATCGCCCCTGAAATATTGAAATTTCGATAAAATCCTTTCAAACTTTTTTACTATGTATTATAGAGACTTCGGACAACTTGGCACAAAAGCGTCTACCTTGGCCAAACAAAATGACATAAAGGTCGAAGGTCAAGGTCAAGCAAAAAAAATATGCAATCTAAATAGAATCTAAATTTAAAAATAAAATAGCGCAATGGAAATATTTTATCAATTAAATTGAAACAAAAATATTCTAAACATAAAGATATTGAGGTGGAAAGACCTCTAATTGTTCGAGAACAATTAATCTGCTAGTTATTATTTTTCTTCTTCTCTTCTTTTCCAGGGACAGCTTTTTTATTTCAAGAGATACTGAAACAATTTTTTCTTTGTGTTATTGACCATTGAAAGTTATGGTACCAAATGACCCTTTGCTTAATAACTCCCAGAACTTACAAAGTTATTGCCCTTGTGTAAGAAAAGCTTGTTATCGCTACTCCTCTGAAACCATAAGAGATAGAGACTTGGAACTTTTACCAATGTCTTTTTTTTCATGGATGTAGTAGGACTTCTTGAGACTTTTCAAAATATGACCCTTCAGTACCTACCTTGTAGCAAATATAGAGTTGTTGCCCCTATTGTACAAAATGCTTGTTATCACTACTCCTGATAAAGCGTTAGAGGCATATGTATTCAGTACATTTATGGGCTCCTTCAATCTATTTATACCAAAGGGCCAGAAGCCTCCTTTTAGCAGTTATCGCCCCTGAACGTTTCTTAATTTTGTTAAAAACACTTACAACTTTTGAACCTTACATCATAGGGCCATCAGACCGATTCAAATTGAAATTTTGATCTTTAGCAGTCAATTATATTGAAACAACCTAAAAAAATAATGAGGTGGAAAGACCTCTAATTGTTCGAGAACAATTAGTCTACTAGTTCTTCTTCATCTTTTTTTTCTATTTAGCTCGGAGTGACTTTTTTGTTATTAGGGTTATGCAATCAATTTAACCTTAATGTAATTGCTCATTAAAAGTTATGGTACCAATTGACCCTGTGTCAAAAAACTCCCAGAACTTACAGAGTTATTGCCCTTTGAGAAGGAAATGCTTGTTATCACTACTCCTCTGAAACCATAAGAGATAGAGATTTGGAACTTTTACCAATGTCTTGAGTAAACGTAGAGGGTTTTTCAATCTATGCACACCGAAAGGATACGAGGCCCCTTTCTAGCAGTTATTGCCCCTTAAAGTATTTAAATTTCCATAAAATCACTTCCAACTTTTTTGTCATTTAATATAAAGACGTCGGACCACTTGGGATGGAAGCGCCTACCTTAGTCGAACAAAATGACGTAAAGGCAAAGGTCACGGTCATTTGGAAATCTCTTTATTAATGCGTTTTTGGATCTCTTTTGTTTAGAGTGGTAAAGAAAAACTTTTTCATCGATGTAGTAGGGCATCTAAAGACATTTTAAAACATAGCCCCTTGGATCCTACCTTTAAATAATTACAGAGTTATTGCCCCTATTGTACAAAATGCTTGTTATCGCTACTCCTCTGAAACCATAAGAGATAGAGACTTGGAACTTTTACCAATGTCTTCAGTACACTTAGAGGGTTCTTCAATCTATTAATACCGAAAGGATCTGAGGCCCCCTTCTAGCAGTTATTGCCCCTGAAAGTATTTAAATTTCCATAAAATCACTTCCAACTTTTTTACAATCTATCATAGAGACTTCGGACCACCTGGGATGGGAGCGTCTACCTTGGCCAAACAAAATGACATAAAGGTCAAGGTCATTTGGAAATCTGTTAATTAATGAATTATCATATCTTTTGAAATACAGAATTATAGTAAGGGTTTCAATAGCTTGCTGGATTGCGCAATAAGGTATTCAATTTGGACAGCCAGGAATCACATCAAGTCCTGTGGTTACTCAAGTGGAAATTGTTTTTACAGTGAACCCATTCATATTGTACAAAGACAGCTAGACCTAGCTCTTCTATTTTTAGGTTTTCTGTTTATATGATTGTGTAAATAATATTCACTTGGCGAGCACATCAGTTTTGTTCAGAGTAAGTGAAAAAAAAATATCAGAAAGTCATTCAAAAGATATTTACGGTAAACTATAGGGAATTCTTAAAGAAATGGCTTAAAATGCAAAAAAAAAAATCTTAAAAAATCATTTATAGCTTTGTGGTTTTCCCATTTTCTAGTACAACATATATCACAGGTATAATAATTTTCTGTATACCTTATTGAGTAATCTTACAATTTTAAGGTGGAAAGACCTCTAATTGTTCGAGAACAATTAGTCTACTAGTTTTTTTTCTTCCCTTTTTTTTTTCCAGGGACAGCTTTTTTTTTAGAGATATTGAAACAATTTTTTTCTTTGTGTTATTGACCATTAAAAGTTATGGTACCAAATGACCCTTTGCATAATAACTCCGAGAACTTACAAAGTTGTTGCCCTTGTGTACGAAAAAACTTGTTATTGCTACTCCCCTGAAACCATAAGAGATAGAGACTTGGAACTTTTACCAATGTCTTCAGTACACTTAGAGGGTTCTTTAATCTATTCATACCAAGAGGATCTGAGGCCCCCTTGTAGTAGTTATTGTCCCTGAAAGTATTTAAATTTCAATACAATCACTTCCAACGTTTTTATAATTTATCATAGAGACTTCGGACCACCTGGGATAGAAACGTCTACCTTGGCCAAACAAAATGACATAAAGGTCGAAGGTCAAGGTCATTTGAAAATCTGTTAATTAATGAGTTTTTGGATCTCTTTTGTTAAGGGTGGTAGAGAAAATATTTTTCATGGATGTAGTAGGACATCTTAAGACAGTTTTAAATATAACTCCTTGGCTCCTACGTTTAAATAATTACAGAGTTATTGCCCTTATTGTACGAAATAGTTGTTATCGCTACTCCTCTAAAACCACAAGAGATAGAGACTTGAAACTTTACCAATGTCTTCAGTACACTTAGAGGGTTCTTCAATTTATTCATACTGAGAGGATCTGAGGCCCCCTTGTAGTAGTTATTGCCCCTGAAAGTATTTAAATTTCCATACAATCACTTCCAACGTTTTTATAATTCATCATAGAGACTTCGGACCACCTGGGATAGAAACGTCTACCTTGGCCAAACAAAATGGCATAAATGTCGAAGTCAAGGTCATTTTAAAATCTGTTAATTAATGAGTGTTTAGATCTCTTTTGTTTAGGGTGGTACCGAAAAACTTTTTCATGGATGTGGTAGGACTTCTTGAGACATTTCTAAATATAACCCTTCAGTCCCTACCTTGAAACGATTATAGAGTTACTGCCCGTACGGTACAAAATGCTTGTTATCGCTACTTCTCATGAACTGTTAGAGAAAGAGCCTTGAAACGTTTACCAATGTCTTCAGTACACTTAGAGGGTTCTTCAATCTATTCATACTGAAAGGGCCCGAGGTCCCCTTCAAGCAGTTATCTCCCCTGAAAGTTTCTTAAGTTTGTTAAAAACACCTACAACGTTTGAACCTTCCATCGTAGGGCCATCAAACCACTTCAAATTGAAATGTTGACCTTTACCAGTCAATATGACATAAAAGTAAAAAGTCAAGGTAAAACAAAAAAAAAATGCTTATTTAAGTTTTTGACTTTTTTAAACAAAGTAACGTAGAGAAAATGTTTTAATAATTATATTGAAACAAAACATGATAAAATGAGGTGAAAAAACCTCTTATTGTTAGCGAACAATTAGTCTACTAGTTGTTAAATACTTTCTTTCAGCAATTGTCATATGGAGAAAGATTAAAATGTGACGCTGGAAAACTTCCCAAGAATGGTCCGAAGAACAGATTTAAATCCACTTATCCTTGTATGTATAACTATTGATATTAGAAATAATGTCAAACGTATATATATATATATAT
>WFKH01011926.1:42257699-42271718 GCA_016163765.1 Magallana hongkongensis
CTCTCTCTCTCTCTCTCTCTCTCTCTCTCTCTCTCTCTCTCTCTCTTGCCATACTATTGAAAAAAGTCATTCTAAACACAGGAACAATTTTAAATGTTAGTACATGTATAAATATGAAAAATATTTGTTTTTCGACCCGCGGTTAGCTATTTTATCTATTTTTAATGCAGTTGCATCGTGAAAAGAACAACTATCTCTATAGTTTTTTTTAAGGTGTATTCAAACGGAAGACCTCTTGTTGCTCGCAACGAGCGTCCAGTTATTTTTTTTTTTCCACAAATTTTTTGCAAGCGTTTTCTCGAAAACTATTTGACCGATTGTGACCATTTTTTCACAGATGATCACAAGTGGTCTGAATGTATTTTGTTTTTAAAATTTCTGCCGTCGTCACTTCCGGTACCGATTTATTGCTAATTTTGTAAACTTTTACGACCCATTTTGTGAACAGTTGATCTCGAAGACTATCAGAGATATAAGTATGAAACTTTCAGGATAGGTAGTCCATAGTTTGAAGTTGTGCCTATTGTTTTAGTTTTACGCAAGTGGCGCCATTTCTTGGAGCTCGCTAGGGCTCGAAAATTTGGTACGAATTTCAAATCAAAATTTTCACACATTTTGATCTATATCTTTTTAAGAGTTGATATTTTGTAAAGACATATATAACAAAAATGGTAGAGTATCAAAAGTTCTTTCCAACAAAATCAAGAAAAAGGGGCTGGCTCCTTTAATTAGGGGCCAATAGACTCGTAAAGTCTATTATAAATAACTTAAAAACGATCAAGATTTTGTAATGCATTATAGAAGCAAAGTTGTTGATCGTAACAATATCTATTTGAAAAACTCATTGCCACGCCCATTTATGACGTAATTAGGGATTTTAGGGGCCAAAGTTCTCAAACTTTGACACTGTATATCTAGAGAACAAGACATATTTTGTTAAGCATTGTAGAAGAGAAAATGCTTGTATTGATAATTATAATTGTTTCCAATATTTAAAACACCAATGTCTGTCCCCATTAAGGGTGTTCAGGGCTGGCCCCTAATATATTCAATCATTTGTATCTTAAAAATGAACACTAATTTGAGATGGGTGTAAGAACAAAAAATGTTAGTATTTGAAAGATCTTTTGTATAAAATGAACAAAAAGGGGCTGGTCCCTTTTATTAGGGGCCAATAGACTCGTAAAGTGTATTACAATTAACTTAAAAACGATCAAGATTTTGTAATGCATTATAGAAGCAAAGTTGTTGATCGTAACAATATTTATTTGAAAAACTCATTGCAACGCCCATTTATGACGTAATTAGGGATTTTTAGGGGCCAAAGTTCTCAAACTTTGACACAATATATCTAGAGAACAAGACAAATTTTGTTAAGCATTGTAGAAGAGAAAATGCTTGTATTGATAATTATAATTGTTTCCAATATTTAAAACACCAATGTCTGTCCTCATTAATGATCTACAGGGCTGGCCCCTAATATATTCAATCATTTGTATCTCAAAAATGAACACCAATTTGAGATGGGTGTAAGAACAAAAAATGTTAGTATTTGAAAGATCTTTTGTATAAAATGAACAAAAAGGGGCTGGCCCCTTTAATTAGGGGCCAAGACCCACGTAAAGTCTATTACAAATAACTTAAAAACGATCAAGATTTTGTAATGCATTATAGAAGCAAAGTTGTTGATCGTAACAATATCTGTTTGAGAAAATCATTGCCATGCCCATTTATAACTTTTTTAGGGCCCAAGTTCTTAACTTTTGAGGCAATGTATTTAAAATCGGAGACATATTTTGTTAAGCATTGTATAAGAGAAATTGTCTGCATTGATGATTCTAATCGATTCCACTAATCAAAACACCAATATATGTCCCCATTTAGGATCTACAGGGGTGGCCCCTAAAATATTCAGTCATTTATATCTTAAGTTTTATCGATAAATCATCGTATCATTTTAAAAAATCAAACGGAAGACCTACCCGTTACTCGTAACGAGATCGTGTCTAGTTATTATTATTATTATTAACTATTTAATGATATACAATGTATCAAGCCTGAAAAAAGGTTATATCTAGGTTACTTTTTTATCTAAATCATTTGAAGATTGTTTGGGTTATAAAAGTTGGACTAATGATAAAACCAAAACAAAATAATAATAAGTTCAAGAAATAAATAACTTTCAGAAAATAATTTAATAAATGTTTTAACACCTTGACCTTCGAACCTGTAAAAGGGCAGGAAGAGTGTATCTTTCTTTAACATAGAAAATCCTTTGGAAATATTTTTTTAAAAATCTGATTATACAATATTCTGTTTCGGTTCTAATATGAAAACAAAGTTTGAAACAAGATGCTTAAAGCATTTTTTTTCCATGAATGTAAAAGAATACTGAGAATTTTTTTCTCTCGAAATCAGTTGGACATACATGTACACCCATAAAATCATAGATGATTGATGCATTTCTAAACGTTACGTTGCTTTTTAATTGTTAAATCATATACTCTAGCGCTCCTAAGAGAGCCTGCCGTCTAATTGTATTTTCAGAGTTTTAAGCAGTAGAAAGATTTATAAATACAAGAGAAAACTTTACAAAATTTAAATAGAAACTACTACTAAAGCAGGCATTGTTATTCATTGACCTCTTGTGTATTTATATTTAGTGCTGGAATTGGAAGAACAGGGACTTACATAGCAATCGATGCCTTGCACAAGGAAGTTCAGCAGGAAAACAAAATCAACATTGCAGAATACGTGACAAAAATGAGAGAAAAAAGAATGAATATGGTCCAAACTTATGTAAATAGGAATTATGTTATGATTTTTTAACAAAGGAAATTAAAACCTCTTCTTTTCATGTAAAACAGTGTTCATTGACAATAACGTTGTTGAATTATTATTGATTATAGGTAACAATTTTCACTGCAAATAATCCAAAAATAAAATATAATAATATCTATGAATAGCCAAAATACATATACAACTCTACTTCCAGAAACAATATAAGACAATATTTCTGACTCTCTACGAAATGTCAAAGGCGCCAGCTACTGTTCAAAAACCGACTGAATTCACTGACAAATTAGAGACAGCCAAAATGAATACTTCGGCAAACGTTTCATCGTTAAGAGATGAGTTTCAGGTTGATATATTTTTTTAATGTTTATTTTAAGTCGCAAATATGCGATTAAACACAAATCTTATTTTTCTTTAAATTTTGCTATTCATGCTTTCTTCCTATTGTATTTTTCATGAAGTTTTCATAGTAAAAAATAAAGAAATTGGAATTTTATAAACATTAGTGTGCGTGATAATTTGAGATCGTCACTAAAATCGGGTATTTATACCCATCAGGTAAATAGACAGATAGTCATGGCCTTTGTTTGCTTCATTAAGGCTATTTGTTGAAATGACAATAGCTATTGAGGTGACGACATTAAAATATAAAATTCAATGAACTATGGAAGGTGCATCACACCAAGCATACTTAACTGTAAAGTTTGCTCCTGAAATTTATTGTTATTGGCAAATCAAAGAACATCAATCATTTGCTTAGAAACTGTTATATACATTGTAGAGGCTAATGTCAGTTCGACCTCAGCGTAGAGACGACGATGAAAAAATGGTGTCAGAAGGTGAAGATTTGTCAACGACTACCCGACCACGTAGGTTAAACTTTACTTGAAACATATCACTCAAATACCCTGGTAAATTCACAATATGATACTCTGCCATTTATTCAACTAAAAGATGGCCGATGTTAACTGAAAACTTACTTTCAGCTATTGCTCTGCTAATCTATCAGTTAAATACTGTGGAATAATAAAATTCGTGGGAGCCAATTTTCATGGATTGCTGAAACTTTATAGGTTTGTGGGGATGAAATTTTGTTTATTTTCTTATACCCAGAGAAGAGAGTATGACTTCATAACCCTATTTTATGAATTCGTGGAGGATGTTAATTTGTGGTTGAGAGATACCCACGAATTCCACGAAAACTGAGCCACCACGAAATCTTATGATTCCGCAGTACCACAAATTACTGTCCTTTGAATGATAAAAGATTTGCCCTGTCAGTTTGTAATGTACTTTATGAAAATTATTTTTTCAAACGTTTCTATTTTCCACCTTCTTGATAAAATAAAACATCTTAAAATAAATACTTATCAACTAATTTTGTTCTGCATAGTAAGCATTGGTTCATAAAATAAATATATCATAAATTATCGTTTTCATTTTGATTTTCACAGAGGAGGAGAATGTTATTATCCTAACTTCTTGTGTTCAATGTCGTGGAAGTAATATTGATGGAATATTTATCAATGTAAGTTTTAGACATTACATTTTCAGCAACATTCGCAAAGATCTGATGTTTTTAATTTTAAAATTAATCTTATAGATCTGTTTTCTTCTTGAACGCATCAAACTATTGAAATGATTTTAGATCAGATTTAAAAAAAAAAATCATACTTTCTAGTCCTTTACCAACCAGAAAGCGTTTATTGTTACACATTGTCCACCAGCAGATGACGTTGTAGACTTCCTAAGACTGATTACCGATTATGACTCTAAAGTTGTTGTTTTTTTGGAACCTCTCAACAGTATTGAATCTGTAAGAATCTCGTTATTTGAGAATTTGTTTAAAATGCATTACATTGTACCAACAATGATCTAATAAAGATCCTATACTGAAACATCTTATAATGTATCATTATTTTTGATTCGACGATTACAGATAGACACATGGATGCCGACAACATCAGGAAGTTCTAAAAGTGTTTCTCCCTTTAAAATTCAACTACATCTAGAAAATACGAAGGAATTTTATTGGCACCAAGTTCTAATTACAAAAAAAGATGTTAGTATTATTGAGGCTGTGAAGATGAGGTTTAATTACGATTATACATAATATGCATCAATTTTAAGATTCTTTATTTATTCATAATTTGAACAGACCGATTTTAGACCTCGTATGGTTCACCTTGCGGCTACAACACATGATATCACTCCAGATAACGGTCAGACTGTTTCTCAAATTTTGGGTTTGGTTTTATTTGCACAAAATATTATGGGAGAAGGTCCGATAATCGTCGTCAGCAAGTAAGCAATGTACATACAGTAAAGCTCAAAAACTAAAAAGTGTTATGTCAATAAATGTGCTGCGTGTATTTCTTGTGCTTCTTTATTAATGTAGTGCGTTATTTAGTCAAACACAGGTTGAAGCTCTGTCATTCAGTCAACAGATATGTCACTGAAAGGTCACTGAATGGTATAGCAATGCAGTTCAGTCATCTTTTCCGACTTTCAAATTTGATTCAGTTGACTGAATGGCAGAACTTTTTCTTGTGAAAATTAAATCTATAGAAAACACTAATAACAAACGTGCACTAGTACACAATTATAGAATTTAATGACACAGTCAAATAATTCTGTACCTATTTAATTAAACAACAATCTGATTCCGTCAGTGCAAATATGTATTCGCTAAGATTTGTGTTTCTAAATGATGAATTCGACAGTTTTCTTTTTTACTATTCCATACTCGCACAAAAATGCTTAGTCAGTTATTTTTTTTTCTAATATAAGTCTTAGTTTTTTTCCCTTGCCAGAGATGGAGCTGCTCTGTGTGGTGTGTTCTGTGCTGTATACAACCTGATACAACAACTGACAATGGACGAGGAGATAGACGTGTTCTCTGTGGTCAGACTCCTACAAACACGACGTCCTGATCTATGTGCAACAATGGTAAACGTATTAAATTGTATATAGAAGCAACATACGCATCAATGAAACTAACATTCCCTCCTGGAATAAAGGCTAGTTAATGGAAACCTTTACAATAGAATTAACTTTTACAATGTTTAATGTAACGATAAAAAAGAATCTAGAGTCATAATGAGGTATAATCTTTAACATTTAAAGTTTTAAATAGAATTTATTAAACATTTTTAACAGAGATATAAAATAGACCGGTTTTATGATTTGAATCTAACCATGACACCAATGTAATACTGTTAAGACTACACAGGACCAGGTCATTGCCAAGAACTAACAAACAAACATTTTTTTTCTCTACAGGAGGAATATGAAATGATAAACCACGCCATGATGACATTTATACAGTTGCCAACAGACGAAATTACATACTACAACCAATGAAATTACATTCTCTTGAAATATAATGTAACGACGAAGAATCAATTCTTTTAATACAATTTCACGAGGCAAATATATATATATTTTTTTTGTCATTCATACAAATATCGTTCTTTAAAGTATCATGCTATTTATGGATATTTTCTTTATATTTTAACTGTTTACTTGTATCATATTTTAGGCTTACCATATTTGATGTACTTTGTTGTTTATCTCTTTATGTTTTTAAATAAAATATAGATCGCATCTTGACAGACTAGAACCACTAAATATTGATATTATTTCGATCATAACATAATTCATACCATGACAAACAGAAAAAAATGTTTTCAATCAATACTACTTTTTGGGATACGACATGGTCATCCTATTTATACTTTTATTAAGTCATCGTGTGTTATTGTTTTGTTAGCTACTTGAGCTGAAAGCTCAAGTAAGCTTTTCTGATCACATTTTGTCTGTCGTGTAGGTCCACGCGCTATGTTTAAGTAAGATAATTAAGAATTCATGAAATGTGTTTGTAATTTTCAAAAATCCTCTTTTCAAAATCCAATTGGCCAGAAATGCTGTAAGTTGTGTTGAAACAGCCTTGGGTACCGTAGAATTAACTTTGTTCAAATCAAGATCCCCTGGGGGGGGGGGGGGGGGGGGGGGGCCACAAAGGGGGGGGGGGGGGTCGAGTTTTTAAAAAAGGAATGTATAGATGACAATCTTCAAAAAGTTCTTATGAAAACCAATAGGACAAAAAAAACCTAATTAGTGTGGAAGCATCCTCTGGTAGTGTATATTTAAGTTTTTTCAAATCATGATCCGAAAGAGTAGAGTTGGGCTACAATAGGGGGAGGGGGTCAAATTTTTACCTAGGAATATACATGTATAGAGAAAAATCTTTAAAACCCTTCTTCGCACAAACCGATTAGCCAGAAAAGCTGCAACCTGTGTGGAAGCATCCTCAGGAAGTGTAGATTTAACTCTGTTTAAATCGATCTTCGGGGGTAGGATTAGACCACCGTGGGGCGGGAGAGAGTGGGAGGTCGAATTTTTAGATTTTTACAATTTTTTTTTCAAAAACTCAAATGTTATACTTTATGCAAGCATCTGGACATTTGTAGATCTTAATTGTTTAGATTGTTGCTTCTTGACAAATCGTTGGCCACACAAAGGATTTAAAGCTTCATGTAAAATTATAATTATATGAACATTGTTTAAGATCTTATTGAGAACTGCAATGCTAATTCTCAATATGTGATATGACTATGAAAGCATCTATTTACAAAAAAGGAGCCCAATGTGTAACATAAGAAAATATCTGAAGACAATACAGGAATTTTTTTACTACATTGTCCAGATACTAAGCTTACATTCAGTAAATTTTGTAGTATTTCATTATTTTGTAATTCAAATTGTTTTTGTTCCATTAATTAATTACATGCGAAATCATTTTTATATACACAATATGGACTCGTGCAAATTAGTGACCAATAGTTCCCTTTTCATTATACATCATATATATACATGTTTTACGCTTTCGAATGACTTAAGTGAATAACTTTATTCTAGGATAACAAGTAGAGTTAATTATTTTCAAGAAATTTTTCAAAGCATTTTTAGAAGCTGATATATGTTTAACAAATTGAATGTTTTAGGTTATTTTTTAAATTTGCTATCTGTAATGTTTTAACAATAAAAGCTACATTTTCTCTTGATACCTTGTTGGGTCCTAGGGTTCATTTAATGTTCACATGTTGTTTTGTGTTCGAAGTTTATTTATTTATCTGAATTATTATCTTAGTCAAGTGTTTTGACAGGTAATATCAAAAGAGATATCAATGTTTACTTCTCTCTTATATGATACTTTGTTTTATAAATATGAATATCAATAATTGCCAGTAAAATACTCACATACTAGTAGTGTTTTGGTACTGATTTAAAATTTATTCAACCCTATGAACCGGGGTAAAGAAGAACGTTTTAAGCAAAACTAGACAATCTAAACTACCTTTACATCAGTAGTAGCCAATAATGCTGGGTCCGAAATAAAAATTGAAGTGTAATGTTTTCAAACATTGACTATTGTTGTAAGAAAGTTCTATAAATATAAAGGAAAAAAAACCCTTCAAAACTGTTTTACTGCTGGCTCTTAAAAAACCTGTCTGTATGAACTCCCCTGCCACCCTCTGAATATCCCCTGTCTGTCCTTGCAGGCATACACAGTGTATGTCACTGTCATTTCCTCTACATGTCCCGTTATCTCCTGTTTGTCTCAGACTGCTCACTCAGGTTTACATAAATGTTCCCTACATAGTTTTTTTTTTTTTAATAAACAGTTGATACAAGTAAAATAAATAAAGAGTACGTATGTCAATTAAAAAAAAAGTAATCGTGTCCATTTGTAGACTGTGATTGTTTATCTTTGAAGACCGAACATTTTACAACAGCCCCCAATCTTTATCTGTACAAAGGACGGGTGCACTTATGGGCCCCGGTAAAAAGTGAAAAAATGAAAATTCAAATTAAGCATAATTTTTTACCTAACATCACCAATTGATATCTAATCCATAAGAATCAACAAGTTTTAGTGCTGAATTTACTGTACATAAAAAGCACGAAGCTTTACAACATAGTATGGGTCAGCCGACATTCGTGATTTACTACGATAAATCGAGGACGGGCATTCATTTCAAAGCCTTTGTTTACTGTCAGCCTAACCGAGTACAAACTTGTGGAAAAGATAAAATACGCATTATACATTTAGAAAACTCCTGTGAAAATAAGAAGTTTGTACTACATTAGGCTGGTACCTAAAAAATGAAAAACGTATGAAAATTTCAAGGTTTTTCCTATAGCAAGCGAAAGCTATTACCTGCGTGACCCATGTTTGAACCAACGCATGGAATAAATTATTTCAAACAATCACGTGGGTTCTATCCAAGTGGATGTTTGTCAAATGTGTTAACTGTAAAACATTGACACGTTTTAAATCGCTTTCCATCAACTTTGTATGGTCAAAAATGTTTGTTTGATCAATATGGTAATATGCAACTTCAAAGCCTTATTTGATTTTTTTTTCAGACGTAAAATAATGCATAAAGTATAATTCAGCAAACGCGCCAATCGATCTACCAACAGAATAATGTTGATTTAAATGTCTCCTCCCTCTGATATAAATAGACACAATTCAAGTAGGTTCGGTTTGATTTTTCCGGATTTTGATTACTTATAGGCATTTAAAAACTCTAGATTTTTTAAACTGTATGCTAATTTTGGTAAATTTAAGCGTGCTTATAAATCAGAAGTATTCATCAGTGCTTAAATATTACGGGAAAAAAAAAACCAATTTGCTGATATTTTCTACCTAAAAACGGCACTGAAAAAGGGCCCATTCTCTATAGCTTAAGTGCACTTGTTCTTTAAAAATAATGTTGCCAAAATAATTGACGTGGACGTTCTAACATGTCCAGGCCAGGAACTTTGAATTTTGTATACTAGCAAATTACAACATTATGTACATTACAATATAATCCAACAGGTAGTAATGAAAATTTGGATGGAGACAAGTAATCTTTTTATAATTTCATTTTTTCTTAAAATTAACAGCAATAAATGCATAACACTAAAAGTAACATTGTTAAAATATTGTTTTTTAGAAATAATACATTGTCTTATCTCTGCTTTAAACCTCTGTCATACCGGTGCTGCGTTCTCAAGGGGAACCCGCTCCCAAGGTAGGTGAAGTAGGGTCTCTTCAACAACGCAACGTCACCTTCATTCGTCCCGACAGTATTTCCTAGAACGCAATGCGAAAGACGCGCACATTTAGAACAACAGAAAGTAAATGGGGTCGACATGGCAGCGCATTAAGGAAACTGGGTCATTCTACACACAGATGCCCAAATAGTGTCCCGCATGTTTATCAAAATTTCTAAAGAAATTGAAGCAATTTTAAAAATCGCTTTTTTGATTAAAGAAGGATATAAATGCTTTTATTCTTAATATTGGCCAAAAACTTTATAAAAAACCAACATAATTATTTTTTTTCCTTAATTAAAGTATCAAAGATGTCAAAAAAATACGATGTCCCAGGTCTTCGTTATATGCATATAATTCATTATGAAATATTAAGTGACTGTCCGTATGGTAATTTTAAAAGCTTTTTAGCAATTGATAAACATACTTATTAATGCTTTTAGTGCAAATCCCAATTTCTACTTTTTATTTTTTTTAAAAAGTCAATCTAAAAGTTGTCCTATGTTTTTTTGTCATTACCGTAACATAACTTAAAAATCGCCGTTCCCGAAAGACAAAGGCGCGTTTTTTTTATAAACATCACGTGACTCATTATACCCGGGAAAGTTGATGTAGAAGATGCAGGGTGGAAGTTTGGAGAACGATGTAAGTACCTAAAACTTAGTCTTAACATTTTAAAACTTTTAAAATTTTAAAAAATAGTATGTTTATTGTGTGTCATTACCGAATGCAAACAATTACAAACACCTTAGCCTTAAGCGGAAAATTATTTAAGTCGTCGATAAATTTGATTAAATTCATAACCAATTCAGACGCTATCAGCAGCCATGATGACACGATGGGCCCTTTAGGTCATTAAAAAAAAATATTGTCATTACCGAAACTGGTCATTACCGTGACCATTTTTCGAAACGTTCTCGTTACGGTAATGACAATATGTGACGGTAGTGACAATTAGATGATTTTCAGTTCATTTATGTTAATATATTTTATCATTTAATAGAGTAATTCACAAATATACTGAATATCATAGTAGTTTAAATAAAAAACTATAATGTCTATTGAATTATACAACATTTTATGTCTATTTTATATGTTATTTCAGATTAAACAAGAAGAAACTATAATTTATAAAGATTTGATCAGAATTGAAAAATTAAGTGTTTTATCAGAGAAAACACTGGTTGGCCTTTTACGCAGCTCCAGCGATCAATATCGCCATATTTGGGCTGGACTGGTGGCAGATGCGTTTGACAAGTGGTTACATTCAAAGGAACTTCTTATTTTACAAAACAAAGTAGTAAAGCATCCTTACTTGAAATGGCACTGTCGACAAAAGAAAGAGCAAGAAGATGGAGAGAGTGACAGAAGAACGATCCCGAAAAACATCAGAAATACTTACAAGCAGAGAAAGAAAGGTATGAGTTGAGAAAAAAAAGCGGAAAACTGAAAAATGTATTACAGATGACTGAAAGAGAGAAAAGAACAGTGCGTAAAAGATGGAGAACAAATCAAAAACACAAAAGAAAAAGGGACAAAGATATTATAGATTTGTTATCTACAAACACTCCTCCGAATTCCCCCCATGAAAGAACATCAGTTGCTTTTCCAGTGGACTTAAATCTTCTGGAAGGAAAAAATTAAGAAAGGACCGTGCAAAGGCTTACAGGGAAATAAAGAAATTGAAAAATAAATTACAAAAGAAAGAAAAAGACATTGAAAAGTACATGAAACGTTTGCTCAGAGAAAAAGCAAAATATATGAGAAATGTAACAGACTCACCGAGAACAAAAACAAAAAAATTACTCAGAGGTCAAAGTGTTTCTAAAGAAGTAAAACGTATGTTGAACTTTCACCATGCAATCATTAAAGGATTAAGAGAGAAGTATAAACAAGCCAGAAAAAGAAAAACCCAGAGAGCAATTGTCAACATTTTACCTTCCAAGTTATTGCGAAAGTATAGACTATAATCTGTCGCTGCTGGGGCAATCGGATACTCAAGAAAAAGAATTCTTACTGCAATGAGCACAAAAATCTTCAAATTGCGGAAATAAAAGAATTCAAAGAATACAAACAGCAGTCAAAATCTTTCTGCAAAGGGAAGACAACAGCCGGTCCTCTGCTGGGAAGAAAGAAACAATCACCAGGTTTAAGATAAAGAAGCAGAAACGATTTCTTAATGATGATATGAAAAACCTACATGCTAAATTTCTAAGTGAGAACCCAGAAATGGGAATATCATATTCCTTCTTCTGTAGAGTCAGACCATTTTGGGTAGTAAAGCAACAGAAAAGGACAGGCAAACTTGCTTGTGTATCAAACATGAAAATCTTCAATACCAAGCAGACAGATTAAGGGATCTGAATATCATTGGGACGTCAAACATTAATGTCCTCGCAGATATGATTTGCTGTGACTCAGATAGCAAGACGTGCATGTATAAGGAATGCCTAACATGCTAAAAAAAAGGTGATTACCGTAGATGTTCTTGAAAATGACCTAGGAAAACAGATAAATTGGAAGAAATGGACAACTCGTAGGGTCGAGAAAGTTAAAAAGGTACAAGGTAAAGAAATAAAGTACACTACATCCATGACTACCAGAGAAGAAGAGCAAGGCACAGTCGAGACATTAGTTGAAGATTTTCAGGCAAACCTTAAGAAAACTTGCCGACATTTATACAACATAAAGCACCAATATGCTGTATTACGAAAACTTAAAGAAAATATGACAGAAAATGAAATCATAATTCATATTGATTTTTCAGAAAATTACTGTTGTAAATATAACAAAGAAATTCAAAGTGTCCACTTTGGTCCTTGTCAAACTCAAGTTACTTTACACACGGGTGTGGTGTACTTCAAAGGAGAATGCACCCTGTCGTTCTGCACTGTATCCGACTATAATAAGCACGGACCCCCTGCAATTTGGGCTCATCTAAAGCCTATTCTAGCCCATATAAAGGATGTGCATTCCACAATAGATACTGTCTACTTTGTTAGCGACGGTCCGACCACTCAGTATAGGTGCAAAGCAAACTTCTATCTCTTATCGTCATACTTTTTTGATCTTGGGTTTAAGATCGGCAACTGGACATTTCTTGAGGCAGGGCATGGTAAGGGTTCAGCAGATGGGATCGGGGGTGCAGTAAAACGGTCGGCTGATGCTGACGTTGCGCATGGCGGGAGTATTACAGATGCTAACACCACGATGTCTGCTCTAGAAAACACTGGGACAACAATCAAGTTCTTTCTCACCACAGAGGCATAAGTAGAGCCAATCCAGAAGTATCTCCCATTGAACCTAGACACGGTACCACAGACGATGAAACTTCACCAGGTAAGCTAACCATGTAAACATTTTCTCTAATCTCTCACTAAATGTAATTTATTGTGATTTAGTACAAATTTTGTAATCTCGCTTTACTTTTAGGTGTTTACAAATAGAAGATGCGCCGTTCAAGTTCGTGTCCTGAGCTGCTTTTGTCAAACACCAGACATGTGCTCTTGTTTTACACCCACTCCATTCACTTTTACTCATGAAGCTTTGACAGCCTCTCCGACTACATCAACAGAAAATTCAGTAGACGCTTTCCAAAAGTCTATAGATAGCCAGTTAGTAGGGAAATGGTGTGTTGTTTTATACGATGATATTCTATATCCTGGTGTTGTACAAAACGTTGATGATGATGATGTTGAAGTCCAAGTGATGCACAAAATCGGAAATAACCGATACTTTTGGCCCATGATTCCAGATATATTGTGGTACAATCATTCGCAAATTATTTGTGAAATAAGTGAACCGACTAAGGTTGGTTCTAGGCATTATCAGCTTTCTAAGTCCGACTGGGATAAAGTGGTGAAAGTGGTTGATGTTTAAAAAAAAATGTTAAACTGACAAAACTAATGCTTTGTATTTCATGTCTTTAAATAAAACATTATTTTTTTGTGTACGATTCTCTTATAAATGGTTTTAAAAACGTCTGCTAATAATATATTTTGTGTATACGGTCATTACCATAACGTCTTGTCATTACCGTACGCCAAAGTCATTACCATAACACACTCTAAAAATTGTAATATATTATAAAACAGTAGACAGAAATACTATTTTTTT
>WFKH01011926.1:42304619-42321434 GCA_016163765.1 Magallana hongkongensis
TATATATATATATATATATATATATATATATATATATATATAAATTACTCATTTAAAAAACTGATAATAAATAATAATTATTTTATTTTGTATATCGTCAGGCTGTTGAAAATTTAAATTTTTTAAAAATCATTTTCGAGGAACGTGTCGTCTGACCTTGATTAATAAAACTTTTGAAAATGAAAATACAAAATAATGCAATATTGTGAAATTAACTGAATGGCATAAACAATTGTAGATTGTAGATGTAAAATGACTTTGATCGATGAGATGTGTATAAAATATATGATTTCAATAATACATCAATATTGCTCCAAAATGAAAAAGAAATATAGTTATTAAAACAAAATAATCAAAACATTTAACAAACAAAACATTGTGAAAATATGAAAAAAAAAACACAATGACAAAAAAATGGTATATATAGTTATGATTATTATCCAAAAAAATAATTTCATTGTAACCTCTTAAAAACTGCAAGGCGGATGTTACCATGTTTGGCATGAATCATCTCTAGGATGAGACACAGGGCGAAAGCCCATATTAATGGGTATAACAAAACAAACAAACATCAAAGTACATCAAATATGGTTAACCTTAAATACAATATAATTTAATAGTGAACTTATGTATTAAGAATTTCTATAAAACAGTATAATATTTTTAAGCAATAACACTGTATGTGTATCGACGACGAAACAAATATATCTGCCTCATAAAATTGTATTCTTCGTTTGTTACATTTCATTCTTCATGCAAATGCAATATTATCGGTTGTAGTATGGTTTATCGTCTGTTTGCGACTGTATAAATGTCACCATGGCGTGGTTTATCATTTCATATTCCTTCTGTAGATAAAAAAAGCTTGTTTATTAGTTCTTAGAAATGATCTGGTTCTGTGTAGTCTTGACTTTATTACATGTATGTCATAGTCAGATTCAAATTATAAAACCGGTTTAGTTTATGTTTCTGTTAATGTTTAATGAATTCTAAATTCTTATAAAGAAAGTTGTACCTCTTTGTGATTTTTGAATATTTTTTTTTTCATAATTAAATATTGTGAAAGTTAATTCAACTTTAAATGTTTCCATTAAACTGTCTTTTATTACAGGAGGGAATGTAAGTTTCTGTGAAACTTATTTTGCTTTTATATACAATCTAATTAGTTTACCGTTGATGAGCACAGTTCAGGACGTCGAGTTTGTAGGAGTCTGACCACAGAACACACGTCTATCTCCTTGTCCATTGTCAGTTGTTGTATCAGGTTGTATACAGCACAAAACACACCACACAGAGCGACACCATCTCTAGCAATGAAACATATAATGTAACATAGTATTGAAAAAGAACTCAATCCGTATTTAAATACCTAGTATACAATACTAGTAATGATTAAAACTGTCAAACACATTATGAAGAAACATAAAATTAGTTTTAACTTGTATGCATCAACGGAATCAGGTTGTTGTTTAATTAAAAATGTTCAGATTTATTTGACTGTATCACTGAGTTTTATAATTAAACACTAGTGCACGTTTGTTATTAAGGTTTTCTATAGGGGTAATTTTCACAAGAAAAGTCCTGTTATTCAGTCGACTGAATCATAATTGAAAGTCGGGAAAGGTGACTGAATTGCATTGTTATGCCATTCAGTCACCTTTCAGTCCCATATCTGTTGACTGAATGAAAGAGCTTCATCCTGTGTTTGTTTAAATGTTTAATACATTTGTTTTGATTTTTGGTTTAATAACGTATTACATGAATAAAGAGGCACAAGAAATATACACAACACATTCACTGACATAATAATGTTCAGTTTTGTAGCTTTACTGTATGTAAAAAAAAACAATTACTTGCTAACAACGGTTATCGGACCTTCTTTCCTAGAGTTTTGTGCAAATGAAACCAGTCCAAGAATTTGAGAAACAGTCTGACCGTTGTCTGAAGTAATAGCATGTGTTGGCGCCGCAAGGTGAACCATACGAGGCTTAAAATCAGTCTGTTCAAAATATGAGTAAATAAAAAAAATTGATGTATAATCATAATTTAATCTTATTTTCACAGCCTCAATGTTACTCACATTTTCTTTTGTAATTTCAACTTTGTGCCATTTATTTTCTTTCGTATCTTCTTGTAGTTGAATAGTAAAAGGAGGAACCCTTTTAGAACTTCTTGATGTTGTCGGCATCCATGTATCTGCCTGTGATATACGAATCAAAAATAATGATACCTCACATGATTTTTCAGTATAGGATCTTTGTTAGATCATGTTGGTACAATGTAATGCATTTTTTGACAAATTCACAAATAACGAGATTCTTACAGATTCTATACTGTCGAGGGGATCCATAAAAACAACAACTTCAGAGTCATAATCAGTAATCAGTCTTAGGAAATCTACAACGTCATCTGCTGGTGGACAATGTGTGACAATAAAGGCCTTCTGGTTGGTAAATGACTAGAAAATATGATATTCATTTTATTTTAATCTGATTGGAAATCAATAAAATAGTTGGATGTGTTTAGGAAGAAAAAGAAATCGTTAAGATGAACTTAAAAATTCATGACATCAGATCTTTGCAAATGTTGCTGAAAATGAAATATATTTAAAACTTACGTTGGTATATATTCCATCAATTTTACTCCCACGATTTGGAACACTAGATGTCAGGATGATAACGTTCTCGTTCTCTGTGAAAATTAAAATGAAAACGATAATTGGTGATACATGTATATTTTTTATGAACGAAAGCTACCTTGCATAACAAAATTAGGTGTTAAGAATTTATTAAAACGTGTTTAATTTTATCATGAAGATGGTAAAATGAAATGTTTGAAGAAATAATCCTCAAAAAGTATATTACAAACTGACAGGGCAACGCTTTTATCATTCAAAGGACTAAAATTTGTGGGTAGTTAACTGATTGACAGAGGTTAGTTTTAAGTTGACATTGACCACCTTTTAGTTGACTGAATAGCAAAGCTTCATATTGTGAATTAAACATAATGATATGAGTTTCAAGTGAAATTTAACCTACGTTGTCGGATAGTCGTTGACAGACCTTCGACTTCTGACACCATTTTGTCATTGTCGTCTCTATGCTGGGGTCGAACTGACATGAGCTTCTAAAATGTTTATAAGCAAATAAATGATGCTCTTTGAACATTTGCCAGTAACAATGAGCTTCAGGACAAAATTACTTTACAGTTAAGTATGCTTGGCTTGATGCACCTTCCATAGTTCATTAAATTGTATATTTCTAATGTAGTCATCACAATAGCTATTGTCATTTCAACAAATAACTTTAATGAAGCATACAAACGTCATGATAATCTGTCTATTTCTCTGATGGGTATAAATATCGTTTTTAGTGACGATTTCAAACAAATCATCACGCACTCTAATGTTTACAACATTTCAATTTCGTTATTATTGTTTACTTTGATAACTTTTTGAAAAAACAAAATGGGAGGAAAGCAGGAATAGCAAAATGTAAAGAATAAATACCTATTTGTATTTTAATTGCATGTGTAGGATTTAAAAAAAAACCTTTGCAAAAACGAAATTATTTCAACCTGAAACTCATCTCTTAAAGAGGAAACGTTTGCCGGAGTATCCATTTTGGTTGTCTCTAGTTTTTCAATAAATTCAGTCGTTTTTTGAACAGTCACTGGCGCCTTAGACATTTCGTAGAGAGTCAGAAATATTGTCTTATATTGTTCCTGGAAGCAGAGTTGTACAAGTATCTTGAGGATTCATAATTTGTTAAATATATATATTGTAATATGTTATTATCAGATTCTGTGCAGTGAACATTGTTGCATATAATCAATATTAAATGAACAATGTCATTACTGTCAACGAACACTGTTTTGCAATAAAAAAAAGGGGGTTCTAATTTTCTTTTTTTTTTTAAATCATAACATAATTCCTATTTACGTAAGTCTGGACCATATTCATTCTTTTTTCTCTCATTTTCTTCACGTAATCTGCAATGTTGATTTTGTTTCCCTGCTCAACTTCCTTGTGCAAGGCATCGATCGCTATGTAGGTCCCTGTTCTTCCAATTCCAGCACTAAATATAAATAGACAAGAGATCAATGGATTACAATGCTAACTTTAGTAGAAGTTTCTATATAAATTTTGTTTAATTATGAATCATTTCTTCTGCGTAAAACTCTGATAATACAATTCGGAGACACGATTTCTTGAGAGCGCTATGGTTGAGGATGAGTGGATGATAAATATAATTTAATTTAATAATTTAAAAAAAACTATTTTAAATTAAGAAATATGTCACACATCACTGCTTGTATGGATGTTTGTCCAAATGTTTTAGAGAGAACAATTTTTTTTTCACTATACCGATTAACATTCAGAAAAAAAGGCTATCATCGTGTTTCTTGATTGGTTTTCAGATTACAACCGAAAAACAAGATATTTAATAATTATACAACTTGAACAGGTTTTTAACAAATTCCAATGAATTTTTTATGATGAAGTGATATCCATTTCTTTTGCTCTTTTATAGGGTCGGGCGTCAAGGTGCTAACGCATTAGTTTATTTTGTTATTGTTTTATTCCTTCATTCTATTTTTCTTGTTGATTCCAATCATTAGTCCGAGTTTCATAACCCAAACTAAGAATGCACTAGTTTAAAAAAATATTCCCCATAGATAATATCATTGTTGATATCTGTGTCTTTATTTAATTTATACTACTATGATATTAAAAAAAAATAAAATAAAATATCAAATGATACTAGCAAATACGCTCACCTTAGATTTTGTTTACTAATTCAGTTCAGATTACATTTTATAATTTAACATTTATGGATTGTAATAATTATATGCCGTAAAGAAGATGATTTACCTGCAGTGTACTAAAGTCGGGCCTGTCTGTGTGGACGTTTTTGTTCTTGTCACGTGATCGTGAAGAATAATAGAAGACAAAGAGGATCCGGGACGTCGTGATCCGGCCAGGCAATGTATTGATATTGGGTGATCGTTCTTGTTTCATTTTCCTGAAATTAAACATCAATATTTGTCATGGCTAATGTAATTCATATGAAAAAATATATTATATTTAATCATGGATTATTAATTGTATGACGTTAAGGTCCAGTAATGTATAGCTCGAGATAATCATTGTTAAAAGGTATCTCGAGATAATCAGTGTTGAACTACATATTTTTATAAAGAAAAATCTGATTAGTATGGCATAGAATAAGACAAAATAAATGGCAAATAAAACTTAGGAGTTTGACTTTCTACAGTGATACGTATCCAGACATTTTGAAACTAATTTCGGAACAAATCATATGACTATAAACAGCTTCTTTTTAAATGTTGATTGTAAACAAATTATAAAGAATTGAAGGTTAAAATCTTATCACATTATTTAATATATTGCCAATAAATAACTTCTGTTCGTTCCCTGCATTCCAGAGATTTCATTAGAGTTACCCTTTTATCACAAATTTCATTTATTTTTTCTGGTATTATTTTTTTATTATTTCAATGTTTTTGTGATAAAATAATTGTATTACCTTTTTATTTGTCATTAGTATTTTACGGATAACGTAGTTAGCATACTGCTTTTCTTTTAAAGTTTTTATGATAAAAACATCACAATCCTTGTCTGGCCAATATTTAGCACATTTTTTCTGCAATAAAAAAAAATAAACCAAAATATCAAGAAAAAATGAATTACGCTTTTGGCTGAACTTTCACACAGACTTAAACAATAAAGAAATTATGACCCTAGTTCCTTCCTTTAGATTTGTTAACATAACGATTTGAACAACGTTTTCTTGCCAAATCATCCACCAGAAATCATCCACAGTGCTTGGTTTAGGTCCTGTAAGAGAAAAAAAGAAATAATGTGATGAAAAAAGAGATAAATGACAATTTATTCCTAGATACAACAAGGCAAACATCGTTGAAATTTGTACGTTACCTTGGGTTGCAATATACTCATCTTTCTGACGATGTCCCTATGAAATAAAGTGATTTTTAATTGTGAACAACGCAAACTAACAGTTTATTTGTTTCTTAAAATGGTTTGATACTTACATCGATAAAATTAGCGTTTATATAGTCCGAAGCTTGGTTTTCTAGAACTACCCTTGAGTGATCATCTGCAATAAATATTTACTTTTAGCAATTACCAAATAAGTTAATGTAATAATCAATTAAATAATAAACATTAAATAATATACACACATAATAATTGGAAGGGACTCTTATCAATTACCTCACACATATCCTTCACTGTTGTAAAACAACAAAAAACCAAAAATGTTTCACAAAAAACCCACTTCAAAATCATTTAATACCCCTTTTAATCATTTGAAAAATGCATTTTGTTAAATGTTTTCTAAACCCCTTCTAAGTAAGAAAGATTAGGTCAAATGCACATACAAGGAAAAGTCGTTTTGAATCTGTTCTTAGGAATGTTTTCTGGACGTTTTCCGATCTCGCACGGATGCTTTTCTCCATATGACAATGTCTATGATGACAAAATAAAAAGAAACAAAAAGGAAAAGAATTATTAATAATTTTCTGAGCATATTTGTAAAAAAAAAGAAAAGAAATCACAATTTGTAATATTTTTTCTTATCTTTTGCTTCAAATATTTTTCAAGTTGACAATTATACATGTAGGTAAGGAATTATGTTTGTAGAAAATGTGTTTTTAAGGTTTCTAAGTGAATTCAACTGCACTCTGTTGAACAAAAGTTTATGTAGCATTTTTTTTCCGCAAAGATATTATTTACGAAAACTTTTACAACAAGACTATTGTGGCGTATCCAATGATTATATTAGACATCTTATTGTGATGATGTCAAACGTGCATGGCATATTTTGAGCACTTCGTATTAATTTGTGGTTAATTGGATACATGTTGCAAAAGATTTTTTAATGCAGCCACAAATTAAAAAGTACTTTTAAAAAAAATATACAACTATTTCTTATTTTGCTTAATCAGAATGGAGTGGAACATGAAAAAAAAATTTCAAGATAGTTTAAAGTTAATTGTTTAGAACGTAAGAACATAGGGACATGTAAGAATTTTCAGAAAACGTCTTGAAATACATACGAAAAAAACCTTTTGACAAATATTTTACAAAATAAATGTTTTGTTATATTCATAGGGATAATGCTATGTCCTTAAACCCGGGATGTCTGCCAAATGAAATGGGTATGGTGATTTTATTAATGAAATAAAAGAAAAAAAACTATTTCCAAAAAAAAAAAAAATTTAAAACCACTTCCACCGACATTTGAAAAATTATTAAGATTACTATTTTCAATCGGGATGTTAAAAATGAAATAGTTGGGTTTTAATTTTCTAAAGAAAGATTAAAAAGCCTAATATAAATTATTAAGAATTAAATTTCATTTTTACCTACATCATACGATATAACATAAGCTTAGACAGTGTATGGTTTATAACCTGTGATTTGTTTTACTTCAATCGAATGTAACGTATATATTTGATTAAATTCAAAATTTTAAAAAACGCCTGATGCCATATCATTTGATTAACTGAATGCAAGTGTTCACAATAATTGCGTAAAATATTATCAATTTATAGAAAGAAATGCATACTACTAGAGCATCGCTTTTTGCTTGATGTTAGTGTTGTTGTTTTTTTTAAATCTTAAAAAAAATAAAAATAAGTGGCATTAATGTTCAGATCATTTCATATAACACTGAACTAACGTATGCCCTTTTTATTGTTTTATAATGAAATTGATGCATGTCTTTTGATATTTCGTAATTCGTTATAACAACATCCAGTTACATGCACCCACCAAACAAACTCAAAACAGAAAAGTCGTTGGTAACAATGCATAATAAAATATAAGCTGAACAATTTTGGAATATCAAGGTATGAATTCCCTCGTTGGGATATATATTTTGATCTGTAACGCGTCTCTTTATTTTATTTTCACTTTTTTGCATTTTTAATATACCAGTTAAAGTACCTCAGCTTATTAATAATAATGAATAGTATTTATAAACAGGTTAACCAAACTAACTTTAGCGTGCAAATGATAAGGTGGCGAGCGCCAAATTCGAACACTGAATTACTGTAAGTATCATTAAACACAAACCGCATATTCTTTCTTGAAACCATCATTTTCGTTTCTCGAGTTTTCCACTATTACATCCCATAAGTTACTTATAGAAATCTCTTTAGTAGATTCATTGTTTACATAGAGATCTCCATACGGGTTTTCCAAGTGTTTTTTGTCATCAACGTCGACATCTTCGTCGTCATATTCTATTATTGTTTCAAATTTATTTCCTTGTGTGCGTGGTGGTTTTTTGGATACACTGTTGTAATCTCCTCGTTCAATATTCTCATAGCTTTGTGATAGAGAAGACACTATCGTTGATTTAGCTAAAAGAACATTAAACTTAAAAGGTCAAAACATTCAAACTTTCAATTTGAAGTCATATCATTAGCATAAAAAGTCACCGTTTGACATCCCTCAAACAGAATATATTACACTTACATTGACATCGTGACACAACTGTGTTATTTTCTTCGGAGTTTACGATTTCTTTGCGCTTCCATAATCCGTAACAAACCCTAGAATTTACAAGCACTCATTATTTTACTCACCATGTGCAATAATAAATGATAATAGAAAAAAAAACATTCTAAAAATGAACATTTGTTAAAATGTAGGTATGTTTGGCTTTATTAACAATAGTACAAGTAAATACCCGATCCCGATTAGAACGAGAAGAATGAAAGAAGAGCCAGCAGAAATACTTCCAATGATAACAGGATTACCAAATGGCTCGTCTGCCTACAATACTTCAAATGGTCAGCACAAGCATTCAACAAGAAGTCCATTATCTTAGGATGTTTGCATTGTAATTACACAAATTGTAGCATTGTAGTTCTTGAGAAGAAGATTTTTAAACAGTTTCCCTATATATTTCTTTGTTAAACTTTGAACGCCTCTTGGGGCCTCAGTAATAGTCCAGCCGTCACGATTTTAACAATTTAGAATCTCGATCATTTGAGAATGTTTCCACAGAAATCTCACAAACTGTAGCATTGCAGCTCTTTTAAATATTCTCCCTATATATTTTTTGTTAAACTTTCAACCCCTCTTGGAGCCTGAATATTGGTCCGGGGGTCATGTTTTTAACAATTTAAAATTTACATTATTTTAGGAGGCTTGCATATTAATCTCAAAATTTGTAGCATAGTAGTTTTTGAAAAGAATATTTTTAAATATTTTCCCTATATATTTCTATGTTAAAATTTGATCCCCTCTTGGGGCCCCAGTATTGGTTCAGGGGTCACGATTTTAACAATTTAGAATCTACATTATTTGAGGATGCTTGCATAGTAATATCGCAAACAGGAGCATTGTAGTTCTTGAGAAGAAGATTTGTAAACATTTGCCTTAAATATTTCTATTTTAAACTTTGAACACCTTTTTGCGCCCTAGTATTGCCCCGGCGGTCACGATTTTAACAATTTTGAATCTTAACTATGTATACAAGCTTTGGTGTAAATATTGGCATTTCTGGTGCAATGATTCTTAAGAAGATTTTTTTTAAAGACATGCACCCTATTTTCACTGTTTCACAATGATCACCCTTTATAAAGAAAGATTTGCTCTTTATTTTAATAATTTAGAATTCCCTTCTTATAAGGATGCTTTGTACCAAGTTTTGTTAAATATGGCTCAGTGGCTTTAGAGAAGAAGTCAAAAATTTGAAAAAGTTACAGACGGACGGACGGACGCCGGACAACAGGTGATCAGAAAAGCTCGCTTGAACCTCAGTTCAGGTAAGCTAAAAACGTTTAGTATATATTGTTTTGGCTTTACTATGTTTTTTGAACTAACGATAGTAAAAAATATATGTTTCGTTACATTATTTATATCATAGAGCTCTTTATTCATGCACACAGTACTTATCAAATAACATATGCATAGTATAACCGTATAATATGGAACGCCATGGCTGCCTTATGTTAGATGATTTTATTATATGCTGTGGGTCTATTATTATATGCTGTGGTTCTATAATTATATGCTGTGGGTCTCTTATTATATGCTGTGGGTCTATTATTATATGCTGTGGTTCCCTTATTATATGCTGTGGTTTTATGATTATATGCTATGGTTCCCTTATTATATGCTGTGGTTTTATAATTATATGCTATGGTTCTATAATTATATGCTGTGGTTCTATTATTATATGCTGTGGTTCTATACTTATATGCTGTGGTTCTATAATCATATGCTGTGGGTCTATTATTATATGCTGTGGATCTATTATTATATGCTGTGGTTTCATTATTTTATTGTTGTGGGTTCATAATTATATGCTGTGGTTTCATTATTATATGCTGTGGTTTCATTATTATATGCTGTGGGTTCATAATTATATGCTGTGGTTTCATTATTTTATGCTGTGGGTTCATAATTATATGCTGTGGGTTCATGATTATATACTGTGGTTTCATTATTATATGTTGTAGGTGTATTATTATATATTCTGTCGGTTTATTCTAAACTAGCTATTCGAATCCGGATTTCTCGTTTTGGAGTTTACATTTACAAGCACAAAACTGGCGGCAACTGCAACGTTAGTAACGTTGGACTTGGAGGATGTTTTGGCTGATCTTGACTTAAATGACACCATTGAAAAATTCAAATCGGAAAGAATTGACTTGGATAATTACAGAACATCGTCTTACAGAACAGCAATTAATCCGATTAGGAGTAAAGACAATAGGAGACAATAGGTTGCGGTTGACAGAAAGGGTAGGATCGGAGATAAAAAAAAGAAATGCATGTAAACCAGTTGACCGCAACGAAACTTTGGCAAGTCAGATAATTCAACAGCGAAATACTTTGTTTAATCGGAACAGAAATGGCCGAGGTCAGAAGAGACCTTGTGACCTTGACTGTTACCTTTATGCTAAAAATAGCTTTTTCAAACTTTCTCCATAACTTTTGAACTGTGAGAGATAGACACTTCATATTTGGCATGCTTACTCCACTAATTAAGTAATTCCAACTGACACCAAGGTCAATGACCTTGTGCTCTTGACTGTGACCTATATGGTAAAAATAGCTTCTTTTTTTGGAATTTTCGCCATAACTTTTGAACCGTGAGAGATAGAGACTTCATATTTGGTATGCATACTCCACTAATTAAGCACTTTCAACTGACACCAAGGACAATGGTCGTGTGACCTTGACTGAGACCCATATGCTAAAAATTGCTTTTTAGAACTTTGTTGTCGCCGGGCGCATAGTGTTTCACAAACACATCTTGTTTCAATTTATCAATATTATACTTTCAGACAAAGCAGAAAATGTGTTTGTGTTTTAAATCTTTTATTTTTTTTAACTACAATAAAAATGATTAAAATACTGAGTATGCAAAATTGATTTCTTGTTTTATTTACTATATCAACTATAATAATTTAAGCTTTACTATTAATCGTTGATGTTTAAGATTCTTTAAAGGGAGTGTGCTATTAAAAATTAAGTACAAGCTTGAGAATCTATACCGTTATTTGAGAGTACGTTACTGAAAGTCCAAGTAGCTCAAAAAATTCTAAGTCTCGGCATCCTCTCTTAGCGCAGCCGTACGTGTTTGCTCACGAATTCTATCAGGACACATTTTTATGCGTCCAAATCGTATATTGTTTTTGTCCTGTTTGTCTGTCTGTTGTCAACTTTAACCTTCGCCATAACTTTTGAACATTAGGAGATAGAGACTTCGTATTTGGTATGCATACTTCACTAATTAGGTGCTTTTAAATGACACCTAGGACAATGAGTTTGTGACCTTAACTGTGAACTATATGCTAAAAATTGCTTTTTCGAAATTTGTTGCCGCCGGGCGCATAGTGTTCCACAAACGCATCTGATTTTAATTTGATAATTTTTTTGCCCTCTAAATGCACCGTTGCTGTATTTCTTTTATGGATCCGCCATCATATTTTTATAAAGAGAGTGAGAAAATTCTGATCTTAAATTCATGTCATTTGATAAATTATGAGTAGTTCTTCAAAGGGAAAAAGCCAAGTTAATTAAAATAAATACAAGATGTGTTTGTGAAACACTGATGTCCCAGAATGGCAGCGTATGGCGAGGGTTGAAGTTTCTCTAATGCAAGTCAAACTCCAAAGGTCAAGGTCAAAAGACAAAATTTGTTGTTATCCAAAGGAAGAGCTTGAAACGAGGAATACATTTATGAAATATGAAAGCCCTAGTGCTAAACGTTCAAAAGTTATGACCAAGGTTCAAGTTTTTGAAAAATGGGTCAAACTCTTGGGTCAAGGTAAAAAATATACCCATTGAAAGGTCTTGTCAGAATGAATACATATGTGAAGTATGAAAGCCTTAGCACCAATTTTCAAAAGTTATGGCCAAGGTTAAAGTGTGAAAATGTTTGTAAAAGTTGATCAAACTTCATGGTCGAAAGGTCAAATTTGGTGTTACCGGAAAAAAGGCCTGGTCATAAGGGATACTTTTGTAAAATATGAAAGCCAGAGCCCAACCCACTCAAAAGTTATGTGCAATTTTAACGTTTTTGCGGACAAACAGACAGACCGATGGACGGAAAGGGCAAAAACTATGTACCCCCAAATCTTCGATGAGAGTGACATAAAACAAAACTGCTATTGCATTAGAATATTGCACGTACTCTATTACCACTACATTGAGTAGGATCCCCACCCGCAAAATTGAATCTGTGTTGGATTTCCGGGCATTGGCGAGGCTGAATGCACATCTCTGCTTCAGTTCCTCAAACAAATAAAAGATAGTGTTTTCAACATTGCGTACATGTATAGAAAAGGTAACGCACTACAAAATGTGAAGCTTAGTTCCACACAATATCTTTTTTTTAATTTTTTTTCTAGCAATTTTGCCCAAACGCAAAAGACAGGTAACAAGATTAAAACAATATATGTATATATGTGTGTATGATGTGAAACACTGGTAGGTATGTTTAATATCTTGTAATTGCACAGCTATATATCTGAGCTGTCACAGTTTCTAAGTGTATCTTTCAACAATATCCAAACATCTTTGAAAATCAGCTATTCCATTACTTTGACAATCCCTGTGAAATTCTTGTTCTAAAGCATTTTGGCATTCTTGACTCATCATTGTGGAAAGGGATTCAAATATTGGCCTGCCTTCCTCAACAATGAATTAATCTACAAATCCCTCAACTCCATAGTTCTGCATATTTTCATGTTCATCAAGACCAACTGGGTTTTGTAACTGCCCTGAAGTCCATAAAATTAATAGGGTTGACTTTACTGTGCGCAGTCTATGCCTAGCCCATGTATCACTCCAAAATGCAAGCTTTCTGTTGATTTCTGAACAGAATAAATAATGGAGAACAGCTAAATGAAGTGGGTTGAGGGAGTCCAGAATACCAAGGTCCTCCATATGATAAAATAAGTTATAAAAATATACAAGAACCCCATCGTACACGTCTCTCCAAAGTCTCTCAATGCGCTGATTGTGTGTGCTTTTTCCAGTAAGCATACTCCCATGACCTTTTTTGGACAACATGTAGTCAGCCACAGAAATATTTTCCATACCTTTATCTGATCTAACCCGATTTGGTAAACCATATTGTTCCACGCCTGACAAAAACACTGCAGTACTGTTTTAGCTGTATTATTGTCTGTGCATCCTAAGAACATCACCAGTCTGCTAAAACCATCTATTCCGCCAACAATTATGAATCGCCAACACACAAGTTTATGATTAGTGTCTATGTGCCATAAATGGTTTGGACCCGTTACATTATAAACACGTCTGTGCAGTCTGCCAGCTTGTCTCTCATAAACACCACGTTCATCCATTCGATGTATGCTTTCTCTTAGTTTCCACCTAGGAACCCTTATACCTTTTAAAGTTATCATCTGTCTAAAGAGATTTTCTCCACAGAGGGGGAAATCTTTTAAAATTTCCCCGAGTTTTAAATCGAGGTCATTGTCGGATATTTCTGAAAAATTCATTTTACTAAGTCCATACTGTGCCATTCTTCTGTAAATCGTTCTTTTTGACACTGAGAGAAGGTTTGAAATGTAAGTAATTGTGCATCCATTTTCAAGGAACATTTCTAATACTGTTTTTGGAATATCATACATCGGAGGACCACACTGAGGCCATTTTTGGCTTTTCAGTTCCATATTTCACACACTCGTTTCTTAATCACATCATATCCCTTGTATTTGAGATCCCCAAAGTTTGGAATTCGTGTGCAGATAATTTACATACAATATCTGTGGTTATTTTTTCAGCCCTGAGCCTGTCGTGAAACTGATGTAAGTTTAAATCCTCCAATATCTTTCCTATCAACCCTGTAGAATATGCCGCCATTTTGTTTAGGAACATTTATAATAAGAGCCCCTGTGTAAAATTTAAGTATACCAGCATATAATTATGAACCCACAGCATATAATTATGAACCCACAGCATATAATAATGAAACCACAGCATATAATAATGAACCCACAGCATATATATATATAATAATAATAATAATGAACCCACAGCATATAATAATGAAACCACAGCATATAATAATGAACCCACAGGATATAATTATGACCCCACATTATATAATAATGAAACCACAGCATATAATAATGAAACCACGGCATATAATTATGAACCCACAGCATATAATAGCGAAGCCACAGCATATAATAATACAACCACAGCATATAATAATAGACCCACAGCATATAATTATAAACCCACAGCATATAATAATAGACCCACAGCATATAATAATACAACCACAGCATATAATTATAGACCCACAGCATATAATTATGAACCCACAGCATATAATTATAGAACCACAGCGTATAATTATAAAACCACAGCATATAATAATAGAACCACATCATATAATAAAAGACCCACAGCATATAATTATAGAACCACAGCATATAATAATAGACCCACAGCATATAATAAAATCACCTAACATAAGGCAGCCATGGCGTCCCATAGTATAAAGCCATCAAATTTTCTATCACAACGTGTCATTTAGTAATCTAACATTTTGTACATCACAGTCTCTAGCATTAACTAGATGAACATTCAGTCTATAGGATAAATATGATATGATCATAGTTATTTAAAACGAGAAATTCAGGAGAGATAAAAATGTATGTATGTAATTAATAAAGATGATAACAATACTATATAAGGAGTACAGTACCTTGGACGATTCAATGCATTTTCCGGTTACGTGATGACAGGCTTGACTGCTACAGTTTGTACTACATTTCTGTGAACAATTAATACCATGGAACGTTTGTTCGCATGCTGCAAGACGAAACACAATAAACAGAAATAACATTTAAAAGAGAAAATGTTAAGCAATTTCTCTTATATTGTCAATCCAGTAAACTGATTAAGAATAAGAATGTTATTATATAACGCCGTTTCAAGAACAAAAAGGTATTCCATATCCTGAATGGGTTTTAATTGTAAATGTGTTTAGTAAGTTTATTTTTCAAAAACAAGGTTTTAAATATTTTATAGACTTTAAAATAGTGTTATGGTTTTGAAACAGTTTTTGACTTTAAAATGCAGTGTTTTCTTTCATTATGTACATATACCTAATGCAAAGGAGAGTCTGATGGACTACAAGGAAGGTAAATAAAAGGTCCAGAGGCCACAATGCTAACCTGAGTAATACCAACCATTATCAGCGTTATAAAATTATATGCAAATATTAAATCCAGTGCTGTTTCGACGGTTTATGTAACAACAATAAAGAATTTTGAATACGTAACTATATTGCAAATTGTAGTATTGCAATTCTACAGTTCTGCTATCCATCACTTTTACACTGGTTAGGATAAAATAGGGTGTTGGATACAGGATTCCCGATACAGAATATAAAACTCTACCTATCCTATTCATACTATCCTGCATCCATCAGTTAAGCCAAATCGAGCTTTAGATCAAATACTTTTTCTTGAATTTTTTTTTCCAGAACAAAATTTTAATGGTAATCATGATTTAAAACTGAAATTAAAATTGTTCACATTTTTTTCAAATACATCTTTTAAAACTATGCTTAAATGAATTATTGTACTCAAAAATTCCTTTTATGGAGTTTAGCATATGAAACACTTCTTCGTTTTTTTTTGAAAATTTCATAAGTTTTAATCTGATAAGATAGAATGGAAAGGATCATGAATGTAGTATACATGATACATGATGATAGATAAAAGATAGAATAGGGGTTGAGTTCTAAACTTTATTGATAGCAACACTGTAAATAAGAATATTTTTAACAAAATGTAATTATTATAGACAATGAAGACAAACAGAATAATTCATGAAATACTTTTATTTTGTGATTTGGCGATTGTGGCCACGACCTACATAATACAAATAAATATATTAATATATATATTATGATTTTATAATAAACGTTATAATCAAATAATCCTTATTCCTTAATGCATTTTATAAATAAACCTTATCCTTATAAACCTTATCCTTATAAACCTTATCCTTATAATCCTTATCCTTAAAATCCTTATCCTTATAAACCTTATAAACAGTGACAACATTCATACTGGTACTGGGTGAGCAGATACTCAGCAGAAGTTGTTAAAATACTTAAATCTAATAACAGGCGTCTCGAATAAGCGCTTTTCCAAATGTCTTTACGTGTAGGCCGTGACGGGTAGAACTTTGACTATTCAAATTCTGCACACAACTCCAAGTCTCTTACAACTCCAATGTCTCATAAAACACAAATG
>WFKH01011926.1:42326358-42338552 GCA_016163765.1 Magallana hongkongensis
AACTTGACCTTTCTTCTTCGAAGGGGGCATAAATACATATAAATACATACCTAGCGCACACTTTTGACCTTTGTAACCAGGTTGACACACCTCACAGGTGCCCTTCTCTTTGTGACAGTACTGACAGTTATCATCTGGGCAGGGAAAGGAGTTGTTAGACCCATAACATCCGTTTAGAGGACATCCTTTGAAAGATTAAAAAATGATGCCTTTTGAATGACCATTGTGAATAACATTTTTTAAAATATGATATTTATTTTCAGTGAATATTTCTCTTTATGTTTTCATTGGAAATACGTGACGTTTATTGTCCGATAATGCAGGTCAATCCTGATAACGGCGTATGAGCAGAAGTAAACGTGATCATACGTTTTGAATTGATATATTATTGATATATGTAATAAAACTTTCAAACTTACTTAATCAATTCTATGTTCTTTAGAAAAATAATCGTTTAATCATATTTGTCCTATCTCAAAAAAAAGAAAAAGATTTTTCTAACCAAAGTTTCTGGCATCCTACTTTAACCCGCGGAAGTACGCTAACTAGCATGTTTTATTAATGTTCCATCTGTTATTCTTATCACTGCAAATTGCTTTAGAGCTACGATACAATTATATCTAAAACAAATAAACAGTAAAGAAATATATGCATTAAAGATTGTTTTCTAACGCGCGATATTGAAATTGTCTGCACAGCCTGGTGTGTTAAAGGACCAACAATATTCAAAAGTGAGCATTCAATGCTTAATTGTTTTTTTATTATGAATATATACATGTGTCGTATTCTTATTTTCAATACTTACAGATTAAAATTCCAAATAATACCCTCGCTATCTATAAAATGAATTTCAATGCGTTCCAAATAATAAAGGGGTATTGAACTTAATCTTAAATGCACTCATTTTTTGTCAAAGAAATTTTAAGTAACCAACGCGGTTAAGAAATGATATAGCTACAACCGTAGTGTGTGAACTAGATGACTGTGGAAACGATGACACTTGAGGAATTTTCAATGTACAAACACCTTGTGACAATTTTTTTTAATATCAGCTAAATAACTTGAAAATATTTCTTAGCTTACCTCTATTATTATAAATGAGGATTATAATGACACCTTTTGACTATACAGCTAACGCAAAACAGGTCATCAAGCCCAATACTATTTACATTTAGATAACTTTCAAATAATCTACATTGTATCATACAATATGCGTTTAATATGTAAGAAGAATATCTAATGTGTAGTTTTTGCACTTGTAAGAGAGTAAATGTGACCCGTAATTTTTGTGTTTTCATGTATAATCGGACGCCATAGATTATACATTGCACATACCTTAACAATCCATTTCAGTATAAGTGACGCATAATTAAAAAACCGGAAAACCAAACACAATTATTGAAGAAACTAGGAATACTCACCATATACTTCAACCTCACATACATTGTTTTCAGCAAAACGATAGTAATTATCAGGGTAGGTTTCAGATATAAATCTATCGTTGTAGTAAATGACATACTGTCCATGTACAGGACAGATGGTGGTGAACACAGTAGGTATTGTATCTGTTGTAAAGTTGGTGTCCTTGAAACACAGTGTTCCAGTTTCTTTATCCGTTGTATTAGAGACATACACAGAGAATCCGAGAAAAGACTTTGTAAAGTCATTTGAAGCTCCTGTAGTAAAAAAAAAGTTTAGAAACGAAGATAACAAAGGATGATGTGATAAACGGCCTCCGGTAAATCGGCAACAAAAATAAATTTCGAAATTTCTCTTCTTATTTTGCATGTACCTAATCGTTGATATATGTACTCGTATCGAATGCCTTTCATATCTAAGAAAAAACAACCACATGGGGGATATAAATCATTGTTTATGTTAGTGATACACTGTTTACAGTTATTCACGTAGACTAAAGCTCCGCCCCTACTTTAAAAGGCTTTAGAAGCGCATTTAGAGTTTACAGTTTTCTCCTTCAGCTAGTCAATGTATTTTGTCAAATTCTATCTCTATGTGAAAGGAGAACAATGTACCTCACTGCGCTTCTAAAAAATGCGAAAGTTCAGTGGGACTTCCCCATTATAAACTAATGGGTCTTTCCCATTATAAACTAATGTTGCTTACCTGGTGTAAACTCACTTAGCCATCATAATGTTACTGTGTGTGCCATGCGTGTCACGTGACATAAATTTCAGTACGCGTGTTCGATGTAACTTTATACATGCATACTCGTTTATGCATTATCCATTATTTGTAAGCTGTATTATCAACGAAATCCATTTCTGATTGCAAAGTTCTCCCCAACTAGTGAGAATTTAACAAAAATAAAGTCACGTGGTATATAAACTAGCATTATGGGATCTGCTTCATTCCTTCATATTCAGGTCGTCTATTGTACCAAGGTCCACCCATTCTGTTCATTGTTATTCATTGCAAAGACAGAGTCACTAACCAGAACAAATTTCACTGTTACAGGGTATTCAATTTCATAGACAGTAAAACAAAAAATAACAATATTGCGTTAATAATTATACCGATCCAAGCTATCAACTCTAGTCGGGATGTGTCATTTTTATTCACTCTTATTTTCTAAGATATTACAAGTATATTAAATATTCTATAATCCATTGTATGAAAAAAGGCCGATTTCACATGTTTATTGATATCATCCTTAAAAATGTTACAAATCCCTATAGGTGGTTCAATACATACATGCAAAGTATATTGATATAAGTTTATTTTCTTTAATTTCTTTGAAATTTTCTGAATCAGATTCAATACATCTGCAATGACAATATACCGCATCGTGAATAACTTTTAGTGCAAATCAAATTATATTTTTTTAAGAGAAAATTTACTTTATTTCTTATTTTTTGGGTTATTTTACCTTCAAAAGTAAATATATTCTTTTAAAGAAGTTTATTTTGATACAGTATAAGTGACTAACATAATAAAACCCATCAAAGGTGTTATTGTTTTGAGAAAAAATCCATACCCCATGGTTTATTGTCCGTCATGTAGTAGACTGTGATGTTATGGATGCTGTGAATGCTTGTTAAGTTGACCCACCAGATGGCGATATCACTGCCGGCTGAAATGACACATTGACCACCATTCCTAGTCAGGACTGACTTCTGCCCATCAACTCCATCTGGCATCTCCTGTGCTGTAATTTTGTTTAAATGGGTTCTGCTGATACGCTGGCTTGTTTAAGGCGACATTCACTGTAACGATAATCATTTTTAAACTTAATAGTTCATGTATATATATATATATATATATATATATATATATCTATGACTGCCGTGTCACGAGAAAAGGGCCCTTATCTTTTGACGTCACAATGCTCAGAAAACGACGTCAAAGTTGCGACATTGTAAACGCAGTTTTTTTTTTTTTTTAATTTTCTTTAATTGTTTTTTTTTGCGTCTGTTGTGTTTTTGAATTTTTAGAGTCTGAACTACTTTCAATAACACGATTGAAATATTTTTTCAGTCATATGTTACGTGTTGATATAAAAAAACAAACATTTATTAATTAAAATGTAACTTTTATCATCAATATCTACACCCTCCAAAGGTAATACTGCACACATGTTGATGCTGAAATTTCGTAAGAATGCTGTTTTTGCATGCGCAAACTTAAAAAAACAACACATAAATTATTTGTTTTATTTTAAAGTTTGCTGAAAATATTTAATATGTTTAAATTGGGAAATCACTTTATAAATCGTCGTCAGAATTACACGGCCAGTCTTGCATAAGCTGACTCATTGGGTAATATTTAGTGCGAGTCTGGCCGTGGATATTTGAAATATACTGAGTAAAATTGTATAGCTTTCAGTTGTGTGTGTGTATATATATATATATATATATATATATATATATATATATATATATATATATATATATACAAGAGGCCCATGGGCCTTATCGGTCACCTGAGTAACTGTAGTGTGGCGGTGGCAATGTTTATTAAAGTGCATTATTATCACAAGGCTAATGAAATTATTTTTAATAATCCGGGATTGTTTAATCCAATAAACTTTCAAAATTCTGAAAAAAAAAATCTTTTAAAAATGTAGCATAACAAACAGTGACATAATTGAACAAATTTTAAGAACCAAAAAAAAAAATCGGTCAAAATTACACTACCCTATCCCCCTAAAAAATCATAAGAACCTCTCCTAACACCAGAACCCCTAACCCAGGGGCCTTGATATTCATCATTTCGGAACAGGCACTCTTCCTAAACCAAACAATGTACTTAATTCATCGAATTAATACCCAGTAGCAGAGGAGAAGAATTTAATGCAATCACTTAGAGCCCCACCCTTACACCAGAGCCTATGACTCAGGGGCCATGAAATTCACAGTTTTGGAAGAGGCTCTCTTTCTCATCATAACTATGTAATCACAGTTCATCTCCTTAAAATCTTTGAGCAAAGGAGAAGATTTTCAAAGAATAAATGCACTTTTACTATATAATCATTAGAGCCCCGCCATAACAAAAGAATTTCTGACCCAGAGGACGTGAAATTCACATTTTTGACGAAATATTCTCCTCATTATTACTATGTACTTAGTTCATCTGCTTAATACCTAGTAACAGAGAAGAAAACTCTTAAAGAATTAATCATAGCTATGTACTTAGTTCATGGGCCTCATACCAAGGAGCAGAAGATTTTCAAAACTATATTATAATTAGAGCTCCTCCCTAACATCAGAACCCCTGATCCAGGAGCCATCAAATTCACAATTTTGAAAGAGGTATTATTCCTCATTATAACTATGTACTTGGTTCATTAGCTAAATACCCAGGAGCAGAGAAGAAGATTTTTAAAGAATTAATACATTTTCACTATATACTTTTTAGAGCCCCACCTTAGTTCCAGAACGCCTGACCCTGGGGCCATGAATTTCACAATTTTGGTAGAGAAATTAATGCTTATTACAATCAAGCCAGTAGTTTGACTGCTTGATGTCCAGGAGTAATAAAGAAGATTTTTAAAAGATTGCACTGAGTGACTCAGGTGACCTAAAAAGTAACTCCTTTAGACAATTACCACAAATAAACGTATGCATTTAAGGGTGGCACAAAAAGTTATTATTGTTTTATTGTATATTTAAGTATGTGGGAATTGTTTATCCCTTTTTATCAGAAAAACAGACGATTGTGTATATGCGTCTTCGGCGTATTAAAGTCTTTTACAGACTATGACAGACTACTGACCACTGGATATCTTTAAACAAACAAGAATTAGGAACCAACGTGGCAATGTTTTAAGCATTCGGTGTTTAAGGCCTAAAGGGTTTAAATTTAAGTAAATATTTAAAGTGAATAGTAGAAATAAATCTAGCAAATAAGGAAAAATACACTACTACTATAGCATTACTAAAAAAACCCTCACACCCTTAACCAAAAATACCCAACTTTTTAGTGGGACAAATGTAGTTTCCCAACAATACCAGGTATTTTTGAAGTTTCATCGCCGTATAAAGAGTGTATTCTATTTTAGTTTTATTAATAGCAATAAACATATTTACAAATAAAGAGAAAATGTGGGTTTATTAATATTAGTCGTCACAAGTTTTCGTGGATTTAGTGAAAATGACAGTTTCAAGAATGCGTATTTTACTGGTAAAAAAAATATGTATAAATATTTATTAGATCTTACACTTTAGAGAACATCACCCTTTATTGATTAATTCAACAACAAAATAAAAAAACCCCAAAACTTGTATTCAACGATTGTTGTAAAATCAATTGGAAAGAAACCAACAATGTTAAAAGGTCACCGGGATAAGAACTTGACTAGTCACGTGATCAAATATTTATCAAGAGCATATCCCAGCGATATTTTAACATTAACATTCTTGTTTATTCACTTCTTATATTTACGTTTCAGAAAATCAAATAGTTCATATATGTGATTTTCTATTCGTACTTATGCAATATTCAAACAACGAGCTCCTGTAGGTTCCATTGTGACTTCAAAACTAAGAACTATTGACTTATTAAAAAGTTTACAAAACAACTTTCTGGGTTTTTTTAATTGGACAAATTGAATTGTATGAAAATACATTGAACAAATCAGAAAAAAAAATTGTACAACTTCTCCTCAAAACAGAACAAAATAAGAATTGAATTCTTGAGAGAAACAGCTGTAATTAGTAAAACAAAAAAAAAAAAAAATCAGGAATACATTGGTGTCACAAAACACAGATATTTTTACAGTCAACGTCCCCCGTAATCTTTCCCCGAGAACAAACAGACTTATAATACTATTTCAAATTGTTAGCTGAGTCTATAACAGATACATGTCCCATTTCTCTAGTTACCCAATGTTCCATTACACCTCGATCTATGGAGTTTCGCTGATACCAAATGACTTGGTACACACCAACTCTAAGCTTCAACGCTCAATGGTCATGCTATTGTTACCATAATCATTTTGTAATAATTGTCACTGATTGTAGACAGCTAGCTATCGAGTCTAGGAATTTTTAAATGAAGTGAGGAGTGCAATTTTGAAACAAGTAACTAAATTAAGCTTATAGTGGTTCATGTTCACGAAAGGAAAATATGCTTTTAAGTGAATACATTCGAGGGTTTTATTTCGAATCTTTATACAATATATGTATTAGTCATTCCATAACAAGAACCATTTTCATAACTTCTCACCCCCACCCCCTACGGAAAATGAGCCAGCCCGGCTTAAACTGTTCCTGCAAAAACTTCCTATATATGATAGATACAGCAAATTATTTACTTGGGTGCAATCAATATCAAACTCTTAACAACTTCATTTAGTAATGCATTGATTTTCCCCCTCCCTTTCAAGTTTTTGACAAAATCCTTACAAAGCATTAGCGCCCTAAAATTAGAGGCTTTTTTATCTTCATACCAAATAAAAGGTCTTGATTAGACCAATATCTTTTGAGATACATCTTATGACATAATATTATCAGCTGGAAAAAGAAATAAAACACACACACACACACACACACACACACACACACACACACAATAAAAACAAAACGTGAACATTGTAGCATTTTTAAAGCATATATTTCACATATATACCAAATATATAACAAATCGATAGTATCTATACACTTACTTCAGAACGAGCAAATTGTTATTATTATGCTTGTCATTACGATAATTCCATCCAGCAAAATTAGTCGTTTAATTTTAGTAAAGGGGAATAATGCAAGACCTGATGGGGATGTTTCCATGTAAAAATATATTACGACAACATCGCGCAGTTGATTAGTCCTACAAGTCTAAAAAATAATCGGTATATAAAAGAGCGAGATATTAGGGATTAAATTGGTGTGTAAAAGAAAAAAAAACAATAATAACACGAAAGAATTTTCAGAATAATAGCTAGGTCTTCCTATGAAATTCGAACAACTTTATAAAAAGAAACCGAAGAAAAACAAAATGGATTTCATGGAAAACGAAAGACTCTTTTGAAAAAAGGGGGAAACCCCAAAGAGTATTCATTTGGAAAAGGGATACCTTAATGATAATAATTTTAACCCAAGCAATCAGGCTACATATTCATAATTAAAGGCAAAGCCTATTGATACAACTAAATAGCTTTCGTCAGCAAATAAGGTGGATTTGCTACGCTGCTACTGAAATACTGTTATGTGAATAAATTTCAAAGGTCCTAAAGTCTTTGTTATATTTTCTGAGAAAATAGAAAAACACGATGAGATTCGGTATTATATATGTTTCAAGGGAGATATCACATTAAGTTGGGCATGCTACCTAACTGTTAAGAAATTGGGATAAAGCATTTAAAAGATTCACTCTGAACGTGCATAATGATATAAATATACATGTAGTTTGTATCTATAGGAGATTATTTTTTACGTCCTGTTTATGGAAATTATCCCGCACTTGTGATATAATCAAAGAGATATTTATATTTTTTAAAAAAAATATATTGTTCCCCGGTTAAAAAAAACCCATCTTCATGTAATTTAAACCCAAAAGATATTATACAAAGTTCGTGCCACACACATTGTCGAGGTTCTTTGCATGATAAACAACACCTTATTCCTTCATTATTAATTACTATGACACAGCTGTTGTGTTCAATTATCTATACTTGTACTATATCTAGAACTATTTATATATATTTTATGAAGATATATATTTTTGATATCAACATATTGACGGTTTAAAACGTTCAAATTTGAGTATCTTGTTCATGAGTCAAAAAAGTTAAATTATTGATAACACAGTTACTGTTGCACAAGCTTATGATATGTTTTGCATGTTTCTCTGTTATGTATATATTTTTCATATTTTTTATTATTTAGGAAACAAACAATATGAATGGCGTGATATTTTCTTAATCACATCCTAGTAGTCCTAGGAAACTGTTTTTTAGTCAACTACTTAATGCTATTGACAGGTCTCTGGGTATTAAATTGTGACTTAAAGTGATATGTAATGCAGGATGCGATATTGAAAGTGCTATGAAATTAGCTACTTTAGTCATAATCATAGAGGCAACTATTTTCCATCAAATGGCACGTATATTGAGTCGGATAAGTGACAAGCAAAACCATTCAGAAAAATGTCCGATAGACAAATGAATCCTTTGCAGTAGTTAATGTCGAGCCATAAAAATTGTTTGAGCCTGAAAAAAATGGTTAACAAACCATCAAATTTGAACTGTTTTGTACTTTTTCCATGTTTACGTATTTTTTTATGAATCTTGATATGATGTATAATATCATATTTGCTGGAAAACAGTTGGTATTCCAAATGATTTCCCAAACAAATAAATTATAAAAATTACTGTGGATTAAAAAGAAAACCTTTGAAAATTATTTTTCTGTAAAATGGAAAATGCATCATCTATAACTTGAAGTACACTTATTATTCTTTAATGAAAATGAAAAATGATTAAGTAGTCAGCGTCGAATTAAAAAAAGTAGTTTTTCTCATCTTAATGTTCATAGATAATAATAACTTCAGGTGTCCGGTGAATTTTGATTACAAAAATTTCTATATTTCTCCTTTAGAAAAATAATGATAGAAACTTAGATTAGAAAGAAATTCTGGGTCATGATATATGAAATATGCTAGAATGTGAACCTGAAACTCACCAATGTACACAGTATGAAGATATACATTCATTTAACTAAAAGATGAACCATTTAGTTAACAACCAGTTGACTGAATTGGAAATTTTATGTCGTGGTAAAAAAGTAACATCAATATTATAGGTTTCTCGTATTTTTCATTACATATGAACCATCGCAATATCATTAATGAACCATTATTAACTAAATTATCGACAACAAATCTGTTACATTAATATCATAAGATTCTGAAATCATGAATCTAAGAAGAACAAGATATTAGCCAAGTAAATATTTACATACCGTAGCTATGGACAGCTTCCAGGAAACAGATGAACAAAAAATAGTTTATCATATTCATCGAAACACCGGAATTTCTTTTGTTACTAGGGTCATTCAATAGTTCGTATAATCCCAAATGCTCAATTTTCATCAGATTTTAGTCCAGTTATGTTTTAAAACTGCAGGTATTTTGAATTTAATAATATCTAAAAAAAAAAAAAAAAAAAAAATAGTTGACACACCTCTATAAATAAAACATCATATAACATGAGGCCCATTAGCAACAACACTTATATGAATAACTTTTCCCGTGAGTATTACGATCAGATTATGAATCTCATATTTAAACTAAATCATGTTTAACAAAACAATAAATAAATGGTTGTATTTAAATTGAATTATATTTATTATTTTGTGATGATTCTCCAATTTATACAAAACGCAGTTTAGACTTCCGTCATTAACTCTTCTTACAAATCTAGAGGTCATAGTTGAATGAGCTTATACTTGAAAGAAATTTAGTTGTACATTTATAATAGGAACAATTTCACTATTCATTTATTTTCATTGATTTATATTTATTATAGTTTTACTATCATATGTAGAAATTGTTTCTCTACTTTGACAATTAACACTGTTCGGTAGCAATTTAAAACTATAAACGATTTTACAATTTGAACTGTGAAATTCGTGAAACATTTTATTGTTGATATTTTTGTCCTTCATTTAACAAATGAATTGATTGTAAATAATAAATAAAAGTGACTTCATGATTGGAAATGTACATTAGTATGCTAGATTAAAGAAATAGCCAAGTCGTCTGATATGGGACATCGAGTCTGACATCAACATCATCATCATTATTTCGTACAGTCCGTGATTCATCTTAGGTTGCTGTGGGTTTCGACCGATGGATAGGTTTCAATCAATTTATATAGAGCTATTAATTAAAATCAATTTCCGCAAGAAATAGGGAGAATACTACTTAGTGGATGTAAATATAACTCGTAGAATTGACGTTCGTAGGATAACACATTTCTACAAAGAGAACAGAGCAGAGGAAATATGTCACTAGACATTCAGGAGCGTAACTGTCAGGTAATTTAAAGAATCTCAGTAGCTCAGTATCTCAAGTCCTGGCTCTGTACGCCGGATGCTTGGTTGACAATATATATAGATACATGTATTTCACCGCTTATTTTAGATACACATCACTGGGCGTTTCTGTTTTCATGATTTCGTGTCTTAGTCTCTATCGTTGCAAACGCGTGCCACAATAGTTTAGGCCACACCAATAAAAATTCTTGTTCGTCGGATCCGCGCGCTCGTATTTTAACAAAAGTTCAAAAATAATATTATTTTAATTTTCCCGCGTCCGGAAAATTTTGTTCCGTTTCCCGCTCAATTTTATTATTTTTTACTATATATTCTCGGTCTCATCTGCGTTTAGAAATCACCCTGAATTTACTAATCATTAATAGTAAGGAATAAACGTTGATTGTCTAGAATACATACATACGCTGTTTTCGAAACTTAAGTTGAAAAACTACAGAAAACGATGGTGTGTTTTACTACAAGCACTGCAATAAATACGACTTTCGATGTTTTATCGACTTATTTAAACTGTTCGAGAGACTTGGTATTCGAAATGAGGATGACAGCATAGATGGGACAATATACAAGCTCAGTTTATAGAAGTAAAACATTCGGACATTGGAGTTAATAAGATTTTGGGTTCGCTTGGACTTAAGTATACAAAAAATCATAACACCTTTTTGAGATTCCTTTGGCTCTTACCCCCTCTATTACATACTGTTGCATTGCGTGTGGAGAAGACACACACACACACACACACACACACACATCATCTAAACTATAAATCAGGGGTTGAGTCAGAGGAATATAGGATGGCTTTTATAGGGATGACTAGTACGTTATTTTTATTTCGTTTTTTGGTCTTTGAATTGACAATACACCTGTACATTTACTATAACTTCTCTAAAATTTAACACAGGTTTATGGCCAGAATACTAATGATGCCTACAGGTCATGTTTTTTTCTCAAAATGATGTTGGCCATCAAAATATAGACTTATGGAATAATAAAACGGGTTGGAACATTGTCCTGTGCGAAGAATGTGGCAATCACATTTACAACAACAAAAAATGACAACAGACCAAGTAAGTGATATTATGAACTATCATTATCAGATGAAATAATGATATCAGATGAAATAATGAACATTGTCAATAGATCAATGGCAAAACCTGATCAAATTTACTGTGTAACGATATTTATAACTACTGTGAACGTGGTATGTTTCATTAAGAAGGAGCTTCCTTAACAAATAAAGGAGGAAGATTAACTTCACTTCCAGTGTTCCCATGTTCCAGGAACAAATAATTCAAAGCTTGGTTTTCGTGGTTAGAAGAGCTTGATATGTGGAAACCTGCTTCTTCAATGTTTCACTGATACATTATCTTCATTCTATTTGTATTCATTGTGAATCAGTAAAAAACTTTTTTCTCTGTATTGTAAATTTTCTCAATGTTTTGGGTTTTATCATTTTAATAGTTGTGATCACACAAACATGAAAGACTAACTACATCTATAGGCCTTTTGAATAAAACGTTTCTTCTCATCCTATATTTACTGAGACTTATTTTATATCTCAATAATCCACAAAGAGTTTTCATTAAAACCAAGCCAAAAAAGCAAAATTATCATATAAAGTCATGTATGTAACAAACAATATTTGCAAAATTTAAATTATCGATAAATAATTTAGGTTGTATATATATA
>WFKH01011926.1:42340241-42354500 GCA_016163765.1 Magallana hongkongensis
TGTTTTGATTTAACGAGTCTCCCTACTTGGCTCGAATTCATGTTATTTTATACTTTCACCTAGCATCAAATAAACATAAAGAAACATTAAGAGACCCCCATATAAATGTATTTATGTGACATATATAATTATTGCAGTTTTTTAAATGTCTTTCTGAACTAATAATGACTAAATTTTCACATCTTGTGTCATCATGACGTCATATTTTCTGTGAATGGAGGACGAATCGCAGCATAAATAAAAAAGTTGATTTTTACAGTTCGTGATTACAAACAGACCCCCTTATTTACGTCTTCCGCAAATTATATTTTTGTATATTTTTAATATGTTGTTTAGACTGTATTGTAGTATAACTTAAAGCAATAAAACCTTTTGTAGCAATTTTCTTGAGGTCATTTTGTATATTGACTAGACTAGTTTCCAAAGGAAGACCTTATTGTTTTCGTTCGGGTTTTTTTTTTCACTATTATTATTATTATTATTATTATTATTATTATTATTTTTCCTTTTTTTTCTCACAATTTTTGTGCATGCGATTTCTCAGAAACGGCTCAACCGATTTTCATGAAATTTTAGATCTGATAAATAGTGATCTAAACATTATATGTTTTTTTTATTAAATTGTTGACGTCACTTCCGTTTTTGAGAAATTGACGTTTTTAGCGATTTTTAGAGGGGTGGCTTGTTCCTAATTCGAAATTCTCCTAAACTATAGAAGATATTGAGTTCAAACTTTCAGGGATAGTAGACAAAATATTTTAAATTTGTAATTTTATTTTCATTTTGATCTGGCTTGAAATGCGCTGAAGCTCGCCTTGACCAAAAAATTGAGATAAAAAAAGTCATAATTTTTCTGGTTTTCTTTGTTTATCTCTTTTCTCAAAAATATTTTGTTAAGACATGTTATGTAAAAAAAGTTATTATTTTAAGGACCTTTCATTTGATATCAATAAAAAGGGGCTGGCCCATGAAATTAGGGAACCAAAGGGCTCTAAAGTCTTTCATTTGTAGCTATTTACTGAGAGATATTTTGGGAAAGATTATAGAAGCAAATATGTTTTGCTTACAGTTATGTATCCAAGCAATGTAATGATTTTATCATGAGTTACGTAATTAGGGATTTTTAGGGGCCAAAAGTCCAAAATTTTGATCATCGATATCCCAGGAAAAATATTTTGAAATGCAGTATACAAGAAAAGATGCTCAAAATGAATTACATAATAATATGCAATCTTCAAAATTTTGTTAAACGGCCCCAATAAGGAGATAAGGGATCGGCCCCTAAAATCTTTTTTTTTTCATATATCTCAAAAACGGTAAAAAATTTCTAAACACTTGTTGAACAAAATGTGTTTAGAATTAAATGACCTTTCATTTAATATCACGAAAAATGTGCTGGCCCCTCAAATTAGGGAACAAATGGGCTCTAAAATCTTTCATCTGTGGCCCTTTACTTAAAGATATTTTGTGAAAAGTTATAGAAGCAAATACGTTTATCTTACAGTTATGTATCCTTACAATGTAATGATTTTATCATGTGTTACGTAATTAGGGGTTTGTAGGGGCCAAAAGTCAAAAATGTTGATCACCCGAATCTCAGAAAGGAAAAATATTTTGAAATGCAGTATAGAAGAAAAGATGCTCTTCAAAATTTCGTTAAACGGCCCCTATAAGGAGATAAGGGCTCGGCCCCTAAAACGTTCTTTTCAATATAACCCAAGAGCGGTCACGAATTTCTAAATACTTGTTGAACAAAATGTGTTTAGAATTAAATGACCTTTCATTTGATATCATGAAAAAGGGGCTGGCCTCTAAAATTAGGGAACCAGAGGGCTCTAAAGTATTTTATCTGTAGCCCTTTAATGAGATATATTTTGTGAAAGGTTATAAAAGCAAAATTAGGTATAATTTGCTCGCAACGAGATCGTGTCTAGTATTTTGTGTATTTTTGTGTATTGCAATAAAACCATAACTGAAGACCGCTGTTTCAATAATGTTAAAAAAAAGTTTATTCAATGTATATTAAAAAAAAAAATAAAAGGACGACACTCGCCATATTGAATTTACATGAAGTTAACGCTATGTTTTAAACAAGTTATCCATTTTTTTCCCACTATTTATGACGATATCTAGGTTGGAAAATGATCAATCAAATGACTTATCCCTACCGTCTGACTACATTTGTGTGGCGCATAATAAACCAATCGTGTCGGAATGTACTAGACACTCGTCTTTCCTGAATATGAAACATTGAACAATCAAACATGACTGAAACAGAGATGTTCAGTGAATGAATGATTTATTGCAATACACAGAAATACATATAAGATTACATATATTAATCACATCTGTCTTCGGGAACGAATATTAAAAACTGCGTTATCCAACAACCGAGTCCCTGTGGTTCTTCGGAGGAAAAGTAATAAGGGAGGACGCCATTTTGGATACCGCCTCGCTTTATCAGCTATTTTCTCACTTAAATTGTTATACTAGACATACATCAATGCGTCAATTTGAATTCATTATTTCTTCTTTCATTGCTTACCTCTGCAGAAAAACAAAAGTACGGAACTAAATCTCTGTCAGTTATATAGTAACGAATGAAGCCAAGGATTTGTCGATTTTGAATGTTTTACATGATACAGAGACAACGTTTGTTGATATAGGCGTAAAAAAGTAAAACCGTAGATACGATCTTACAGAAGAAACATTAAATTAGGAAAACGATTTTTTATCCAAACTCGCCATATTGAATTTACATGAAGTTAACGCTATGTTTTAAACAAGTTATCCATTTTTTTTCCACTATTTATGACGATATCTAGGTTGGAAAATGTTTGTGTTATTAAATAACGAACCGTAGAAAGTTGTTACTAGTTATTGCCGAAACGAAAGCAAGTGCACCAAAGTTTTAGACCTTAATTTTACAACAATAAATATTCTGATTCATAAATAAATGCGTACAAACAAAATGATTTCACATGTTTATTTAAAAAAAATCTGTTACCAATTTTTATAGTTAACAAGAAGAAAATGTTAATCCTACTATTTCTTTACAATTAGCTGAACGAAGAATGTTGCATTTGACGTCACAGCACCACGTGACGTTTTCTGATTAGCCAGGTGTTTTTAAATTCAGGGCAATGATTTAAATTGATATTATGGCTAATTACCGCTTTTTTCACCAAACAAACTGTTGTAAGTGTCTAATATATACACAAGAAAGAAAATATATGTAAAATAGCCCGTAGTTTAGAAACGTGTGATTACTCATTTAAAGGGACGTATGGCAAATATCGATACTCTATGGTTCTTCAAACACGTGAAACCGTCGACGAGAAAGGATGCGAAGTTTGCATCTAACAACAGAGAGTCGTTCTAGGCTTTGGCGCCAAGCTTCGAAAGAAGTGAAGTTTTTGTTCTTAGTTAACGGTCATTGTTTGGTTGCACGTGTTGTAGCCATGGCTTGTGATAATGGTGAATTTAACAAAAGGTTTTCGACGTCGGCAGTTTGATATTAACTGTGAAGTTTGTATGCACGTTCGCTTTGACGCACGTGTTTACTAACATTCGCTAATAATGTCTGATCTTCGGGTTGTTGAAATGATGTACCGCTGCCACCACGCCAATATGGAAACATATGCCACACAAACTATGTCGAACACTTTATATATTCAACACAAAATCACACACATGGGTACACCACGCACAGGCACAATATTCATACAGGGACCAGACAAATCTTAAATCAATCTGAAATTGTACGAAGACATTTCGATATCATCTGATGACATAACTAATTACATAATGTCGATGTACAAATGCAATGATGTTTGATATCTTCTGCGTGTAGATTCTAAATAAATCTAAACACACTAAAAGTCGCTCACAGGGGTCCAACCTTCCAATCAAATAACAATAGACTATTCTGAAATTAGAAATTGAAAACCATAATAATGGCGTGAGTACTAATAGGTTATGTATTTACAAATGAGCCTGGTCAATTTTTAAAACATCCGACTCTCCTTCGAAGCGGGGTATAAACATATTGACACAGAGACAGCTTGATATCTGACATCAGTTATAATACAAAATCTAAATTTGTATAAATATGAAGCGAATTTAATGAAATTTTAGAATTATTTAGACCCAAATGCTGTACTACATCGAGATTCAAAACAGACAAAACCATGTATAGACATCATCACAAGGAAGTTTTATCTATCAATAGTTTAATCTCTCTCTCCTTGTATATCCTGTACATGTACATGCACGATCACTAGATCACTCTGGTGACTATGTTGCACTTTTACAAGTAAATCTATAACTATGTAATATTTAAAGAGTGAATTTGCATTAAGAAAAACATAACTTTCTCTCCACTTCTCTATCAAAGTATTTTGGGCTATCAGTTCTTTGATTTTTTCTTAGGTTTATTCTAATGATTAATGCACCCTGTTTCAAGTAGTTATGAGCTTTAGTTTATTCCAAATTGAATTATTTGAGTAAAAAAAGATTTAATTCTTACTCTGGATACTGTACTGGTACTGTCGTATTCAAAAGTACCGGTACAAAACAAAAGCTTAAACTGACTGTTGTCTGATTGCCATATACATTTAATGCTTGCTTTTCAGCATATATAGTATACGAGTTAGTCCTTCAGCCATTGCAGACACTATCTTATCAAAGACAGACAATGAACACAGCGATCTGGACGACAATCTGATCAGCAGGCACATGTATGTAAGAAGCATTTTTTTTTTAGCAATACCTGCTTCCTAATCCAATTACTAGTATGTTTTTGACTGATAAACCAAATCAGCTAGGAAGACAACACCTAGCTAACATCTTCAGAATTATCTTTGTGTTACAAGCCAAAACAATCATAATACCTTAAGTAAATATATGATTCCAGAGGACAACCTTCAAATTATCTTACAAGAACATCGGAACTGTCATAAACGAGTGAGTAACAAAATCGGTTATTCAACAATAACTTTACTTTCTTTCACTTGCTGACTTGCAAGCAGATGACATCAGACTCTCCGTCAAATATATACCTCATGTGATTATTTGTCATAAACAAACAATAAACAAAAAGAAACTTTTTCCATAGTTCACATTAATATATCCGGAAATATTACAGATGCAGCTTTGATAACTCTAATGAAAACGTGATATTGTGTTCCCAATAAATGTAACCATGATAAACATTTAACAATTTGTTTTGTATAAAATGATTTTATACAAACACAAGAAATAGACGTAGATAAGTTGTACGCATATAATTAAGTTTTTTTTTTTAAACTTGTCATATGCACATCAAGCCCTGTTTGATTAAATGGAGCAATTTTATTAAATATATACTGTGTAGTACATGTTAATCTTTAAGAACTGTACATATTGTAGCATTGACAGAATCCCAGAGCACTTAGGAATTACACCAAGGTCAATATATAATAGTGTGTCAGTAGATACATGTTAATACATGTATATGATGTAGACTACAAACATTCAATTCATAAACAAAATTCCTTTAGTTTCAAATCGGAAGTCCCTACAAAGCCAAAACGTATTATGCATACATCATTTTGTTTGTAATATCCAGTCATCACCGGAAGAGCTTTGCTAAACTTAAATGGGTTTTTTTTTTTTTTTGGGGGGGGGGGGGGGGGGGTTTAAGTACGGAAACACGTCGGGGATTTAAAAAAAAATTGTTTAAACAAATACCAAAATACCTATATAACGCATCATTTGATTGGTTGTGGCAGGGCGAACAGAATGTCTTGTTTCCCGCGAAAAAAAAAATCATATTCTTCCTCTTCGAAAACCTTGGGATTTTTCATTCTAATGTTATGAAAAAAAACCAATCCGAGTATACGATGTGAACTAATATGATTAATCTAAAATATTTAATTATTTTTAATTTTTTATCTTTTTGTCTTTCAATCAAATGAACTATAACTGAGAGGGTACTAAAAAAGTAAAACTTTGTATAGCACAAATTCATCTTGCAAACGAAAATCTCAATCTCAGTTGTTAATTTTGGCCCAAATACACACAACTTTTTACATCCGTGTCTATCAGAATGATACTATTTGCATTGCATTGTATACATGTAGCTCACTTAAAATTAATGTTTGGTTTAAACGCAATGTTTCATTTCATTCGCTTTTTAAACCATGTCTCTTTCTCACAAACATCTTCCCAAGTCAAGTGCTTCTGAACCGCTTCGATCTACATAAACCCTTGACCGAATAGGCAGAGTCTGATGGGATTAGAAACTCCGTTCTCTAGTTGGTTTAATTAAAGTTTGCACGATACAAGAAGAAACGTTCTTTCAAGAATGATGTTAAATGTGCATTGATCAATGTTGAGCTATTGTCACATAAATTTAAGACAGTCTTGTAAGTAACTGACATAGTGCTATCAGTTGTTTAGTCTGAGTGAGCCCATCTTTAAAAAAAAATGATTATTATAACAAAATTGCTCATGGGAGCAGCCAAATTGCTACAGTTTTAGTGTTTGATACTCATTTTCTGGTTCGTCAGTGCAAGGGGTTTACTTTCTGTTGGGTTGGGTCTGATCGGTACTGTAGCTGGTCCAACAAGTATTTAATGAGGAAGTACTTATAATGTATCCATAGGCAAAATGCATTTTAAATATAAATACACATGCTCAAAATCGAGAATATTGCATTTCAACTAAAAATTCACAATTTAAGATTTTACTCACCATAAGATTGTGCCATTGCAATTTGACAGCACTACACAGGGAAGATGTAAAAATAACAAATAATTACCCAAAGGGAAGGAGCATACTCGCTAAATGATCACCTATGATCTTCGTTGTTCTAAAAAAACATAATATTATGAGCTTTCATAAAATCTCTTCATTTATTTATTCTACCAGGAACTCTGATGAACAAGTAACATTGTTTTGATATTACGCTAAATATGTATCGAATGCAGGCAAAACCATTTACACGCATGAGTGCACCAAAAGAGGCACGAACCATTAGAACTTAAGGATATAATCATACTTTATTTAAAATTTTTTAAATGGGTGATTTTATTTCGTACTTTAGACAAGGAAATTATAATAAAATCGAATGTCTATTAAATATACTAATTAGTAAGTATGATAAGGAAGTGTATTTTTTGAAACAAAAATATTCCTAACTTCCTAAATCATTGGATATAATTAAAATTTCGAGTTAACGTTGGTGTTTTGGTTATTTGCAGAATGTTACCGGAACTAATTTTCCCGGAAGAATGCCTCACTATTAATATCATTCTGTATTGGACAGCTCTATCCTTAAATATGGAAATAAAAATGTTTTTTTTAAGGTCTTCCGTTTCCAACGGAAGACCTTATAGTTTTCGTACTGCTTCTTATTATTAATATTTTTTTTTTCCACATATTTTGTGCAAGCGTTTTCTCGAAAACTATTTGACCGATTTTGACCATTTTTTCACAGATGATTACAAGTGGTCTGAATTATTTTGTTTTTAAAATTTCTGCCGTCGTCACTTTCGGTACCGATTTATTGCTAATTTTGTAAACTTTTACGACCCATTTTGTGAGCAGTTGATCTCGAAGACTATCAGAGATATGAATATGAAATTTTCAGGATAGGTAGTCCATAGTTTGAAGTTGTGCCTATTGTTTTCGTTTTACGCAAGTGGCGCCATTTCTTGGAGCTCGCTAGGGCTCGAAAATTGGGTACAAATTTCAAATCAAAATTTTCATACATGTTGATCTATATCTTTTTATCAGTTGATATTTTGTTAAAACATATATAACAAAAGTGGTAGACAATCAAAAGTTCTTTCCAACGAAATCAAGAAAAAGGGGCTGGCCCCTTTAATTAGGTGCCAATAGACCCGTAAAGTCTATTACAAATAACTTAAAAACGATAAAGATTTTATAATGCATTATAGAAGCTAAGTTGTTGATCGTAACAATATCTATTTGAAAAACTCATTGCCACGCCCATTTATGACGTAATTAGGGATTTTTAGGGGCCAAAGTTCTCAAACTTTGACACAATATATCTAAAGAACGAGACATATTTTGTTAAGCGTTGTAGAAGAGAAAATGCATGTATTGATAAGTTTAATTATTTCCAATATTTTAAACACCAATGTATGTCCCCATTAAAGATCTACAGGGCTGGCCCCTAATATACTCAATCATTTGTATCTTAAAAATGAACAACAATTTTATATGGGTGTAAGAGCAAAAAATGTTAGTATTTGAGAGATCTTTTGTATGAAATGAACAAAAAGGGGCTGGCCCCTTTAATTAGGGGCCAATAGACTCGTAAACTCTATTACAATTAACTTAAAAACGATCAAGATTTTGTTATGCATTATAGAAGCAAAGTTGTTGATCGTAACAATATCTATTTGAAAAACTTATTGCCACGCCCATTTATGACGTAATTAGGGATTTTAAGGGGCCAAAGTTCTCAAACTTTGACACAATATATCTAGAGAACGAGACATATTTTGTTATGCGTTGTAGAAGAGAAAATGCTTGTATTGATAACTATAATCGATTCCATTATTTTAAACACCAATGTCTGTCCCCATTAAGAATCTACAGGGCTGGCCCCTAAAATATTCAATCATTTGTATCTCAAAAATGAACAACAATTCAAGAAAGGTGTAAGAACAAAAAATGTTAGTATTTGTAAGATCTTTCGTATGAAATGAACAAAAAGGGGCTGGCCCCTTTAACTAGGGGCCAAGACCCACGTAAAGTCTATTACAAATAATTTAAAAACGATCAAGATTTTGTAATGCATTATAGAAGCAAAGTTGTTGATCGAAACAATGTCTGTTTGAGAAAATCATTGCCATGCCCATTTATAACTTTGTTAGGGGCCAAAGTTCTTAACTTTTGAGGCAATGTATTTAAAATAGGAGACATTTTGTTAAGCATTGTATAAGAGAAATTGTCTGCATTGATGATTCTAATCGATTCCACTAATCAAAACACTAATATATGTCCCCATTTAGGATCTACAGGGGTGGCCCCTAAAATATTCAGTCATTTATATCTTAAGTTTTATCGATAAATCATCGTATCATTTCAAAAAATAAAACGGAAGACCTACTCGTTACTCGTAACGAGATCTAGTTTCTTTTATTATGAATAAAATAGTACTGACTAAATGAAGAAAAATACCGAGACAAAACAAAACAAAAATAAAATTTAAAATTTTGACTAAATAAATACATGTGTTAGAATGTTGTTATGATTTCTTTTTAATTGATGTAGCTCGATGAAACAGATTAAAGTTGCGGGGATAAAAAAGTATTAGCGCAGTAATGTACACGTAACCACAGACAAAGGGAAATAAGGTACAGATAAAAATATATCAAAATACAAACTCATTCTAAACGGAAATTTACATAACTCTCGAGTCAATATGATATTATAAAAAATTACCTGATAAGAGTTCAAAAATAATATAAAAAATGATAATGTGCATGCATGAATTACAATAGCATTTAGGTAGACAATTGAATAATAATAAATCATCAAACAAAAATTACATGCATAAGTCATGAAAATTAACAAAGTCAGGTCTAACTGGCTGCTACATATTTAAGAGTTCATTCGCTGTTATTGTATCTCTTATCAGTGGTTTATTACAAATAACTCTTGCTCTCTGAGTACATATAGCAGTAGCGCATTACCGGTTGTGTTTGGTCTATTCACCCTTGTTTTTACTCTAAAAATCTCATCAAAGCGTCGTGTATCATGGTGTACTCCTCCTGCACGTATATGAATATATGAAAAAAAAAACCCGTAGATCCGGCCAGGCGGTATAATAATACTGTGTGATTGTTCTACTCTCATTTCCCTGAATATATTTATTTATTTAAAAATTTCTAGACTCGTCACCTTACTTTTAAATGTTTAGAAAGATATCTAGAGATTTAGAAGTCTTCATTCCTCAGCAATGTTTGATAAATCTTACTTAAAAATTACCGGAAATTTTTGGTTCGTATAACGAATTTTGCATTTACATTATACTACAGTGAATCGTGCAAAATAAACATTATATTTCGTTATTCAGCTTAGCAGGTGATTTAGCATTTAATAGTATCTGTAATGAATGAAGAACCATCTTCGCTTCAACGAAACGTTTTACACTAATTTCTAGTCTAAACAACTTTAACAAAAATGTGAGTTTAGGGGATCAGCATATGGAGAGGTCACCTTTGTATTGTGAAAACAGCTTAGAGTCTGATCTCTTATTGGATATAGTTATTTTCCATATAAATATATATATATATATATATATATATACACACACACACACACATTAGTTTTTTGTTATGTATGTACTCCGAGTCACTTTGGATTTAAATCATGATATTCAAACAAAGTCATTTGTAACCAAGCTTATAAAAACCAATAAGTAGCAAAATTGACATAAAAACTGATTTTTTTATATAAATTTTAAGACACTTTTATTTAGATATAAGTGAAAGTGTGTTTCATTTGGAACTGAATATTCCTTGTAAACAATAAAATACTGCGTTAGAATCATATAAATTCTGCGTTCGTGTTTTTTTTAAACAATAAAATGCTTTCTTTGGTGATTCATGCGGGATATGAAGGTGGCGACATTGCAGAAAAAATACATAACCCGCGTTAGCGGGTTATGTAAATTTTTTCTGCAATGATCGCTACCTTCATAACCCGCATGAATCATCAAAGAAAGCATTTCATTGTTTATATTTACATCTTTCTACTAACAGATTAATAAATTGATTGTAAAAAGTAAGTAAAATTCACTAAATTACTGTTAATATACGTCAGCTAAAAGAAACAGCCAAATTGTCTCCTATGGGAATTTGAGTCTGACATCATCATGATTATTTCGTGCAGTCCGTGGGTTTTCTTAGGTCGCTGTAGGTTTCGACCAATCGATAAACGGGGCGTGTATATTTGAGTCATGTTAGTTTCTACAGCTGTTCTATAGAGCTATGAATTAACTATAAGTTTCCGTAAGAAATAGACGGAATCATACTCGGTAGATGTAAATATATGATTTTAATTGCCTTCACAAGTGCATTACGCATAACCATTTACGTACCGGATAATTCTTCTTAAAACCGTCATCTTCATTTTTGGAATTCTTCTCAATTACATTTCCCAAGTTAGCTACTGCAATATCAGGGATTGGTTTTTCATTCACATAAAAATCTCCATACGGGTTTTCATCGTGTATTTTTTCATCGATATCGACAACGTCATTATTTAGTTTTATGTTCTGGTTAACTTTCTTTGTTTCCTCACCGTGTTTACTAAGTGGTTTTGTAAACCCTGGCTGAGCAAGACCATCTTCTATGTCAATTTTTAGACACGTGAGAGACGAATATAGCCTTGATTTTGGAAAAGCTTAAACGAGATATAATTTGGTATTTAAAAGGACAATTATAAACGATATTTTATCAAATCCGAATTCCAAAAATGCTTATCAAACGTGCGTGAAGGGGGCGTAGGTTGGCATTTGTGAGCATTTGTCAGCACAAATATATAAGTATACAAGTACACTTAAATATTCTATTCAGTATCATTTGGATTTGCGTCTTGGGCAATTTAACTGGGTTTTTTTATTAAATTCAAAATAAAAGGTTTGAAGACAACAAAATCAAATGTAAGTCTGACTTTATGTCTCAAAGCCTTTGAAATATTTTTGTGAGTCATAAAAAATTTACACTGATCTCATGATGAAATAGATGTATGGAAAGTCATAAACAATTTTAAACTGATCCCACGATTGTAGATAACATTGCATATTTTCCTTTAATTGCAAGTTGTCAAGATTTACTGGAAAATAAAATTTAAAAAAATAATATTTTAAAACCACGCAAGTGCTTTGTTTTTTTTAAGTTGTTGAATTTGATTACAATGATGATTTTTTTCTTTTTTCAAAATTGTGTACAGTTAAAATTTTGTTATGGTTAATTGGTGGTGTAATCTTAAATTGTACAAATACTATTAATAACATATTGCTTACTTTCTGATTCAAATGCCTTCAATAAATAAATTCCGTGGGGGAAAAATATCGGTGATTCAAAGTTGTATATATCCTTTGATATGATTAAAGAATTTTGATAATTCATTCTTGTTAGCAGAAATTAAATACATAAAAGATATATTTTTTCTAGCAAAAAACACCTACCGTTCGATCTTGTTGTTTTTGTCAAACTTTCCTCTCTGCGTTTTGTTTCCTCATGACTTCCCTTGGTACTTCTAGTCCTTTTATATACATAACAATCATTCAAATACAGATAACATTTGCCAAATATAGGAAATTTCTTATTTAGACTCGATACTACTGTATTTCTATTTATTTTTTAATGAAAAAACAAAGAGTTTTACTAATGCATTTTTATTACATTAAAGAATATCAGGTAGTTTAATGAAACAGCTTTGCAGAAAGTTTGAATATTTGTACTTTCCTTGTGGTAACATTTTGATTTTGTTTAATGTAAACTTATTATTGCCTAAAACATAGAAGACTACTTTTTAATTCATAATATTTATAAAATAACACGAATAATAAAATGTCTAGAATCCATACACCAAAGAAACATTTATAGTACACAAGCATGCATTAAGGAAAAAGATCAGAGCAAATTTTAATCATTATTTTGTTTTCTCAATTGCTTTGAATCAAGTCAATACATACCTATTGTAAACGAATGTTATAGTAACAGTGCTAATTAATATGATACCAGCTGCTACGATCCCGCTAATTATAAAAATAAATGTAGGTCCGGTGGTTTTATCGTCTTTGATAGTATGAGCTGGTTTTTAAAGAAGAACATAGTTACGTTAATACACACTCACTATAGTATTCAAAGAAGTTTTTTAATGACAAAACTATATAAATGGTATGCATATAAATATATGTGTTTTGAATGGTAGCCCAAAAAATTAATGCAATTCATTCATTTATAACATATTATTACATATTTAATCAAATCTAAGGTATAAATTCCGAGCTTACCTGATTTATATTTTTATGAGTATTAACTGCGTTTGAGTAGTTAACGCTCACATATTATATACGTAGTTTTTCTTTTCAAATACCAACTGTAACAACCCAGTATATATGAAAATATATTAGGTTGATTTTGGATCACATCGAATGATTTGGATTTTGCAAAATATTGTATAAAATTAAGACCGTCCGACCTTTAACATAGCATTATATTTTAATAAATTCAAATGTGACATAAGCTACATTTTACTGTTTAACGGTACATGAATTCATATTGCAAAATTAGCGATATTCTTTTAATGATATTTTTCTTCTTCTTTGAGTGTGATATAGATTGATGATATCAAATCAAATTTATGGCTTCACGCGTTATGTGTTAGGAATATTTTTACAAATACCCTGTATACATACTTGTGTAACAGTTTGGTCCCTGATATCCTGAAACACAGCTGAGACAGTGGCCTGTGTTGATGTTACATTGTCCTTCTTTGCAGTTTACTGGACACATCAGTGTACAGTTGTCCCCATAAACTCCAGAGTTGCTGCATCCTATTGTGGGTAAGCGATTTTACTGTTACATCATGTCATACGTTTAAAAATAATTAACCACTATTTATGATTATAATTTTTACTTCTTTCTAAGAAGATTTTTCCAAAAAAAATATTTATTTTAGAATATTGATAATGGTCTGCACCAATCTCACCATATACTTCAACTTCACAGAGTTCGTTGTATGCAAACAACGAATAGAAACGGGGATATCCTACACCTGGTCTCCGTTCATTGTAGTAAAAGACGTAGCGTCCATATACGGAGCAGTTGATTCTCTGATCTTCTGATAACATGTCATATATAGTGTTATTATCATGAAAACAGAGATGGCCATCTTCCTTTGAAGTTGTTTTGGAAACGTACAAATAAAATCCAGCCATTCTAGATTTGTGTACGGTTGGATCTTTATATAAAATATAAATGTATTTTATCTATTAATGGCTTCATCGTTTTTTTTTAAATTTGAATTATTTTGATCAAGCTCGGGTTTAAAGTTGCATTGTGTACCATACTTTTTAGTTTCCTATATGTTACATGAGTTGTTATTAAATTGCATGTGTATTATTATTTTTACGATACATAATTTTAATTCATACTTGGTTTATTATCAGTCCTATAGTAGATACAGTCAGTTCAAGCATATCTTTTACAACATACACCATAGCACAGC